>CAEMYA010000260.1:976645-989889 GCA_903131615.1 Diplodus sargus
ACATGAGAAGAAACTGAAAATATGGAATCAAATGAAATAACTCAGACCAGTTAATTTATCAAATCAGTCTGTGATTCATTTACTGGAGCAGTTAAAAATTAGCTTCTTAAATAATCATTTGCGTCCTTAGAATGTCAGCAAATGGCAAAAACATCCCGTCACAAGTTGCCACAGTGTAAAATGTCTTTTCATTTGATCAGCAGTTGATAACACAGAGGTGTTCTGTCCGTTCATTTAGTTACACCCAATAACACAATCTATTGTAATGTCTTAACACATATGTAGATGATTGTTAACAGGATTAAAGGTGCAGATAAATGTTTATTACGTTAAACATAAACATTACAGCACAATACTTGAAATATGTTTTGCTACGTGCAACCAAAGCAGAACCAGAGAACATTCATTTAGTAATGACTTGACAAATAATAAAGTTATCGAGCTTGTTCTTACTAGTTTTCTGTCAGTTGTCAAAATGATTAATAAACAATTAGTTTCAACCAGCAGCAGAACTAAGTCATCGTAGTTTAACTGGATATGTAATGAGATGGATTTATGTCCCCAAAGGTGAACTGAGCTGCCTTTGGAGGATCACGTAGTATACACACAGTAAAGCCTTCCTGCATAGTCTGCTGTATATAGTCCAGCAGCACATACTGCACATAACTGCAGAGGCTCTATGTCCTTCCTCACTGCTGCCATCGCAGGAGCGCAGAGAGCCGTGAAGCCTCGGGGCCTCGTTGACACTTCTAAAGGTTTCAGCGGGTTTTGAGTGGTGTTAAGGCCCGGCTGATTAAAGAAGCCTCTAACTAAGAATTACAGCTATGAGTCACACTGCTGAGGTGGAAACACTTGGAGCAGGGGGAGCCGAGCTACAGTCTGTTTGTTGTGATCTCTGCCAATTGTTGTCAATGGAAAAGGAGCAACACCAGTCATAAGAAATCTAACGTTAACCCTGCAGCTTGAAAAGCCTCTGATTGCTGCTGTGCTGTAGAAGCAGGCAGTGATTTTTCTTCTGAATTCTGAGCATTTCCTACACTCATATTGAATGTAAGTGACCCAGCCCGGGACACGAGCCAGCCATTTTCCATCCCAGTTGTCCTGTTTCCGTCCCAGTTGCGCCTCTGCGAGCAACAGCGACTAGACACCTCAGAAGGGGAAATGTAATGATGCCAGACTGTTGTATCGCCTCATTGTCCCATCTGTTCCAGCAGCCGAAAGGCTGCCTCTCCAAATGAATGGGCCTCAGAGAGACTGAGAGCATGGAAGGAGAAGGAATGGGTGGGCTGCGGATCAAAGGCCAACGTAAGAGGAGATCGCTTTAAGCTTGAGCGATGAGGAGACATGATGGAGACATCAAGAGAAACAAAACATACTTCCCTAATAAGTAACAGAGTGATCTGGAAGTGTTGTCGCAAAACACAAAGTGTTAGACACGGAATAGACAAAAGTTAAAAGGAGGGAAAGACAAAGGCATGTGTATCTGGCATCCAGTGAGGAGGAAGAGAAAGAGACTCTTTGTGGTCGGAGAAAAACAATGGCACTCTCTTCATTCCTCGTCCGTCTGTGTGCCCCCCCACCCAACTTCTTCCTCCTCTCTTCATCTGTGTGACTAATAACATGATGCCAGATGCCCGGCTGTTGTGTTTATGAAAGTGCGCAGTAATTGCAGTCTGTATTCCAAAAGGGCCTGTTCCTGTCAGAGGGACTGATTATTGTGCCAGACACGCGGGATAATTCAAACAGCTGGGTAATATTGAATATCCTCTAATGTTCCTCTGCTTTTGCTTTTATGTCTTTCTTTATTTCTCCATCATCCCTCCCCTCCTCCCTTTTATTGTTTGTTTGTTTCTGGTGGAGGCTGGCATGCAGCTAGTGTAAATGAGGCAGAGGTGGACGGCTCCGGAAACAGTGAGTTCTGCTTTCCTTTTTATGAGAAGATAACTTGCATTACTGCAGAACATGTTTCATTAAAAGTGCACTTTTTCTTCCCTGCAGTCTTCTCCTTCCCCCCTCTGCCTACTGATGAGAGTCTAATAGGTGTCGGGAAGCCTCTTCCCAAGCAGCTGTGGGAGGCAAAGAAGGTGAGAGTGTTGCTCACTTTATTACTTCTTACATTAATGTCTGGTTGAAACTTTCTGGGATGTTTGACAGACGGTAACTCAGTATGGAGGCAGATTATTGCACTCGATGCTCTGTGATGATGAAGACTGTCAAGACAGGATTAGACTGCAGAACATTTATGGCTTTGAGAAGAGTCACAATCTCAGATTAGGTGATCGTGACACCTTACATTTCTGACATGCCGGTCCGCACGTCAAACCAGTCCTTCCTGTGTGACTGTGAATGGGTGATCAGGTGTGATCAGGGTGAGCGTGAAACACATTTCTAAGATCCAGAATATCAACAAGAACAGCAGCATCGAAAGCATCAAGGCAATAATCCGAGAAGACGTCAAACTAGATGAGAGAACTCTCTGAAATGTCTCAGTCTCTCTGTGGCAGTTGTTTTCTGTGACCGTGTTACATGCACAGTTTTAAAGTATCGCATTAGAAAAGGTTAATGGAAACAATTTTCCAATTAACTCGCATGAGTGATCAACTGTTTCCTCTTCAAGAAAGGAAGAAGTCGAAGCTTTTTCCTCATGTTCCGCATATTAATACCAAAATTAATCGACATGTAAGAATAATTGCAGCTTAACCAACTTTATAAGAAACCTTTCAATTATCTTTCTCATAGATTGTCGAGGCGACTGCTTTTGTTTCTGCATTTCCTTTTTTTTATATTTGTTGGCAGTGACAAACAGCTGGATTTGTTTCTGTTTTGCAGCCTCCACATTCTCCACTCTGCGATGTTATTGCAGGCCAGCCAAACGTGGCCCTCACTGCCAATTCTTTAACTAAACTACGCTTTGCTTTGCAGAGTGTGTTCACTTTCACATCCGTTAATGGAAGCGGGCCTAATTCACTTATTTTCTGTCTAGCATCATTCCAAAATATTGCTTAAAATCTGCTTGACAATTAGTTGGAAAGCTCATTTTTGTTCCTTTTGGATCAGGACGTTTCCGTCCATTTTCCGTTCAGCTAATCCTGAAAGGAGACATATTTTAGCTTATTTGAAACTTTCCACTTTGCAGCAGATTTCAGGGGATTTTCAGCTCATTACATTGAGTGACTCACCAATCTGACACAGTGTCAGCGCCAATACCAGCAGATTGGAGCTCGGACATGACATGACATGACGATACACATTTAGAAAAAGGTTTCTTTATCAGTGATAAGAAACGTGGATCTCACACTCAGCTTTCAGTGTTGGACTGTTATTATCTGGCTGAGATAAGTAACAGTAGTGTTTGTGCTCCTGTCGCAGGTCCAGTCTCTGGCATCAAGGCCTAAATCATGTGAAGTGCCTGGAATCAAGTAAGTGAAGGCAGTGACACAGGGTCCAGATTTTGCTCTGTAAATACCCTTTTTCCTTTTCTTCTTCATTAATGTGATGTTTGTAGTGGTTTCAGCTGGTGAACAGAAACAATGGAGTCCTGGAAATGAAATACCACACATTCCCACCACGTCAAACAGGATGTCTGTGTTCCTCTTTACACGTCAAACTCTTTTGAAATAAGAGGAACGCAGTCAGTTCAATCAGACTCCACTGACATTGTTAAACAACAGTTAGTAAAGACTATTGTCTTCCCACTGCAAACGATCCCCGGTGTCATTTCATGATTTAGAAGCAAACGGATGTCTTAATTTTTACGAGCAATTCATGAGCTTTAGTTTTACAGCAGCAGATTTCCTTTGCCATTGTTGCCAGCAGATGATACAGACCAGGCTGCAGAGTTTCATACAGAAAGCCTTCAGAGAGATTCTTAGAAAGCTCTTCTCCTGTCTAGTGTATAAATAAATGATCGATAAACAGATAGACAAAATATTTTGACCCGTGCAGCCAGCATCAAGAAACCGACACACTGTTTTTGTGTTTGTGGAGGCACACATTTGTTCATTGTTTTGTGTTGTTGTCCCAGTTTGTGTGTATTTGTGTGGGAACAGACAACAATGAGTCACTGTCGCTGTTGTTGAGGCAGCGTATCAGCAGAAATGGAAATTAGAGAAATAATAGAGGAAATGGAGAGTGGGCGGAAAGAAGAAGAGGGTAGAACAAGTGGATGGGAGTCAAACAAATGTCTCATCAAATTGAAATGCACATTTAATAATTCTACCTTGAATTATGAACAATATTTATATTAATTCGAATGCACTCTGAGCAGCGGTGTGATTCCTGCTGGGTCAAATGTTTTGTTTGCACCTCTCCTGCAGTATATTCCCGTCTCCGGAGCAGAACCCTGGTCTGTCCCACTACCAGGGCTTGTTAAATACCGGCGGCTCCCTGCCAGACCTCAGCAACCTGCACTTCCCCTCACCGCTCTCCACCCCGCTGGACCCTGAGGACAATGGAGGTTACCCCAACCTCAGCGGGGGCAGCAGCACCGGAAACCTGCCGGCAGCCATGATGCACCTCGGCATCGGCAACTCGCAGGGTGGGTGGAGCTTTGTGTTGGTGTGTGTGTCCGTCTCTGCCTGTGTGTCTGCGTTGTTTACAAGTTTTTTACATGTGATTTGCAGGATTGTTTGTTTATTGTGTCTCCACGGCAGCAACAGTCCCAGTGAGGAGGCACCATGAGTTGAGGTTGTCCATACGTCCGTCTGTAGGTCCCGTTCTCGTGAAGGCGATATCTCAGGAACGGCTCTCGGGAATTCCTTCGAATTCGAACAGTTATTATTTCGAAATGGATAAATTGATTACATTTCATATCCCAGAGGTCAGCTTCACTGTGACATCATAATGCTCTGCTTCTCATCCTGCCAGAACTTGACACCATAACCCCGAAAGGGGAAACTGTGACCATATTTCATATGTGGTTGCACAAGTTGCTGACACTTAATCTTTAGTGTCGATCTTGAAACTGGTGACTGATTCAATCTTCTGTGCCGTTGAGCCGAACGTGTGTGAAGCATCCGCGTTTTGCAATTTGAAGCTTCTTTGTATTTAATCAGAGTCAGATTTATCAGCTGAGCGTGTTTTCTTTCAGTGAACTTACACGTTCAGAGACAAACAGCAGTCGTCCTCCACGAGCTCACTGAGCTTCAGGTGATTGCTGTTGCACCATGTGATGAGGATATCACGCCTCTGTTCCATATTGGCAAAAACTGCACTTAATATCTTGTATTAAACACCTGCAAAGTTGTCACCAGATTCTCACATGAATCCGTAAAAGATAAATCAACAGAATGTGATTATTTGGTCGTCCTTTTTGACGTATATTTCATTAACTGAAGCACCGAGTGTTGCCGTCACACAGAGCCCCTCGTGAATGTTTGTCACCTGGGAAGAAACACATTTAAAGCTTTGTCATGTAAATAACAAACCTCAGCTGTTAACACAACATACAGACCCAACACAGACACGTCCATCACATATTATCACCGAACACTTGTTTTATTAAATTAACTTGTTTTTGATTTATATTTCCACTAAAAGAAACTGCACCGTGTTAATTATCGTGAACAAACCTGACCCAGGTTTAAATCAGGTCCTGGAGGATTTTGGTGGATTAAAAATATGTCGCCTAGCAACACGTGCCTAATCATAGTCTACCTGTCATTCAGTGTATTATCTGAATTTATTTAGTCATTCAACATGTGGTTCTCGTGACTGTTGAGACTGTGAAATCTGTGTGCGTGAGCTGACGTGATTCGTCACCTGCTGGGACTCTAATTGTCGCCTGTAGGTGTAATAATAATACTAGTGTGACGGCTTCAGACTTAGCGTTAGGAACCGCTGCTCTGGTGTTTTGAGCAGGTTCCACGTCTCTTTCTCTGCCAGCCAACTGCACTTTAAGGAAAAGTCATTGAATGATGTCTCTGTCTCCCTCTTCCTCACTCTGAACTCTGCTGCCTGATCTGATCACACCCACCGCTGCTCCCACTCAGTCTTTCCTTTCACTGTTCTGTGAGTGAATGCGTGGTTGGGCTCTCATGTCGAACACAGCTCAGCTTGGCCGAGCACCAAAGTGACAGAGGACCTCTGACCCTGTTCTGGCTCACTACAATCAGCTCTTTTCTTTCCCCTGTCTCTGCCCTCCAGTCGCACAAAAAGTCCAGTGTTTTGGGTCGGGGGGCTGGGGAGCATGCTGGAAAATTGAGTACATGCGACATCATAACTTCCACATGATCTTCTTGGTTTCTAATGGCCCATATCTGCTTCCTCATTACCTTCATGCTAATGTACATTTACGCTCTGATTCTGTACCTGCAGGTCTCTCCTCCTCTCTGAGCAACCCCTCAATCCAGGCGTCCCTCAACAACTGCCAGCTGCAGTCGTCGCTCAGCAATCCCTCCATCAACTCGTCCCTGCGCATGTCCAACAACTCCCCCCGGCGGCGGCCCGCTCCCATCAGCCCCCTCACCCTGTCTCCTGGCACCGAGCAGCGCCGGGGTCTGGCCAAACAGCTGTCTCCGACCATGTCTCCCTCCCTGTCCCCCATCACACAGGTACACACACCTCACACCGGAGCTCGGAGGGATTAACAATAAACTGCTGGAGCAAACCAACACATATTTGCTATATCAGGCCTTAAAAGTCATTATTGTTGAATATGCTAGATCTTTAACACGTCATCACATTTTATTCATTCATTTAATTGTATTTTTGTCAAATGATCAAAGCTCTGCTGCATGAATGTCCACATTTCTGATGTCATGAATCCTGAAACCTTCCACTGAACATAAAACTGTCTGTACTTCACCTGTTGGCAAAATGTAGATTAGCCCACCTTAGTCTAACCACCATAATCATACATACAACCCGCCTTTTCTCAGGACCGCATAAATGCAATCTACCATCATTCTTTGCCTCAGTGCTTCAATAAGAAAAACACGATTCGTCAAAGTCGGTCTTTGATTTAAATCTCAAACAAGCTGATGAAAGTCAGCTAAAGTTTCGTAGTCGACAAAACATTTCTGGAGCTACACAAACAAACAGTGTCGCAGCAACATCTGAAGCAGCGGGAGACTCGCTTAAAAATGTGAAAATAAGAGGCAACTGAAGGAATTTACTCCATTCAGCTGCCTTTTATCTGGCGTAATCCAAACCTTTGGATGCCTCGAGATCACATGTTGATTAGAGAATGTTTTATCTTCACCCTTGAAGCACAGACCAACTTGTGCATCAGGACAGGGGTGTGTGCAAACACTTTCATCTTATCAGCCACAGTTTGAAGGTTTAAAAAGAGTACAAATAATGTCTGTTCAAATCAATTCAGGATCTCGGGGCTTCTGGAGACTTGAACTACGCCAGACAAACTGGATGGAACCCTTTAATGGTGAATGTTTTTCTGTGAAGCTCGATAAATGTTTTGTGGACTACGAAACTGCACCGGACTTTGGGTGAACTGTTCCTTTTTATTATTAAACATTGCAATTGAATTGTGTGCTACCTGTAGACACCCTGGTTGAGCTGTTGTTGTTTGGAGGCTCCAGTTTCTCTGCAGAACCACTGCTGTCAAAATGACTGAAGCTGGAGCTAAATCTAAAAAAAAACATCTTTAACAATCGGAAGTGTACAGTGATGTAAAACTAGGTCCAACCGCCAAGTAAAAATTCCTCCTATTGCAAAAAAATATCCCAAAACAGTGGTGCGGTTGTTTCTGGCCGAGCTTTGATGGGGAGAATGTTGTTGAGTAATGACACAGCAATCAGACTAAATTCATTTCCAGTCCCAAGTCTGTTTGAGGTGTAGTCAGTCTTTAGTGACTCCTGCTGGCTCCTTTGTCCTGTGTAGGGAGTTGCTTTGGATACCAGCAACATGCCAAGAGAGCCGCCCCCACCCTATCCGCTCTACCAGCAATCCCAGCATGCAGTGGACCCGACCCGACAGCGCCAGCAGCAGCAGCAGCAGCAGCAGCAGCAGCAGCAGCCACAACAGCAGCAACAGCCTGTTTCCCCCCTTCAGAACATCCAGATGGACTTCAACGCGAGCCAAGTGAGTGCCGTGAACGGCGTCTTTGTTAGTGTGTGTGTGTGCGTGTGCGTGTGCGTGCGTGCGTGCGTGTGTGTGTGTCTGTGTAGAGAGAGAACACGCATCATATTTTAAGCACCAGTGTTTGTGGTGCTCTGTTGATGATCATAACTTGCTTTAATCTCCATGCGGGGTTGAAATTAGTGTGGAAGATTAGATTCAACACTAAAATTGTATTAACTCAACACAAGTTGTGTAATCACATTCACTGTGGAACTTGTTTTTCTTGCTCCACAACAGTTTAAAAATACTCTGTAGATGTTTTCCTGCGCGATGAATATCGAGCTCTGTTTTCCCTTTCAAAAATCAAAACATTCTTATCTTGATGGGACCGGTAGATTACACTCATGTCAACATGTTCTAGTCTATAAACTGTGAGAAATGTCCATCACATTATCAAAAATGATGTTTCCGATAAACGGACCGAACCTAAAGATATTCAATAGAACCAGAACTGGAACATAATTTTCCAAAACTCGACAACAAATGAATGTTTCACGACTCTTTTCTTCCCTGACAGAACAACAACATGGCGGCACTCTTCAACGACCCCTTCATGGAGCCACAGTTCTCCAATCGCCAGAGCAAGACGCTTCCTTATCAGGTAGACACACACACACACACACACCAATACTGGTGTGTGTTACATCTAGACGGGCGTTAACTGAGATTCTTGGAAACAGAGATGCAGACCCAAACGTTGCTTTCTAATCGTGCCGTATCGTATATGTGCCACTATCGCCGAAAGTGACTCCATTGACATCACAGTGTTACAGAATTCTGTAACAGTCACCTGTTTTCAGGATTAATGATCTGTTGCCTCTACCAGTCCTGGTACCTGAACATATATACTAGAAAGAAAGTTCAAAATCGTCTGTAGTAATTCTGCAACGAAGCAACAAAACCGTCAGTGATCGACACTCACATGTAACACGTTTCCAGTCTGCTGACGACTTAGAACACTTTACAACACGTCAGATTCCCCCTTTCACACACACATTGATACAGTGATGGCGGAGGCTGCAGTGCAATGTGCCAACTGCTCATCAAGGACACTTTGACATGCAGCTGAGGGGGAGCTGGGATTCAGACCAGCAACCTTCCGGTTACTTGACGACCCGCTCTACCTTCTGAGCTACAGCCGCCCTGTTGTCACACAGAAGTAGATCTTTTAGACAAGCGTGTGATATTAAGGACTTTTTCTAGTTTTCCACAAACGTCTCTGTGACATCAGTTCAGTGAAGATGACATCATGTTCTCTCCGGGAGTTTGTGAGCAGGATAAATTAAAATCTTATGAATGGATTCTGGTGAATTCTGGCCAACAACATAACCAGTAATTCAGTTTCTTGTCAGACAGCAGAGCTGAACAGAATGCGGCATCAGTTGTAGTGTTAATAAGGTTTTCTATGCGCTGTAGATGTTATGAGAAAACATGTGAAGACATCGAGCTGCCGGGGTCGAACACGACGACAACTCTCACTGATATCCTTGCATTTTTTTCTATCGTTTGCCATTTTCTCTCCGCCATCTGCCGGCTAGTTGGACCAGTTTAATCTGTTGGAAAACGCGATGAGCTCCACGGCGGGGGGTTCTTGCTTCGACCCTTCCTCCTCCTCTTCCTCCTCCTCCTTGCTCTACTACTCCCAGGCTTCCCTCGCAGGCCTGGGTGGCAGCCATGGCAATCTGCAGGACCAGATGAGGTCCAACATGCTGTACTCCAACTGCAGCGGAGGACTGCCCAACATCATACTCACAGGTAAGTCTGACTGTTGGTTGTGTTGATGTCCATCACAGGCCACCGTAGCTGCAGCCTGGCAAGAGAGGAAGTCAGTAAATTCAGAATAATTGGACTTTATGTGCATGTAAGTGTTGTTTGTCTTAGATTTTTATCATCGTATAACAAACAAAAGAGAGAAATTCAAACCCTTAATTTTAGATTAATAGTATTGATGCTAATACAAACACAGATATAAGTTTTTCCATAAGTGAATAAACGAGCTGCTCTTAGAGGAAAATAAGCTCCAAGAATACTGTTTCCTTAATTGTTCAGTATTCACACTGTCACAGAGAGCAGATCTTAGCAGGAGTGTGTCAACAGGTTAGTGATTCTTTCCTGAGGCTGAAACCAAAGACGAGCGTCTGCAGAGCAGCTTGTTTCTCAGGAATCAATCGTAGCAGTTTGACATTTCTCCCAGAAAGACGATGAGCATACATCCGTGAACTTGGCCGCCTCAGGCTCCAGCTTTGGTTTTTGACTGCAGCAGCTGATATTGTGTCTTTTTCTGTCAGCGTCAGATTTATCTAAAAAAGAGCTGTCAGGACGAGCGATGAGTGCAGCGACACTGTGAGTTATATCGAGAGGAAGTGTTTTCTGAGCAGGAGGAAACGTTCACCCACCATCGTCTGTTTCTCTCTCTCAGATGACTCCAACCCCAGTCTGTCAAAGGACATCAGCAGCGCTCTGTGTACGGTGCCCGAATGTTTTGACTCGGAGGGAGGCTTCCCATTGGAGGACGAGCTGCGCATCGAGCCCCTCAGCCTGGACGGCCTGAGCATGCTCAGTGATCCCGACATGGTGCTGCCCGACCCATCTGTGGAGGATACGTTCCGCAGCGACAGACTCTGAACACGCAGAGCGTCACGGGTTCAACACGCATGGAGTCGCAGTGTATAGAGTGTACAAATCTGAATATGCATGCAAACGATCTCTATATGGCCACTGTGCATGCATCCACTGCCACTAAGATTCATTAAATGTGAAAGACGAGAACATGTGCACAGTCGTGCACGAACACTTTTAAAGGAGGAGACTCGTGAACAAACACAGTTTACACCTGCTTCATGCAAAGTTACTCTGACACGCACAAGCTCGTGTTTCTCAGACTTTAATATTTTATTCGAGGTGAGTCGATGCAGTTTTGAAATCAGCGTCTGCAGCTCGGACGGATGCGTGAGGCGATCCGGCGAGGAGCCGAAGTCCTCCCGCTCACAGCCCCCCCGAAGCCATGGCAACCTCGTCGCCATGGTTACACACCATAGCAACCCCATCGCCATGCTGAGGAGCAGCAGAAATGCCAAAACACGATTTACTTTTCTCCAGTAAATGAGGGAACGTTACTGATCACAGCTGGAGCAGTCGGACGTGTCGGCGGTGGAACATCTGGCCGTCCGGCTTCCTTCAGGTGGAGCGACAAGCCGCCGTGCCGCGGCCGCTGCAGGCTCTCGAACTATCGTGGTAGAAATGAAGAGCTTTTGTTTTAAATGTATTTCTCTACACGTGCTATCAGATTATTTTTGAGATGTTTGCCACAGATCTATATGAATATGAATATATACACAGTTTAATTTGTCTGATTAGAATGTATTTTCCAACTAGACACAAAAAGGGCAAACTGTTTACAAAGATGAGATTTTAATAAGTAAATATTACTTAAGAGTATAGATTTTTGAATTTCTAACTAAGAAATAAATTCTCAGATGAACTGAATAAATGCTTTATTTTCCTTGTAATCTGGACGGATTCTCCCCCGGCTCCTCGCTCGCAGACGAGACGCCGGTGGTTTCCTCTGGCGGCACCGGGACGGCCTCAAAAAATCATTTAGAAAAAAAACAACAAAAAAAGGAACTTTACATTTTTTTTGAAAATACTTCTACGTACATTCATTGCATATGTTTTATTTCACATTTTGTACTGACTTGTAATGGCGCTTGTACTGTACTTTAACTCTTGTTGTGAATAAGGGCATGCGCTGTGCTACTGTGGATGGATTCAGTCCTGAATGTTCTCTTTGCATCCGGCTTTCTGTCCCCGTGTTCCGGCTGTGCAGTGACAAACCCCCCCCTCCTGACACTGACTCATTCAGAGAGCAGATTGTAATCATGTGGACATCGGACATCATGTAACATTGCACTTAATCTCTTTTGCACTAATTGGTTCGCAGTGTGTAGACTCGTTTTGTTTTGTTTTTTTAAACCTGATAACCCAAAGAAGTTAAATGAAGCCAATACAAAGAAAAAGGGGCATTCCGTGACTCACGAGGTCGTTACAGTTCATGTCCGGGTCGTCTTTACAATAAATTCATGGGATCTTTTCATAAACCTGTAGCTGTACTTCAAAAACTTGTACCTTGTTTGGTATATCTATTATTCTCAGTCTCAACAAAAGTTTTTACTGGATTAGGTTTAACTTGAAAAATTCCAGAATCTAATGAAAACAGCAGAAGACGGAGGGAACGAATGATGGAGAGATATGAGATCTTTGAATATTCGTGGAGTTCTGCTAGTTTTAACCGCGGGCTCTTTATGTACATATAAATGATTCATTCTGCAACAAAATCCTTTTGGGCAGCTCCAACTATCAAAGTTATGTTTGTCTTTGTTGCTGTCAGGCAGAGTTTGTACCTTTTTTATTTTGTTAAATAACGAGGTCTGTTTTGTAACCAGAAATATGAGTCTGGTTTAGGGAGACATTTGACTTTGAGATAGAAGTGAGTTGTTACACTTGTTGCTTCATCTAGATTGTCAGAATCCGTTAGATATTCATCCAAGACTTTGGGAATAAATTCTCGCTGGCAGTTTCTCTACGTAAAAACTCCAAACTCCTCAAGTATAACTCACATGTTTCCTTTGACCAAAAGGATTTTACTATACAACAGAGAGTTCTCTCTCTGTTGGAACCACTTTCAAAATGTTGTTGAACGCTTACAGCAAGAACCTCGAGCTGTTGGTGACAAACATGAGCACTTATAGTGGACGTAACTTTGACGGTCGGAGGATTACGTAGCAGCTGTGTCGATCTGCTCGTCATCATCTTCAACACTTTCACGTGAAATAGTTTTGAGGGAAATTCAAAATCTTTTTTTGTAAGATCTCTGGCACTTTTTTAAACAAGAACATATAACGTGTAGATGTGATAGAACTACATTAACATTACAACGAACTGAAAACTAGTGAAAGATTTGTTCAGGTTAGAGTGATAAATCTTCCCTCATGTCATCATATAATGACTGTAAACAGTCGGCAGCAACTGTTTGAAGCGGCACATGTTGCACATTAGAGTCTTTTAGATGTTCAGGACAGATTTCAACCCAATCCAGTGAAAAATAAACAATTTGTCAAACTCAGAAAACACATAAAACACAAGAATGACTTAATTCAGCTCTGAAA
>CAEMYA010000260.1:990420-1009520 GCA_903131615.1 Diplodus sargus
TTTGTTTTTTTTCTCCCCCCCCCCCCAAGATATAAAATGTTCTTGGTTTGTAACGTATGTTATAGTGCTTATCTTTCTGATTTAATATAAACAATAAAACTCTATACTGTGTATTAAGTCTGGAGGCTCTGCTGTGTGGAGGCGTCACTGGATGTAGTTGTTGTTCTGGCCAGTAGATGGCAGCAGAGCGATGAAGTTCAGATGTATCACCTCATGACAGGAAACATCTCTGGGTGGTTTTTGAAAAATGTTATTTAGAGAGTTTTTTTACATTCTTCTCTATTTGTTTAAATTGAATTTATTCTGAAAAGAAAAGACGTGTTTATAAACCATCAGCGAAGAAGAGAACCGAGCCAGGACTCAGTTTAGAGTCAAATTTTTCCCTCATGTCTTCTCTAACTTGTTGTTCGTCCTCAGCCGACTCTGACTGAACTACATCATCAATCTTTTTGCTATTTATTTGATTTAAAAGTTCAGAAAAGAAATGTTTAGTATGAAACTTAATCGAGCTTAATTGCCTCTTTAATTCATCATAAAACTCTCTTCAGTCACACTCGACGTAAATAATTTGTAAAATATGGCCTGAAGTTTAGTGTGAAACATTCCAAAACGGACGTGAAGAAGCCAAAGTGTTGACGTTTTGTCAGAGTATCTGTTTTTTGTTTACAGAGGCGTCCACTGAAGTTAGCCAGAGAATGCTAACCAACTAGCTCCAGCCCGTCACGTTTATACCTTTTCTTTTTAACCGACATGTCAAGAAAAGAAACACTCCTGCAAAAAGCAACACCTGAATTAACGTTTTTTCTCTTCTACTGAATCAAGAAGAGCTTGATTGCCTCGTCTACTCCTAGTGAAACACTCAATTCACAGAGCAAGATGTGAAAATATTTCAGTCTGCGCTGCTGTAAATCACCTCTGTACTGACCTCCGTCGGTGTCGGAGGCTGCGTTCGTGCCCAGTTCGTTGTCCAGGCTGCTAAAACCTGGTTGAGCTGAGCCTAGTTGCCTGTGGTGACTCTCCCGTGGTCCAAAATCCTCAGTCCAGACAAACTCTAGGTCCGCTGGCTCCACGGCTAACAGAACCATGGGCTAATTAGCTAACGGTAGCTAGTTACAGTGAAGGATAGCTTGCAAAGAGCAGCAGCTGTCGGTCAGTCTGGTGATCTGCTGCCTACTTCTGACCAAATTCTAAAAAATTTCACTTCAGCTTTGTAGTTCAGGTGATGTATAAGAAATGTGGACTTTCTTTAGTTCTGACCCGGTCCTGTTATCATACAAAGCGCACAGTTTTGCTGTTTCTTGGTGTTCCAGCTCATCGAGGCCACCAGATTAATCCTCTCAGGTTGAAATTGACAGCAGCAACACTTTCTGTGTTTGTTCGCCAAGATCCAAACTGGAGTCAGATGGCAACAATTTGACGCTGGTTTGTAAACCAGCCTGCAGAGTCGACCCGACTGCGACTGAAAGATGAGGGGCAGAAATGTCTTCTTTCCAAACTGTGATTCTTCATGAGGAACAACAAGAAAAAATGTAAACGTACCGTCACTTCATGGTACCACTTGATTGGACCTTGCTAGTTTCTCAGATAACATCATGTTTTGTGGATAACTTACATTAGAAACGTTCTGAGGCCACTTTGGATTTATAAATCTAACATTTGGTGCCTGGCGGGAGGGAACTGCAGCCCATGCATTCTCTCACACACACACACACACACACATACACACACACACACACACACACACACAGAGTGTATAGATGAGAGTGTGTGTGGACGGTATAGTCTGACAGATGGACGGTGTGGGCTCCTGGAAATCAGCCAGACTTCGTATGTAGAATGTAATCTGGGAGTGAGTTCCCAAAACAACACACACACACACACACACACACACACACACACACACACACACACACACACACACACACACACAGATAATCACAGTCATCAGTCAGAGAGCTGGAGTTGGTCCACATAGTGAGTCTGTGCAGGTCAGGATGCCAGCCTGAAATTCCTCTGAGGATGATGGTGTGTGTGTGTGTGTGTGTGTGTGTGTGTGTGCGCCGTCCAGCTGGTGGGAACCTGAAGGAGTTCTGAACGGAGCTGCTGGCTCAGAGTAATTAATGGAGTCGGCAGCCAGCGAACAGGTTTGTATTGTTTTTAACTTTGATGTGAGATCGTGATGAACACATTCTGACTCGGTGATTTCAGGATGTAATATACAGATGAAAAGTGTATTATCTAAACTTAACAGCTTTTACACAGACTTTAATTCTAATTTCACTGTTGAACACCAGAAATAAAATAAAGGAAATACACTGCGGCAGCTCGACTTCAGCGCTGTTCACACTGCTACAAACTGATCAATGTACAAGTTGTAAAGTCAGAGTCAGAACAGTGTGTAACTGAAGTGTCCTGTACAGACGGACGAGTGAGTCGATGAGTCTCAGTGTTCGATGTGAGGACGTTTAACGTCCCCGACGACCTCTGTAGTCTCATTCAGACACTCATAACACATGTAAACATGGAAAGTAATTCAGAAAAATCTCTTAATCTTGTTTTAACAACAGATCTTTTTGAAGGCTTTGACTTTGAGATGAAGGAACCAGAAAATGTTTATTTATCTGCAGGTTTTAGGACTCACTGCTCCGGCTCTGCGTCGTGGAAAAGGGCTGTTAGAGTTTTCAGCTCGTCCACCTAAAGTGGCCCAAAGGTAAATAAATGCAAACTTCAGACATATATTCATGAATTCATGGTTCTCAAATTGATGATTGTGAGGCGCTCTCAAAGATTGACTCAGACATTTATAATCTTCCTCTAAACCCAAACTTCCACTCTAGATTCTCTTGTTTTTTCAGACTCTTCTTCTGCTTCTGTCATCATCGTGTGTGACGTGTGTGTTAGCAGCATGTTAGCGTCTCCATGACTCTGTGCCATGAATCAGGGGGGACAGCTGCACACAGACCCTGACCTCCACAGAGTCCTGAGGGTCTTAAAGACTTCATAAACCTGGTCCCTGTGCGGCTCACGTCACCTCACCTATCTGTCTCTCTATCTGTCCGATCTCGCAGTGTCTCGTTGGCTTCCTGGCTGCTGCTGCAGCTTGTTAACTCATCGGCTCAGGATTTTCTCCTTTTTTTTTTTTCCTCCTATCGTTCCTGAATCTTCACTTTAAAAACCTCTCGTTATCGTTTTCACTCATACACCATTTTGCAATGAAAAATCATTATTGGTTTTAACAAATTAGTGCATGTGTAGATCAGCACTAATAGAAAAGAGTCAGAATGTCCCAAAAACGTTTATATATTATAGGTGGAGGAGAAGTTGGTGTATCGACAGAAGCAAAATATGAAAAAGTGCATCAGAAACAACACAAAATCCATGTTTCCATTTCATATTTATATTTTATGACATCGTCCACAAGTTTTAATGGATACTGACACGAGAACGAGGACCACCGAGCGTTCATCTGAATGAGGGAGCGTCTAACATTCAGGTAATGTTTGATCCAAATCCCCAAAATAAATGCTGCATTGTACATTTCTGCAAACTGCAAATGTCTTCAAACGGTGACAACGCCGTGCTACTTGGTGAGGATGAGGAAACGATCATGTTTTGTTTTATTATACACATTATCGTGACACAAAGGCTGCTGGGAAATGTCCTGATGTTGTTGTCACACCTCCGTCGTTCTCTGCTCCTGACATGAACGTGACTCGTAGTGTGGAAGTGTTGAGCACATACAACATTTCTGTGGTTTGCAGCACTGCCTTCACTTTATTTTGGCGGGTCTCTGGAGAAGAACATTAATTTTTGTTTTGCTTATTTTCTGGAAATTCTGTTAAAATTTCTCCTAAATTTTGATGGAAACTTTGACAGTAGTATTTAAAGCCACAATGTGTTTGATTATTGAATTCTTTCCAGCTCTTTTTCACAGGAAGTCGGATCATCTCAGCCTTTTTTGTGGCGACAGATCAGTGTGGTGTTTTTTTTAGAAGCGTAGTTAGCTAACATTTATTCTTGTGACTGGTTTGGTTCCCGTCCTATGAGGAGTTTCTCGCTTTTACTATTATGTCACCTGACTTCCTCCTTTGCAGCCGTAATAATCACTCCGGCCACTAGAGGTCGCCGCCTAACAAGAAAGATCGATACACGTCGCCCTAAGCTGCTTTCACAGTCATGCTCTCATTATTAAAGTTGTTCTGTGAGACTTATTCAGATTGGACACGAGAATGAATGAAACTCTGGGCCGTGTCATATTAAATCTACGTTCCGTTATCAGAACCACAGCTGACCCAGTCAAAGGTTCCTCTCGTCTCCACAGTCTCCTCCTGAGTTTTTATTTTTTCATAACTTTCTTGTTTTCTCATTTGCTTGCAGTTCACTGTTCTTGTGTCCTTGTTCTTTTACTGTCTGCAGCGAGAAGCACTCTTGACTTTCACTGCGTGTTTCCACCACATGTTCTGCTGATGTTTATGTGGCTGAGCGGGTCGGTTCTCTCTAATTCCGCCCAGACCACACGGAGGAGAGAACTGTGAGCTGCAGCCCAAAACCGTCTCCGGATCGGGTTTCTTCAGGTGGTTGTGATATTGATAAAAGAGGAGATAGAGGATGTGTTTTCGAAACATTTGGTCCCGTTTTATTATTTAGACGTTTGGCGGATTTCAAAGAAGTTCTGGCGTGGAATGAAAGTCACGGAGCGGCTTTGAGATGGACCGAGTGCTCATTCAGCGCAGGACAACAGAGCTGCTGGACTCAACATACGATGAAGTCATTTCACGCTCTCGCTCCGCTGCTCCTCCGGCATTAGTTGTATCTGTGAGTGTGTGTGTGTTTGGGAGACGGAGAAGACAGGAAGTCCACGTGTGATTCAGTTTTGAGAGGCACATTAATCCCAACGTGTAATTAACCATGTTTTTTAAAACCTGGAGAAACGTGTGAATATCAATTAAAGACGGAGTCCATCAGTCAGCAACACTTCCTGTCTGTTTGCTGTCCTCATTTCAGTTTCGCTTGATTTGTGTTTTCTGTGTTTTTGTGGCGTCTTTTGCTGTCCTGCATCTCATTGGTTAGCCTGGTGCTTTCCAGCCTATCAGCTCTCTCCCAGTGTTTTCTCCACCTGCGCCTCGTCCGCTCGTTAGTTTAGTTTTATTGAAGTCCGGTCTTAACTTCTGTCTTTGTCGAGTCATCTGTTGTGTTTCCTTGTTTCTTGTGTTTCTGTGATCACACATAAATCTTCATCTGTCTCCCGTGTTCGTGTCAGTCACAGATAGATTTGTGTTTTGCTGTTACAAGAGAAAAGGCTTGAAGATAATGTTACTGTTTAATATCCTGATCCATTTCTCCAGAGAAGCGGTAGTTTTGTGTCTGTCCCTCTGTCTTCTGTCCGTAAGGTCCATCCAGTGAGTCCTGCTGGTGTCAAACGATCCTGTTTGGTTCTGTTTGAATTGTGTCGTGAATCACACAGATGATGTTTGTCAGTCTGTCATCAACACAATGGAACATCAGACTGTGAGAATACGTCATTATGAAGACGACACGGAGTTGTTAGTGACTCCTGACTTCAGCTCCTGTATATCAGCAGCTCACAGAACTGAACCAGAACCAGCTCTGCTCTCACAGAACTGCAGATTTATTGTGACTCTTTTGTACGACCTTTTCTGAGCCCAGTCGGCTCCGTGTTGGTGTTGATGAGACGATGTAGTTCGCTGAGCACTTTAACACAAAACTACATGAGGTTTTACTTTACTGACTCTGTGTTTCAACTGATGGAAGGAGATGCAGAAACTCATGTTCTTAGAATCAGTGTTGGACTGACTTCCTCCAGAAAACCTTCACCAGGCGAGTTAACTGGGAACATCTGATCACAAACCCATCAGTTATCACTGATAGACGCTTGTGATCTGTATTTTTAGCGAGCTGGTGCTCATGTGGCAGCTCGGTGACTGAAATAGTTTAATCCCACACAACAGGAGCGGGATCAGAGCCGAGCGGGCTCCAATAAAACCCGGTTCCCAGAAACAGGAGGAGGAGGAGGAGCGGCGGCATCTTGATCTGCGGTTCCGTCCCGTGAACGGGGGTTTGGACGCGGTCGGCGCCGGTTTTGGCCTTTTGTTTACATGCTTGTGTTATTCTCAGCCAATGAGGTTGAACCGCATTCCTGCTCAGTGGAAACATCTGTCCACAGCAAGACGACGCTGCTCGAGTTTTAATTTGGTGAACGTCAAGTTATTTTAACACACACACACACACACACACACACACACACACACACACACACACACACAGCGTTGGTTCACTCCTGCAGCTGTGTTGTTTGGTGGCTTATGCATGTTTGTGCTGAGATGATGAGATGTGTTAACTCAGACTACCGTGCCAGTGATATAAACACAACCTGTCTGCAGCTTCAGTCTGAGACAAATTGTGTTTATCTCCTCGTGCACTTTGTAATTTAAAGTACGCTGAGCGCGCTGCAGGAGGCCGCCTGCACCGAGATTTACTGGACCTGAGATAACGTCGGGCTGGACAGAAGCAGCAGATGTTTCCCATCCAGACTTCTTGTTTAGACCGACGCTGATGGATCCCTGAAATCTGTATAATCTGAGCTAAAAGGTTATGTGAGACACAATAAGAGCAACTTTGTGTTATTACTTTGTATTTTAGTATTTTAACTTCATGTTTTTTGGATGCGTATATTTTCTGGATGTCATCTTGTTGTTAAACTCACTTTTCTGTCCCTCATCCTGCTCGGCTGTCGAGTGTTTTGCATTTGGTTCCCCAACAATTTAGCTGACAGTAACTGCTGGAACAGTTTGGACCAACATGCGGAGCGGGACCGAGACCAACGAGAGCCTCGGCTGGAGGCGGCTGCCATGTCGCATTCAGCTCAACAACACTCAGACGGAGCTGCTCCTCAGTGAAGGCAGACGGAGTGTGGACGTCTTTTCCTCTCAGCATCAGAGCGCAAACATTTTAAAGTCTGTGTGAAAACATGACTGAAGGACATTCAGGTCCAAAGACATAAACTCTAAAGACAGCGAGCAGAGCGAGGACGGTGCTGAATGTCTCCGGGATGATTTGATTTACTGTCCTAACCAACTTTGTGTTTTATTGTTGTTGTAATAACAGTTATTAAGAATGCTGATGGTGGTTTTCTTCTTTTCTTCTTCTTCTAATTCTTCTTCTTCTTCTTGTTGTTTGTTTTCTACTTTTCTTCTGCTTCTTATTATTCCTCTTCTTCTTCACTTTCTTCTTCTTTGTCTTCTTCTTGTTTGTTTTCTTCTTTTCTTCTTCTTTTTCTTGTTTGTTTTCTTGTCTGTCTTCTTCTTCTTCTTCTTCTACACCTTCTTCGGCCATCTTTCAGCCGTATGTGAGCGTGTCTGGTACGATTTAGTTATCTGGTCTGTAGTTTCATCTGGTTTCAAACAAAACAATCCTGCAGACAAGAATAAATATCGTCACTGTTACCTACAACATCTTCTCTAAAACATGGAATATTTCAGCCTGTTCCTCCTTCACAGTCCCGGCTGTCAGTCCTCATGAGCTGCAGACCAGAACATCCTCTCACCACAGACCTCTGCTGGTTTCTGTTGTTGTGTGGTGTGGATAGTTTCACATCTGATGCTGATCACCACACACAAACCACGCGGAGGTTTCTGACAGAGAAACGTTCTGCATCATAAAAACCTGATGTCCAAACTGTTTGCTGTGTTAAAAACCTCGAAGCGTGAAATTCCCCCGAGGGACGAAACAACAACAACAACAGCTCGAGACTGTCGACGTGATTTAAACTCAACTGAGAAAAAGTCATTTCTTTAATTTAGTGCAACATTTTTGATCTCGAACGTTCATCTCATCATCACATAACTTCACAGTAGAACATTTTTTAGATTGATTTATATTAAAACACTGATGCTGAACATCAGATCCAGTAATCAGTCAGTCAGATCACTTTACACTTTATACCTACATGTGAATGTATTTATGATCGACTTTATTCTGAAACAAACTAAATATTCAAACTGTCTCAGTGTTAACAACTGAATAAACAAACGGACCATAAAGGACGACACAATTTATACTGTTTGACTTTGTTTATATGTGGCGGACCCTGCCACCTCTCTAGCTTTACACACTGTTCTGAGACCTTGTTTTCCTCTGAGAGCAGCTCGTTTATTCACTCAGATTCTGAGTTTGAATTTGTTCTCCAAATGACAAACAGCCCCTTTAGATCTTTTACTTTCGCTTTTATCAACGTAATATTTACCAGGTTATCTTTTACTTTAACTGAAGACGTGTTGGTGCGTCTTCCAGCTCCGTGTCTTCACCCAGCGAGCTGCGAGCATCGTGTGACTGTTTGGTTTCTGTACATAAACTCTGGCTGCAGATGTTCGGCCTGTTTTACAGTATCCAAACACGGCAGTAAATGTAGCCGACGGTATTTACTGGAGGTCTGAAGTGGCTTTTTCGCGTGTGTTATTTTCTCCAATGGGGAGAAAGCAGTTGGTGGAATCACCACGGTGGTTTGTATGTAATGAATAGCTCTCATTGTGATGAGTTTGGAGAACACATAACTTCACGACTGACTCAGTCCTGATGAACGAGCGTGACTGTACGCTCGGGTCGTGGCAGCTTTGTTTTCTAACCTGTGAGTGTTACGGACTGTGTAATTCTCTCATACCTTCCTGCCGGCAGTAAATCACAGTTGTTGTTCTCTTTGTTCCACCTCCGTTATTTTACGAACTTTATGAACCCCATACATCAAACCTTCAAGGACTCTGCAAGCACATAATTCTGCTGCAGCCATTAAGCCCGCGCCACATCCAGAACGTGTCACAACATCACGCTGATGTGTTGCCCAGGTGACGGACGACAGCTCCAGATGAGAGCAGGAAGCGCCTGCAGGTTTCTCTGAAGAATAAAAGCCCATCATGTCATCCGGCGGGCACATACACTTCAGATACCACCCATGGTGCATGCTGGGATGCTGCCATTTTGTTGCACATGTAGACAATTCTCCCTCTTTCATACCTTTTTCTTCTTTTTACCTCTTTTATCTTTTTCCCGCTGAGCCACATGTCAAGAATAACATGTTTTCAATCAATCACTCTCAGTTTTCCCACAACAAAATCCACAAACACGCCACTCCAGACGATTAGTGTTTTATTTTATTTTTTCCACTGTTTGATGACACTAATCCAGATTTTAATCACCGGTCTGTGCTGCCCAGACCTGCGTGTTGTCTTGTTACACACACAGTTTCAGCCTGCTGGGCAAACATGCAAAGACTACTTAAGAGTTTTGTGTTGTTGTCAGCTTCTTCCTCTGGATCTGCAACGAAAACACGGTTACATAATCACAGATTATCACTGAAAACGATTTTAAATATTGAAATATTGATGTGGTTACGCAAACGCTCAGAAGACACAGACTCACTGTTGACACAGATGTAAGTTGTAGTTGTTTCTCGGCTCTGTTATAACAGAACATTACGAACAGTTTCATCACATCACAACACATTAAAACGACTTTATGCCAAACAAGAAGAGACTGTTGAAAACAGAATGTGACGTTTCTGTTTTGTTCCACATTCACTTGTTGCATCATTTCGTCCTGAACATCTTGAACTGATCTTGTAACTCTTTCTGTATCTGTTGTTCAGTGTGAGACACACAGACAACTGAACTATTGGTGCTCTTTAAATGAAAATGACAAAATAAATTGCATTACACCATAAAATATTGAGAATTAACACAAATTATCATCAATGTCTCACAGCAACATTATGAAGCAATGCAAGTTTCAGACGTGATGTAACGTTAACGCTGAGTATCTAAATACTAATAAAACTCTGCACATCATGACAGAAACAAACAGTTTGTGCAAAACAAACAACTTAACGTTAGCAAGCCAGCTAACATTGCTAACTCTTCACCAGCAGCAGGTCTTGTCTGCCTCTAACAGCTTTAACTTAGCGAAGATGTCGCCGCCGACTCGAAGCCAGTCGGATATTTACTCTCTACTCTCGCTCACTGTCTCTTTTCTCTTCCTACCTTCCTCTGTCAACGTCCTCTTCGGTCTCGTCAGCTCTGCCACGATGTCTTTAGGAGCTGCTGACTTGGTTTGCACCTCTTGATGCTTTATTTCCCCAAAAGACTTTTCCCTGTAAGCTTACATTGTGAAAGAAGTGGCTGTGAAATGGTGGATATGAGCGTCACAATCCCCACAAAATGACTTGTTTGACTAAACTTCGGAAAGTTTAGAAGAGCCACAAGTTTAAACGTCAACATTCCGGCAGTCTGGTTGTTAAAAAGCTCCACATGCTTGTGATTTACTCGCCTTTAACACTTGTAGTTGTTGCATGTTGTGTTTTGAGGGCTACACCTTGGATGATACTCACCTCTGGAGGGTTTGCATCCTAAAAGACTCCCGCTTCATGTCTCCGAGCTGCAGTTACGGACATGAACAGAGGGGGCAGTTTGTGTGAATGTAAAGGTCAGGAGCAGATTCTGCACGGCAACAAAAACCCACGGTGGAAACTCTGAAGCGAGACCGATGGAGCTCGCGGCTGAGATTTCAACATTAACCACATGTGGCGTCACTCAGTTTATTTCTGTTTATGTCGTGCAAGAAGTTCTGCAAAAGATACAATTCTGCCTCACCAGGAGACACTTTATATAGTCACATTTAAAGCTCAACGACACAATTCTTACAAGCTAAAACACTTTTAACTTCCCCGGCTGCAGCTGTGTTGAAGCTGCATGAAATGTGCAGGATTCTCACACCACCACCGGCAGTCTTTCATCAGTGCTGGTGTGTGAAACCCGGTCCAACCCATCAAGTCTCTCCATTCATGCTGGCAGGCTGCCAAGCTCAGTAAGAACCTGAAAGAGAGGTGGAGGTGGAGGAGGAGGAGGAGGAGGAGGAGGAGGGGGGGAAAACGCTCCAGCTCCCCACTCCAACACCGCCCCACTAATGTCTTTGTGGAGTGGTAAAGTGCCTCCTCAGCTCAGAAGCCTCTTATTACAGAGCAGCTGCCAAGTGCACACACACACACACACACACAGAAAGAGAGAGCGTACGTGTATGAATGTGATGATTACTGTAAACACTCGGCGATCCGTCTCTCAGTAAACACACACGGCGCTCTAAACAGTGGAGTGTGCTCGGTAAAGACGGAGGATCTATAGGGAGGGCCGAGGAAAATGTCTCCGCAGGCCTCGACAAGCTCGGAGGCCGCCGAGCACTCGGCTAATCATTATATACACAGGTAGAGAGGAGCCACTCGCTGCTGACGCACACACACCTCCACAGAACTGATGAGCTCATCGTCAACTTTAAACAGAACTGCTCTGAGATAAAGATCTGATGGTGTGGTGACGAATCTCAGCACAACGCAACTGGAGATAAGAAAAAGTTGGGTAAGAAAATCAAGCCAACGAGGGAGGAGATGTTAAAAATCCTTTATTTTAGTGGCTAATCATAAAAAAAGTCAACATGTTTCGATCGTTAGGTTCTTCATCTGGGCTCCTAATGTAGCCTCACATTTACAAATCAACAGTAAATAGGAAACAATCACGTGACCTGCATGATAACGAAATAACAACAAAGGAGATTACACGAAAGTTTCACAGAAAACATTGAGACCAGCGCGCTTAAACGCTTCATGAATACTATGAAAACCTCAACTTCTAATCTGAAGTCAAAGATCCTATTTGTAAGAATCAACAAAAGTTGATTTTGGACTCTCAGTTTCTGACACGTCCTACGATCCCAAAGTGTCAAAGTATATTTGACGAGTCAGGAATGAAACTCACAAATCAACTTTTCTTTCAAACAGGACAGACAGATAGATATTTTGCTTGGAGGTCATATTCTTGTCATCTTCATTTCCTGTTGATTAACTGCATGATGTGCAATTTCTGTCACCTGGAGAGTCGCTGCAGAGCCAGAACTTTAGGAGGAATAAACACCCAGACTGCTCTCTCATTTACTTTTTAGCTTTTGGGGTTAAAAAGTGTATTTATCTTCATTCCTGTTTATCAACCTGACTGCAGGAGTGATCCGGAGGTTCTGTAATGTAAACTGCTGACTGGAGCTGGAGGGGAAATGTACATTACCTCATGAACGTAACGTTACAGAGAGGAGAGAGGAACCTCTGCTGAGTTCAGGTTGACAGATTAGTTTACGGCTCATGCAGAATAAAGTGATCTGGTTTTTTTGGGATGAACAGACATAATGATCCAACAGTCAAAGTCGCTTCACTAGTGGTAAACACACAATCACCACTGCTGATGAAAATCTTGAAGTGTCTCGAGCGCAGATGTTCGTAGACGAGGGAATGATTCAGTTTTATCACGTTACGTTAAGTCGACTTCCTCCCTCGCTCTCTGGCTTTCTCCCAGAAGTTTGAGATAAACTTAGTACACAACTCAACAAAATATATCTCAAAAGATCAAGTTGGGTTTAAAAAAAACAACTTTTTAACGCAGAGTTCTTACGTATTATATCTTTAATCCACACAGACCTGCTCTCTGCCTGTCTGTCTGTAGATTTACGGCTCTGCTGGCTCAGTTTGTCTGCAAGTCAACATTTGTAGATCCGTAAATCTGCGCAGGGCTCCGTATGACTGCAGCATCACATCCTGTGTACTGCTAAGTGCTCCGGTGCAGCATAATATTTACACTAGCAACACGACCCCACGTCGTCAAAAACAAGCCGCTACCGACCGGCTGTAACAGACACCGACAGTCGATCTCACGGTTAAAGCTCGGAGACAGACGCCGACACTCCTGCAGCTCTGCGGGGAGAAACTAATGTCGTCCTGTTTCCTCTGTTATGTCTGCACGGCTCCAGATGAAAGTTCAAGGTCGCGTGTTGAAACCGCAGCACGGCTCAGATGAGTTCGTCTCTGAGTTCACACGAAGGCCGCGTGGTCGCCCTGTCGCTAACACGTCTCATTCCTCCTGCTGGAAACCGGAGAGGACCTGCATGTTAGCGCCTCACGCATCACAAAGTGCGCCTCCGACTGTAAGACAAGACCGGCTAAAAGGGGACGAGGTGCTTCAAGTGTGAAGCTCAGTGAGAAACAACGGAGGGATACAGTTACACACAGTCAGAGACAAAGAGGAGATTTTAGATAAAAGGAGAAGCTGGTGTGGAGTGATTAACACGGGAAGGTGTCCCGACACGTAGATAAAGATCTGACTGGTGGAACGGTGGAGTCACAGAGCAGGAGGAAGGTGAGGATGAGGAGAGGAAGAAGGACCGTGTGTGTGTGTGTGTGTGGACCTGTAAGACTCACATTGTGGGGACTCGCCTTCCTCATGGGGACCAAACGTCCCTATAAAGGAAATGATTTAATCTTGGTTTAAGGGATATGGTAGAGGAGCAATTTGGACTTGAAGGCGTCGGGTTCACAAAAATAAAATCCAGAGGAAATGAAGTATAACAGAAGGTCCATTTGCAGGTGCTTCATATCCTGACTAACATGTTCTGATCCATCTGGGAGTAAAAAGAAACCCGACAAACCAGATGAAGATCCCCGTAATTAGACTTTCTTCCTGTGAAACGCTCTGATCGTCTGAAAATACATGAAGAAATAAAAAGTAAAATGGAAAATTTAACAGAGTTTTATGGATTTTGATTTTGTGCGCCAAGTTTAAAGTTTTTCGACCGCATTTCTTGACATTTTTCTCACAGTAGCTGGCGACTACGACTAGTTTTGGGGAAAAAAACAAATCTCCAATAATCTGAATAAACACTATTTTTCTTATTTCGCTCTGAGAAAAGCTTCTTTATTCACTTGTTTAACTGAGTTGTAGTTTTACCTCATTATAACTGTAAATATTAAGATTCTAAGTTTGAATTTCTTCTCTAAAATCTACATAATGTCCCTTTAACTTATGAGCTGTATGTTTACTTCCGTGGGCTGATAACTGTAAGTTTCCTGGAGTTGATCTCCAGCCGTGTGGCTCAGCTCCTCTTCACCTTCACGGTTTGTCTGCAGGGAAACGTCGCGTCGCCTCCTGGACCTCGGAGGAGCTGCCGGGCTGTGATTGGAGGAGAGAGGCGTGTGTTCCGGGCAGGAATGCAGCGCTCAGGTGGAGAGAGAGAGAGAGAGAGAGAGAGAGGAAGTGAGGGGGAGACACCCGACACAGCAGCACCGCGCTCACACGGCCGAACACGGCGAGACTGGCTGCAGCGCTGCGCCCGCGGCTCAGTGCGCACATCGGTCGGGAATAGAAGGTCAAAAAAACACCCAGAAGAAACCAGCACCGGAGCGGAGCTACCTGCTGGTACCGGACGGGAGTGTGTGGACACGAGTGAAGCCACCTGCATGGAGGGACACACTTATCCTGCTTTCTGTGTGGATTAATGTGCAGCAGGAGTTTGAATTTCAGCCTTTTGGAGCTTTTCTGATGTTCGGCACAAGATGCGTCTTTCGTTGCGCGCCGTGTGATTTGTTCTGAGTGGTGGGTCGGTTCGGATGGACGAGCTCTGCAGCTGAAAGTGACATCAACAAAAGAAAAAGTTCATGCAAAGTTTCCCAATTTTTTAAAATAAAACAAGAAGAAGAACAGGGAGGAGGAACCCCGCAGGACATGGATGGTGTTCGGTCAGACAGCCGTGTGGCTGGGATGCGCTGCGCATCTGAGCCGCGACGTTTCTCACCATGATCCGGGTCCAGAACCGCACCTGACGACCGATGTACCTGAACCCACATCCACAAGGATCCACCATGTCCTCAGTACTGAGCAGGTAAGACACCAGGGCTTTAAAGATCGTGTCTCTGGCTGCAGGAAGGAGCATGAGAACTGAATTAAGGTGATTTATGAGGCCGGACGGGGTGAGATCAGCTCCACAGACAGGTTGAGGAGTTTCTTTTCTTGAAGAGTGGAGCGTGTTTGTACTTCAGAGTTCCATTTCAGTGAGGGGGGAAATATGTGGTGGCTTTAAATATTTACCTTGAGTCATTTTGCTTGCAAAAAAAAAGCTTTGAAGAGTTTGTTGCAGTGCAGTGAAGGATGGGAGGTGATAAATTCCAGGGACAGTTGAATTATTCTCACCCGGCTGGAAGCTGTTTGTTCTGCTGGTCGCTTCATCACAAGCACAGAGGAGGAAACAGTGATGGTTCAGGAGTTATTCTGGGTGCGTGTTTGCAACCTGGAGCCTGTGTGTCCTCCGTTATTTGTCATTTTAATCAAACAAACTGGACTGGAGGCAGTTCTCAATGATCTGGAGTGCAGTTGTGTATGTTTGCTGTGAGGGCAGAAGTCACATCCAGCCTGCTGTAGGCCGCTTCCTGCCCGCGGGGTGAGCTAATCCTCCTGCCACACACTATCTGGGATATATTGCAACTCCTGGCTCTGCATTCCACTCATCCTGCTGCACTACCTTTATCTCCTAAATGTCACCGGCTATAAATACCCAGCTCATATTTTATCTAATCCCCGTCCCTGCAGCAGAGAACACGAACACAGGCGGCGGCACAGCGTCTGAATCTTTTTGCTTAAACTGCACAAACATAAAGACTTGATTCTTCTGAATGTCTTGAAGGACGAGTTCAACCCCTAAAATGAGGATTCAGTCGTTATCTGCTCGCTGCCGTGCAGACAGAAAGTCCACAAAACATTTCTGGAGCAAAACAAACTTGCAGGATTCTCCTGAACAACTGAAGTAGCCGGAGACTTGATTTAAAATGCAAAAAGAAAAAGTCCACACAGCTCATCAGATGTAATCCAAGTGTCCAGAAGCCCTGAGATCATAAACTGATTTGAAAATATGTTTTTTACACTCTTTTTTAAAAGCTGTAGCTGCTAAACTAAAACCAATAGCGCACAACTTTTCTGGAGGTGGGTGCACGACTTCAGCCGCATGCTGAAGATGTAAACAACCAACTTGGGATCTCAAAGCTGCCTGAGACTTCACTGCATCAGATAAGCATGTATGGAGCCATTTTGTGTCAAGTCGCCAGCTACTTCAGAATGTAACTGCACATATCAGAACTCTTCTTCTGAGGAAAGAGCGTCTCATCATGGAGGGACTAAAGGTTTATAAGTCGGGGCGGTTTCATCCAAATGTGATCAGTCGGACCCAAAGTGACCAAACCACCTGAACATCAGCACATCAAGATTAGCTCTCTGACAGATCGATTAAACTCATCACAAATCCAGAATCTTCTAATTGAAGAGCTCGACAGTAGGTGAAATTATCCCTCTGAATCATAAACTTTAATCGTGAGCTTTTTACCTTTTACAGGCTGAATTCGATGTAATGTGTCGGGAGAAATGTCTGTCGTTTTCTGTCTCTGATAACTCTTTGGAGGAATGTTTGTTTGGGGATCCGCCCCATGAACAGATTTAATCTACTTACCATGGTACACTGAGCATATAGCTTCAAAACGAGGACTCTAATTAGGCGTTACATGCAGTGATGTCACTCTCTCCTGCGGGGAGGAATTTCAGTCATTTTCTTCCCCTCTGTGGACTCTGAGCACGCGAGAAGGGACATCATTACTTCAAGAAAGTCTGGGTTAATTGTCAGAAAAACTGAGTTAGTACATTTTTTACAGATGTACGATCACATGCACTTTCTGTGATGGGCCCCAGATGTGCACACAGCACAAGATCCACAGTAAAGTCACTCAAGAGTAAAAAACTAAAAAGTTCAGTTAATGAAAAAGACCTAAGGTAGCAGATTAATTAAACGTGGTTCAAGGTAAAAGAAAAAACATTCAGCCACAGCACAGAAAGTTGCATGTGTTTCTTTTTACCCCTGAGCTTCAGATGTGATGTGCAAGACGCCAGTCAGGGACGAAAAATGCTTCAGTGTCTCATCTCTGGAAGATAAAATGAACCACAGTCGCTGAATGCCTCCAAACTGACTCAGAATTTAAAAGTGAACTGATTTAAATATCTAATATGGAAGAATTCTACATTAAAATGTCTAAAAATTTGCTGGAAGTTGTGGAGCATTTCAACATCCGGGATAAAATCGGAGAGTGAGGGTAGAAACTGGTGAACATGAACATTAAGATGTTAACAAATGACCTTGTGAACATGATTCAAGTCTGATATTAATAGTGTTTTTTCAGCCCAGACAGCCTGAAGTTACATCACATTCATGAAGTAAAGTAGATTTTCCCTCCAGCTCCAGTCAGCAGTCGACAGTATCGAACATAAACACCTGACAGTGGAGGTCACTGCTGCAGTCGGGTTAATAAACAGGAGTGAAGATACCCAAAAGTTTTTCATTTGTTGTGGCTGCAGGGATCGTTGTTTAAACTGCTGAATGGTTTGTGAGGTTTTTTTCAGCTTTTAAAGTTGTTTTTGTCCTTGTTAAACAACTGCTGATGAAGAAACTATTAACATAACTTGAACGTTCATTTTATTTTATTTTTCTCCCTCGATCTCTGATGAATCATCTGAAGCGTCTCTTGAAGCGTCTAACAACCGAATGAAAAGCACTGAATAAAATTAGATTTCTCTGTTTGAGTTCTCAGACATTTGAATGTAGAAATGTTATATATCATATCTTTAAGATCTTAAGCTTTTGGGATCCAGACAGATATTTCCCGACACAGTTACTCATCTTTTCTGCTGATGAATCAACTGGAACAGTTTCATGTCTACTCAGGCCTCGAGCTGCTCACTTCCAGTGAGTAATCCCATCACGGCTTTCTTAATAACATCACACAGACCTCCCTGATACAAAAACCCACAGAGGTGCTGATGTTAAATCCAAGATCTCAGCCAGTTTTTGTACCCTTCTGTTTCTTGAGTCATTTTTGCTTGTAAGGAGCTGCAAAAAAGCTTTGAACACAGAATAATGGAGACATATTTATGTCCCTGGTGAGTCAAACGTGCTTCAGACTCCACATCTGGTGAGCTTCATTTATGGTTCAGCAGTTATCTGTGTTTTAAAGTTTAGACTGATACTTGTTGATAAAGGCCTGATTGAGCTGAAGGAGACTGTTGTGCCTTGGCCGAAGTTTTTCCAGTTTTCTGGTGATTCAGCTGGATGAAGCTCACGTCCGTTGAAGCCTTCAGGTGTTTAAACTTACCTCCAGTGAGTAAACCCACCACAGCTTCCTCCTTAACCCCAGAACACAAAACCTACCGAGGTCCAGATGTTGAAACCGAGGCCACAGCTGCTGAATTTATTCACACTGACGAACACAAAACCCAGGAATGGGAGCAAAGAGCAACAGGGACTGAAGTCAGTAGCACACTGATTTTTTTCTCAATTGGATTTGGACGCGTCACAGTCGGAGAAGGCTACAGGTTAAAATTAAATGAATTATGTCTGAATTCCATTCAGCTGCTTCGGTTCCAGGATCCCGGTGTTCTTCACGCTGGCTCACTCAGACCCGTGGTTAGCGTAATTAATTACACCTGTACTTTTCCGACGACGACAAATCAAAATGTCTGCAGCTAAAAGGCCGACTGTTGCTGCGGCTGCGGGCTGTAATTGTTCTTTAGGGAAGGGATCAACTTTTGACAAGCGAGAAACGGACCGTGATGTTCTGCCCCGGCGACAACCTTTTGTACCGAGCAGGTTCGCTTCTGCTCTACCTTTTGTCTGAGTGTCTACACACCCTGGACGGACTCCAGCCAGTAATCCACTCAAAGATTTATTAACCACATAAACTCTTTTAATAGAAAACCTGCAGATCCAAACAGAAGTTTAACACACGGTGAAGGCTGGAATCCATCGCTGTGTCATGTTCCTCTAACAACATCCTGATCACCTGAACGTTGTTTCTGGCGCTGAACCAGGTACAGAACATAAAAACAGTCAGACAGCGATCGTGCTGACGGACAAGGTTCAGTCAGATAAGAGTTTACTGCTCCGTGTCGAAAAAGCCTCGTTTAGGATTAAGTCTGCGGTTCGTACACGGTTACTGTCTTCCTGCGTCTGTCAGCAGGATGTTTTTAAAAACCTTGTGAAAGAATTTCCATGAGATTTGATGAATGTGTCGGCTTTGCGCCAAGGAACAATTGATTTGTTTTTTTGGTGGCGATCCAGATCTGGGATTTCTGCTTCTGGAACCATTAATGTTCCTAAACCGTAATTAAGAAGCTGATGGAGACAAAGAAAAA
>CAEMYA010000260.1:1018026-1038026 GCA_903131615.1 Diplodus sargus
CCTCAGCTGTTTTCTTTTTTTTTTCTTGCTGTACAGAAACATAAATGTTCACCTGCAGACGAACATTTACAACTGGAGTTCGTCACGAGTTGTCATCAGAATCACTGTTTCCATGGCAACTTTCCACGTAATACATTTGTTTTCATTGCACTCGGTTATTGTCGAGGCCGAGAGGGTTTCAGAAGGCTTCGCACTGATGATTTTATAAATGACTGATTGGATGTTTCATAAACAGTCGGCTCTTCTGTTTGTTGAGTCGTTTAGTTATTAATTGAAATAACTGGATGGTTGTCGCTGATCCTTAAACAAGTGGAGCTGATCATTAAACTCTACTTTTAGTTTCTGGAAACACTGTCTGACACACAAATACTGTAAATAGTGTCTTTAAAATAAAGAGTCAAGAAAACGTTTTGCTTCGGTTCCTTGTTTTCTACCAGCTCACATCAATTAATATTACTGGCTTCGCTCTTTTGGATGAACTGATGAGGTTTTGGTGGCTCACGGAAACAGATTACTGAGCATAACTCAAGAAAATGATGAAATTATGACATTATATATCTACTTTATATTTCACATCATTTATATATTCATTTTTCTGGGTCCAACTTTTCAAATGTGAGGATTTGCTGCTGAAATTCGACTGTTTGGATTCGAACAGAAACATTGATTTAAGAGACAGAAGATGTTTGTGGATACAAAGAAAAATAATTGAGAGATTAGTGAAGAAATCATTTGTTTGATTGAAATAAATGACATGACAGAGACGCTCCTGCTTCTCTACAGGAGCAGATCTGATTACACACCGGAGAATCCTGCTGCTTACTTACATATTGATGAGGAAAGTGGCGGGAAACGAACGTGTTTTCTTCTTCAGGTCCGTCATATTCTCGTCTTGCAGAGCAGATCCTCCACATGACTTCCTGGCAGACATGTTGTGTGTGTGTGTGTAAAGAGTTAAAGGTGTGTGTGAGCCAGCTCCTGTATGAGACACCGGTGGGAACGCTGCCAGCTTCAGTCCTCCTCCGGGGTGAAAACTCTGGAATGTGTTTGAGGAGCGCCATTGAGATTTTTCTAATCACTTTTATTGTTTGGCTCTGACGATCCCGATCCACCAGGCTCACAAGGTTTTTTTTTAGTGCCAACAGCTCTTTGACTAGATTTATCTGCCTGCTGGGTTCCTGCCTATAAATAACGTGGGCCTGTCAGGCGTCACGGTGAAACTACCTCCAACACTCTTTGTACAAATGATATCCCGTCAACACCGCTGTCTCTGGTTTCCTCGTGTACACAGACACACACATGCAGGGAATGTGAGCTGATGACAGTTGCCTGTTTCCACCTGACAGCTTTGAACACGCAGAGCGACGCTGCAGAGCGACGCTGCAGAGCGACGCCTCAGAGCGACGCTGCTGCAGAGCGACGCTGCTGCAGAACGACGCCGCAGAGCGACGCAGCAGAGCGACGCTGCAGAGCGAGATAGTCGTGTTGTTCCTGCAGCTTTTGCAGTTCGCCGTCTCTCGAGCTCGACTCCACAGACACTGTCATAAACAGACGTTATCCCATCAATGTTACGTGTAAATTAACAACGGTGTAAAATCTGAGAATGGAACCAAATTAAGTAGACCAATGATTATAATTTGTTGTAACTTTTTAGCTTTTAGAACTCAGATTTAATAGTTTAAGTAGTAAACTAAGGTTGATGTCTAAAACGTACTTTGTAACTCCAGCGCCCTTGATTTGGACCACGGCCATCTTTGAACCTGCCCTTTATTTTGCTCACACCTGCACACCTGTAAAGTTTCATGACTGCACTTTGTCTGGCGTTTTATAGTGATGACTATAATTTCAGCCAGCAGACAAGCTGAAAACAATACCAGCAACACGAGAGGGGACGAGAGTGATTGAAGTGGGATACAGTGACCTGCTACAAACGTGGGACTGGGCCGTTAAATGGGGAGTTACTGGCCCGTTTTCTTACTTCCTGCCTCTCGATCCACAGACATTATCGCGTAGGGTCGGGTGATGTCTGCTGAACATAGTTAATGAACAAAGAATGAAGAATAAACAGCATTTTCTTTTTGCTCATCCACTACAGGGATTCAAAATAAATCTCTCTGTGTTTCAGTCCTGGGTTTCTGCGTGGGGTCCCTCCGCTGAGTCCTCAGCGGGACGTCCCGCACGTGTTCGGCGGCAGCTGCACTTCAGGAACGAGTGGGCGCCGTGGAGCGGCTGGTCCGTCTGCTCGCGTAGCTGTGGGGGCGGAGCCTCAGTGAGGACGCGCACCTGCGTCACCAGGTAGAGACCAGCTGTGACCTGCAGGGTGACACGGCTCAGAGTGTTTGGAAGGAAAACTAAGAAATGTTTTGGCGTCGGATGGATAAACTCAATTTTAACAATGTCCTAATGAACCTTAACGTTACTTACCTCAAACAATATTTCTAAAATGAAACGTTCACCTGTTTTTGAATAATCTTGAATGATACTGATTATCTAAATAAACCTGCTGTGTTTGATATCTTCTCCTCTGTGTGGCAGGAACCCGGTGGGTGGACCGTGTGCCGGAGATCCCCGACAGTACAAGATCTGCAACACCAAGGTCACTTCAGCCTAAAGACTTTCACGCTGCATGCAAACGCTTCAGAACAATGGCTGACGTGCGCTGTTGATGTTGCTGGTGTAGGTGTGTTCAGGGCAGGTGTAGCAGCCGAGAGCTTTCAGGGCGTGATCTGGAATTTCACTGACATATTAACTCGTGTCCTCACTCCACCGCTGCGCTCTGAACTCGGGGATTTAACATCCCGCAGTCGCAGTCGGGTGTCAGACCTGCTTTTGTGTTAGGAAGGTGCTGTGAGGTCAGACGTGTGTGTGTGTGTGTGTGTGTGTGTGTCTGTCACAGCCCATATTGATTAAAGGAAAAACACACAGAAATGTTGCAGCGTGTTCAAGCGTGTTTGATGTATGTGCAGTTTGTACGGAGTGATTAGCTCTTGAATGAATGTGACACACGAGGACTCGTCACAAGGTTATTATTTCATTTTCAGGGTTTAGATTAGAATGACGACAGGGTTGTGGTTCAGGTGAGGCAGGAAGTTGTTGTAGTTGATTTTAAGGTGAAGTTTTAGGGATTGAAAACAACGTTCTGTGTGCAGGAGTGTCCCGTCAGCTCCGAGGACTTCAGAGAGATGCAGTGCGCTGCGTTCAATGACCGACCGCTGGTGGCTGGACAGTCCTTCAGGTGGACCACCTTCCACGGAGGTCAGTGAGATGACACAGTAGATGATATATACACTCTTATCTTTAAAGGAACAGTTCACCCAAATATTAAAATTCAGACATTCAAACACAAACTTTTGTTGCTATCCTTTTTAATCCGCACGTTTAGAAGTTTTCTCTCCTCACCTGCTCTCTCCCAGTTCCCTCTCTTCTCCTCCTCCATGTTTCTGTTCCTCCACCTCCCTCCGACTTTAATTCCCATAATCATCTAATGATCTTCCCTGCACAGGCTCGAACCCCTGTGAGCTGAGCTGCTTGGCTTTGGGTCACAACTTCTACTACAACTTTGGCCGAGTGCTCGACGGCACAGCCTGCGACAAGGAGCCCGGAGCGGTGTGTGTCAACGGACGCTGCCTGGTGAGTGGCATCAATACTGTGTGTGTGTGTGTGTGTGTGTGTGTTTGTGTGTGTGTTGGTGTTAAAGCTGCATTTATTGATTTTTTTGGCCACGAGAGGGCGACAGAACGTCACAGCACAGAGTCCTGACATATTACCAGATGTTTTGTAAACATGTAAGAATCATTTTCCTGTTTGTTAGAGTCGTGTTTTAGTTTAATTAATGAATATAAGTCAGATATTTACTCTCCTTTTAGCTCTTGACGGTCTTATGTGAAGGGCCTTCGTGGTGCATTCAGGTGCACCTTGTATACTCAGAAACGTATTTGCAAATGGCCACAGAGGTTTAGTCCACAGTCATATCCAGTATGTGTGCATTTTGGCAGTCCAAAAAAAAATATGATTTGGTGTCCGCGTCTTTCAAACTTCCAAGTTTTATATAAAGTATAATCTTGATGATCTGCTGCTAATTTCACATTCTAAAACACTGCTCCAAACACGCCAAGTTCCTCTAGAATTTACCAAAAATCTTGAATTTAAACTTTCACGAGCTTCCTACAAAATATAAAATGACGCCTCTGCTCAATGTGTCCTCCCAAAAAGGATCTTAGAGCTTTAGTTCTCTCCTCTTACCAATGTTTGATGTACACAGTTTTGTATCTTTGAGTGAACCAGATATATTTATATTGTAGTTGTTCACCTGTTCTCCCAGAGCAGAAAGTGTTTCATGTAGAAACTCTCCAGTAAGACTTGAATCTGCTCCCGCTGTCACTCACCGAACATCGTCTAAGAGAAAATGAGCAGGACTTTTTCTCCCAGAACCAGGACGCCTGAAACAACTCCTCCGACTCTGACTGGGCTGCAGTCTCTCTCCCTGTCCTCTCTTCATTCCCACCCTGTTGTGGTGTAAGTGATGTTGACCACTCTGACTGGAGCTCTCTGGAGAAGTGAACTCCATGCTGCGCGTTAGGGCCAGAGTGCACTCATCAGTGTGGACTGCAGCCTTCAGTTAGCATTACAGCTGTGCTCAGCACACAGTCCGGAGTCCTGCTCCCACATCCAGCCTGTCCCCTGCTCACCCCTCTCACCCGCACACAGATGGGGATGGTTGGAAGTGGACTTGTGTCTCACGGGTCCTGCAGCACATGCAGCTTAATAACATACACACATAATACTCAGCAGACACATCTGCTACACGAGGGGACACTTATAGGCGAGGTTATTTTTACACCACTGACAGGAGGATTAACGTGTGTCTGGGTTTACATATGTCGACATACAATGTGTGTGTGTGCTAACGTTCGGCGTGTGGTGTAAATAAGTGGATTTATGGACCTCTGACTCGACCGGCCGAGGTCAGAACAGCACAGGGCCTGAAACAGGAAGCAGATGCAGCCTGCAGCTGGTGTGTGTGTGTGTGTGTGTGTGTGTGTGTGTGTGTGTGTGTGTGTGTGTGTGTGTGTGTGTGTGTGTGTGGATGCATTCTGTGGTGTTTTTTTAATTTGCTGCTGTTGAATGTTGATCTGACAGTTTGTTCAATTAGAGCAATTATCTCGTTATCTAATTACATTTTCTGATAATCCATAAAACCGTGGGGACGTCCGTCAGAAGTATTCAGAACCAAATGGATGTCTTCAAAATATTTGTTTTGTTTTTCAGCCAACAGTCCAAAGTGTCAGTATGGTTTTTATTCACTTAACAAGCTGCGTTCCAAATCACATGTTTCCTCCTTTTGCTTTCAGTCCGTACTGCAGCGTGGGACGTACTACTCCTTTATAACATACATGTTTGAATTATAAAAGTAAAAGTATACGATGTGGAAGGCGGTTAATGATCTGACATCCGTCTGTTGCTGATGTAACGTATCCTCAGCTGAGCAGAGGATTGTGGGACAGAAAAAACAGAAAAGGTTCCCAATCTTTTGTAGATAACTATGTTTGTAAGCTTTTTTCTAGTTTGCTGGCTGTTAATTCATCAATTAAAGCGACTCTGTGGTTGTTACAGTTGAACATGAACTTCATTTTGGCTCCAGAGGAAAAACCAAGGGATCGTTAAAGTCGTTAGGATTCCTCCTCTGGAGAACAGAGAATCAGATTTAATGAGAATCCATCCGAATGTTGTTGAGGTATTTCAGTCTCAGCTAGCGTTTTAATGATACCTTGTAAAATATCAGTATTTGATTCCATGTCTGATAGCAAGGGAAGAAATTGACACAACATCAGGGCCATCGATAAAACTCCTAAAACTCTGCGTCGCTCCCTCCGTGGGGCCCTCGTGCTCTCTGCCACTCTGTCACCGAGGCTTCATTTCCTGTTGTGCACACACAGATGCTCGGAGTGTTTTTGTGTTTTTAAGGGGTGTTCTCAGGGGGCTGATTATAGGTCCCCTAGATTGCTGCGCTCCTGCCTGGGAACCTCCCCCTTGATTGGTTTGCTCTGCAGAGCGCGGAGATGAAAACCCGGAGAAGAAAGCGGGGCGCTGTAATCTGTAATCTCCACACACCGTAAACCATCCAGCTCTTCCTCCGTGCTCTTTGCTTTGGCGTTTTAACGTTTACAGAGACGACCCTCCGACCAATCCTCCTCTCCTGAGAGTCTTCTCCTTTTTCTCCCAAAGTAAATGTTTGTGTGACGGGGAAAATGACAGGGAGAAGCAAATAAGAGAAGGACAGAGAAGTGGATCAAGTTGAGTTACGGCTCGAAGGTTCAAGGTGGCCGTGAAGCAGAGACACAACAAAAAGAAAGCTCAGAAGTTGCCCGGGTTCTCCACAGAAAATGTGTGAAGCTGGAGTGCTGCGTGTCAACACGTCCAACCAGATCAAACTGTAGTTTTTAAATATTTTCTCGGTGTCTTCTTGTGACAAACAGAAACCCGGCTGTGACTCCATCTTGGGCTCAGAGCAGCAGGAGGACGCCTGCATGGTGTGTGGAGGACAAAACACCACCTGCCTGCACCACAAGAGTGTGTACCAGAGCAACGATCTGGAGGCAGGTAGGATACACACACAAACACACACACACACACACACTCATCATATTATCTGCACGAGGAATCAATTGCAGCAGCACCGGACCAGCACGATCCCGAGATAATTCCGAGGCCCTCTCCGTGTTTTTCCCTCCCAAGTGTTATTAGTCAATCAAGTTTAGTCAAGAGGTTATTGTTCTCTGACAAAGTGAACATTAACCATGGAAACAGCTTCGCCAAACAAAACCTGCTGGCTGGCTGCCGTCCAGGAAGAAATTCAGCGAACAACAGGTCCTCCAAAATTACAGTCGTTAAGATTTCAAGGAGGAGGAGGAGGAGGAGGAGGAGGAGGAGGAGGAGGAAGCACACAGAGCACTTCAGACTCCAAGTCAAGGCCCCAAATGTCTCTCTGGCTCAAAGCCACCAAAACTTTTATTTTCTTGTACCTGCGTTGGTATCTACAGTTCAGCAGCTGACATACGATCTGACTGTTCACATTAAACATGCAGCAGGAAGCTCAAATTCTACAGATTTTATTTGGTTTGTCGGTATTTTAAAAAAAAGGAATTTGACGACAGGATAACAAAAGCTCAGAATCTGAAGTTAAATTAAAAGAAATGGTTCTACTGGTATAATAATGTTCAGTTATCTTCATCTTCACTCAATCAGGGAAAAAATGACAGACACAGAAATTGTAAATCGATCTTGCGAGGCATCAAACTACACGATTACTGTTCTGGACCGAACACACAGATGTTGAACCAGTCGCTGTCCATTGAGGAACATCTGGAAGCTTCAGCCGTGGTTCCTCAAGCTGTTAGCATTGACTCTATAGCATCAGTTCTCGTTTCCAGATCTGGCACTTCAGGTTATACGATTTGCTAAAGAACAGAGAATGAAAGTGATGCAATGGCCTAAATTGTCAGCTGAGAAGTGCAGCTGTGAAAACTACATTTATGTGAAATCCTGCCAGTTTACCTGCTGGTCATAATTGAGATAAAGATCATTATTATTGTAGGATCTCTGTCTGTAAGGCTCCTTTCCTCCAAGACTGTAATCACTAGATGTGATGAAGCGCGTGATGGACTGGGATGGAACAGCGTCACCAGTGATTTAAAGAGGAAGGAGAATTGAGTTAGGTGGGATCATCTCAGGACAAAAATGTTTTTTAGATCCGCGAGCAGAAAGTATGGAACACCTCTGACAGAGACACTAACACTGAGCAGAGTGTCGGCCATCACGGCTCCCATCGAGCAGAAACAGGCTGATAATGGGCGCTTTGTTTGGGCGACTCGACGGCCTCGGGAGGTTTTCTCTCCTCCTGCAGCTGCGTTTCCCAACAGAGGGAGGACTGATGGAGAGTCGCTGCTCGCAAGGTCAGACGGCCTTCAGCTCATCGCCGCCTGTCTGTGACTTTGACACTTCCTCACTCAGATCTTCATATGGAGCTGATGAAGCCCGCGCATAGTTTCTCTCTGAAACGGGTAAACAGGGGCAACCAGAGCGAGACGCTCTGCAGCGGCTGTAATAAATGGAGTTCATCCTGCGGCTGCTTTTTATCCGGGAGCAGCGGGGGAACTATTGAACTGTCCCGGCCTCTTTTTTGTTTTGGCTCAGAGGTGAAATATCTTCCCCGTAAATGAATGTCTCTGACTTCAGCTCATTCACAAATTGTCTCCGTGCTCGTAAACCCATCCTGTAAACCATTAATCACAGTCAGTCGTTACTGACATCACAGATCCTGATTGTTTGATAACGGCAGATAATCTTCGCAGCTGCGTCCTGATACGAGACGCGACCTGCCAGGGTTGTCAGATTCTTCTCAAAAGAACATCATTATCTGATTACTAATCCAGATTATTTGCGAGTTACTGATTGCCTATCAGTTACTGATTGCTGAAGAACAGCAGAAGATGATTTATTGTGCTATCGAAAGATTAACCATGAATATGAAGTCATAGTACAAACTGCAGGCTGTAAAACAGACGTGCAGCTGTTGTTGGCGTGTATCCACAACTATTCAGAGATCATTCACTGATGCACGTGAGTCTTCTAATCAATTTATTATTCAATAAATATCTGAGATGTTTCTGAACATCTTGATAAGCTATTTACGCCTGAACAGCTCAGATCTCTAACTCAAATAGTCGAGAAGCTTGAACTCTGAATCTCTCGGCGCTCGCAGGTCACAATGAGCTTCTTTCTTCTTCTTCTCTGTTTGAGATCCGTCACATCAGGACGCTGACACACATTCTTTGAAACACGTGTTTATGCAAAAAGCAACAGTGACTTTTGAGTTATGAAGAGAAACTCATAGCCTCAGAAACAAACTGTGACACCACGACTACACAGTCTGTAATCACAGTACGTGCAAAACATTAGGAGAGGAGAAAGGAAGGAAAGAAAAACGTTGTGGTGATCGTCATCATTGAGGTGTCGGACATGAGAACTCAACACAAGGGAGCATAATCAAGGAAATACAAATCTTAACATGTCACTTTTATAGTTGCGCTCCTGTTATTTATTATTATGAGAGACAGACTGCTACCACACTGCAGTTGTTCGGTCTTGTAACGTTGCGTCAGGGTTGATGTGAGCAGCATTTCTATTTTATTTGATGAGTGAAGGATCCGTTTAGTTGTCAAAGTGAACGCCTTCAGACCGACACACCTCTGTCCGGTTTATACTTTCACGCAGACATTGCCTCGCCTCTTTTGCAGCTCCGTTGCGGATCAGAGGCAGAATTTCAGGGAAGATTCAAGCCTTGAAAAGACGTGTAATTGGGGCTGTTGTCCGATGAGGATGCAGTCAGGCACAGTACTCAGTGTTGCTGTGCAGCATCAGTTACCATGAACCGCCATCTTCACCCTGAAACCCCCAGAGTTAAACCTGAAGTTACCTCGCTAACCACACTTCCTGCTTCGAAGTCTCTACTTGCCTCTGCAGGTTGAACTCCGACTGATCTCTGCAATGAAACAGAGACTCCTCGGGGATTGTGTGTTACTAACTTTTAATGTTCTCCTTCGTTAAGATTCAAATATCTTAACAAGTTTAAAAGCCATCTGATGCTTTCCTCTTCTTAACGGGTTTAACCTCATCGTAAAGCTGTTGCCGATTGTTAAAACGCTGCTTTTAATCACGTAATGTAGTTTAAAAAAGAAGAAACCGGGCCTCTAACTGAGTGTCTCTGTTTGCCAGGCGGACCTTTTGGATACAACGAAGTGACCATGATACCAGCTGGAGCCACTCACATCAGAGTCACTGATAACAGCAGGAATTATCTGGGTAAGATTCAGCCTGTCTCACACACACACACACACACACACACACACACACACACACACACACACACACACACACACACACACACACGCACACATACACACACACACTCAGCGTTCCTTGGAAACTCACTTTGCGTCACTGGCCCTTTAAATCAAATCCCAGACTTTTCTATTACTTCCTCTCCCCAGAGACAGGAGTCCCAGCAAGTCCAGAGACCAGCCGGGACAGACTAAGCAAGGACATCTATTCTCATCCTTGTTTATGAGACCAAAATAAAACCGGGCCCTGAAATGGTACACACTGTGGTCCTGAAAGCGACGCTCGTAAAGGCTTTATCTGACCGCCGGGGCCGGCAGGTGAAGGTGCTTGTTTCCAGTTCATGTCATGGAAATTCCCTGTCCAGGCTCTGAGGAGAGGCAGCTGCCATATAAAGCCAGCTGGAATATTTCTGTTTCTGACGGCCAGCCTTTACCTCAACATGACCCGATTAAACAGAATTGTTCAGACTTTGAAATGTTCGACTCAACACTGATTAATAACTCTTCCCCGCTTCATCATCCTCCCTCATCAAGCCCTCCAGAACGGTCGCTCCCAGTTTGTGATCAACGGTAACTGGAAGATCAGCATCCCAGGAGAGTACAGCGTAGCCGGGACGAAGCTGGTGTACCGGCGCTCGGCGGACACCTGGGAGAGCTTCGAGGTTCCCGGACCCACCAGGGAAGACCTCCATCTTATGGTGAGAGCTCAGAGATGCAGTCTGAGGAGTTTTATATCTCCTGATGTTTAACAGTTCTTATAAAATGTTGCTTCCGTTGTAAAACCATCACAAGGTTTCATCTCAACCTGTACAGGCCTCCTTTATTGGGACCAGTCTGAACAAACCAGTATGACACCACTGAGCCGGGCCGGCACCAAAACCAGATTGCCTACATTGTGCAATGTGCTGTTTAACTGAAGTAATTCAGCTTATCGTTTAGTATTTCACAAGGCGAATAAAACATCAGGTTTGAATAAACGGCTGATTGTTTCCATTCAGGCTCTGTGCAGGTATTTCTCAAACAGTCGGCTACCAAACAGCTGGCAACTATCGCTCCAGCCTGAGATTCTGTAAGAACAGCCTGCTGTCGTACCGCGACTGGTGTTCAGGTTCATCGTCTGTGATTAGTCCTGATGCTCCTGTAGCCCCGAAGCTCCAGTTGAAACTTGTAATAACCTGAAAACCTGCCAGTTCTGACCAATGCAACGAGACGAGGCGCTGTGCAGAACGCAGAAATGACACCAACCTGCATTCTGTCGAATGGCCAGCAGGGGGCAATTCCACTGGTTCCAAAAATTAGTCCGATCCTACGTAACCTTATGGGAAAATGACCTTAATTCTCACTTGATTTATTACCTCAGAGGACAGTTTCCTAACCAGTTAATGGTCTCAATTAGGGGTGGGCAAAAATATCGATACGGCAATATATCGCGATACTTTGCCGCCCAATACAATATCGATTTTTCAACTCCAAATATCAATATATCGCCGAAGAGTGATTCTGCTGTGCGGCGGGTGTATTTCTGTAGTAGAGAGAGCGGCTGAGGTCTTTGCAAAATGGATGGCAAGTTAACAACGCCTCCGCAATTTGAAGTTGACGTTTGGAAGCACTTTGGATTTAAAGTTAAGAGAGATAGCAAGAACAACGAGCTGGACAAAGAGAATATTACTGCCCTGAAATTTCATGGGAATTAATAAAATGGAGAGGCTGTTTTGAATGAAATAGTTTTGAATCAATATGTCCTCTGATCAATATCATCTGATACACATATACAGGTGTTTTCATCTTTATTTATATCGCAATATCGTGATATCGTGATATCGTGATACGTATCGTATCGTGAGGTTCTTGCCAATACCCACCCCCAGTCTCAATCGTTAGTTTTAAGCCTTCTTTGACACCTAATGATGTTTATTTTGTAAATTATGGTCCCATTTAAAGTAAAAGAGGCGATAAAGCAAGTCACGCTTTAGGGTGAAGCTACCTTGTTGTTGACATGAGGCATCAGACATCAGACATCAGCTCCACCCTCTCGTCCACCCGATCCATACTGGACTAGATCTGTTCTACACATGTAGGATTGGTTGGTAGGTAACCTACTCACGATTTAAAACCTTTCCCAGCCGGTCTTAATGGTTCCCTGCTGTCCTCATTTGCAGGTTCTTGCGACAGACAGAAACCCAGGAATCGAGTACGAGTACTGGTTACCACCGGACCAGTACGCCCTCTACCACGGGAGGAGGAGTCCACTGCGACAAGCTCACCACACTGCAAACTACCTCCCCTGGGATCGACCCGCCACCACAGCCAGAACCACCACCACCACCAGCACCACCAGCACCACCCGGGCTCCTCCTGCCACCACCCGACCACACTGGTGTAAGTCTTTCTCCAGCTTCAATCAGTCACCCTGAATTATATTAATTTGTTCGAGTTAATAACGTATCTTTTTATTTTGTTGTCCGTCAGTTTTTCTTGTTGTTTCATCTGTTCTGTGTTGTAGCTCCGTGTTGTGCAGCTCCGCCATGTTTGCAGGATGTTTATGTATTACAACCGCATCATTATAAATTGGACTGATGGCCACATTTACCAAAATAAGACCAACACATTTATCCAGCACGACTTGTGTTTTTGGCTCTGCTACGATCTTTAATGTAGTTTCAGCGTAAATGATTAAAGGATTAAAAGATGACTGAACTTTTTTGCAGGATTCCTGGAAGAGAAAATTAGCAGACGAGCGTTTTACCGCCTGTGCATATTTTTATAAATTGGAGGAACGGAAAGGATTTAGTCAGGATTGTGTTTCAGATACACTGATCTTGATAATGCTGATTTCTCTGCGCACACTCACAGGTGTTTTCTGTTCCGCCGCTCTAATAAGACTGTAAGATTTAGAAAGTTGTCCAAAGTTTACAGGTGCAACAAAGAAATCTAAGCCGATCATCAGCCTGCACAAAGTCCTCCTCCAATCAGGCAGAATACGTGCAGTGTAAACAGCTGTGAGGTGGACAATGAGTTAAAACAATCCATCCTCGGGTCACATTTGATTCAGCACAGTTTATCTGCATGCTGACCTGGTTGCTGAGGAATGCAGCTGGTTTATCTCCCATGATAAGGCTGCAGTACACATGTGCTGAACCTCCTCTTAAATACTCTCATTCACATGGAAATCTGCAACACAGCCGGAGGACTCGCTCCTTCTGTCGGACTCCATCCAGCGCTGTAATAAATCCAAGTAGGCTCTCTGGAAGCGTTTTCCAGCCGATGGACTCGTGCCAAAACAGAACCTGAGTCTTGTTTGTAGCTGCCAAAAAATAGCGTGTCGATTATTTGGGTAACAAGGTGCAGTCTCGACTCGCTGAGTTTTCGAACATGATTTATAATGTTGTGCGGGATATAATTGGGACTGCATGAATATTTGCTTCATAATGTGATTTTTTCATGTGAAGCAAGAGTTTTTAAACACCTCTGGCACTTTGGAAGAGTCCTGCTGCTTCATTGCTTTCAGACCCAAATATCCAAACAGAGAATTTGGAGTTTTCTCTGATCTGTTGTGCAACACAGTGAGCTGAGTGTCCCTTCATGTTCGACAGCGTTTCAAAGTGCAGTTTTGACAGGAGTGTGTTGGTCTGAGTTAAATCTCTGGTACTGATCTCAAAGCACGGCCAGGAACTCGATCCAGGACTCTTGTAGTCACAGATCTTCCAACTAAAATGAACACCAGCGAACAGTCCTCAAGTACACTGGTATTTTTAGAACTAGGGTCCATATGACACACCTATGGTCTTATTTAAAATGTGTGTGTGTGATGTGTGTTTCCCAGTTTTGCCCATTAGGCCCGTGAAGCCGCCGCGCCAGCCGCACCACAGCCGCCACCAGCGCCCTCGCCAGCCGATCCTGCCTCGCCTGGAGCGGGAGGAGAACCACAGGAACCTCCTGCCTCAGCCCTCACCTGGAAGTATGTTCACCGCGTTCTCACCTCAGCTTGCACTGTAGCCCCGTCATGCTAACGGCAGCTAACCACTAGAACACTTAAGGGATGCTCTTTTATTTCAAACTGAGAAAGTAAAACAAGTCATTTCGGGGGCGTTGTGGTGCTCAAAAAGAATTATTCACCATTTTACAGATGCTTATTCACGATGTAAGTTTATGTGCATCCAGTGATGTTGTAATTACACAGTTTGGCCACAGGGGGCTTTGAGCTGGACACGTTGGCAGCATCTTATCCGGTTCTCTCTTAATACGTCCACGTTCAGAGGCCTCTAACCAGGCTGTCAAGGTTGTGGGACGTGAAGCTCCTTAAATCATGACAACAGCCGTTTTTATACCGGGCAGCTTTTTGCAGCTCGGTCCACCGATTTAGACAGAAGGCGGTAAATTGGGGGCCTGTTTTGGTCTGCCAGTTTGACACCTCGGAGGGTACACTTTTTGTAAATCAATGTCCCGGCAATTGCGTCAGATGGGTGGAGGTGGCGATGACGTGCACTGTTGTGCGACTCACAGCCGAGGAGTTTTAAAACCAGGAAACAGCTGATCACAGCAGTCAGTCCATCACTTCACCCGCGGACGTTAAGATGAGCAACTGGACAGCCGCTGAGATCCAGGAGATGCAGCGTCTTCTCGGTCTTTGTAGCTGTCTTCACTGTCCGCTTGTTGTTGTAGCGGCGAGCTACTAACGGTCGCTACTTTCAAATTAAAAGCCCCCCGCTAAGAACCCAGTTCTAAACTCCAATGGGGTGCAATGTAAAGCTCTTATTTTGAAGACAAATTCAACCTTTTTCACTGTTCACGCCCAACTTCATGCTTCACGTTACGTCACATGTTTACGCCTACAGTGGCGGCTTTTTGGAAAAGAAGGAATATTACACCTCCCTTTCACATAGACAAGGCTCATTGCAGCCTTTATTTTGCTGCAAATGTGGCGCCTTTTCTATCTAAAAGATCGTTTTTGCTTGTTTTGTTGTGCAGGGCATTGTGGGAAATGTTTGCGAGTTAAAGGTCGAAGGGAGCGTCAGAGACAATACTGCCAGAAGGACTTTGGTGAGTCTGAAGTTTGTTCTGTTTCACAAAAAAAAATGACAGAAATATTATATATTTGAATAGACATTTTTATTGATTTATCTGTTTCCTGTCAGTTTTCCGGGCTCGAGTCCTCGGGAAGCTGTACAGAGGCGAGGAGACGCGTTACGACGTCCAGATCATCCACACCTACCGGAACAGCTTCCGCCTGGAGCACCGGGAGTTCCTGTGGGCCCCCAATCTGTGCGACTGCCCCCACCTGGAGGACGGGAAACAGTACATAATGATGGTGCGTCGTCACATTAACTACGAGCACACGCTAAACCGCATCCTGCTGGAGGAGGACAGCTACGTGGTGCCGTACAGACCCAGAGAGGACGAGCTGCTGCGACCGCTGGAAACACTGTGCAGAAACAGAGCACCCAGACGGCCGGCAGAGCTGAGGGGCTGAGACAGACTGTAAGTGTGTCAGAGAATAAAGCCTTATTCACTCCCAATGTTTCAACTCTGGACCTTCAGGACATGATCAGACTCCACGTGAGGGTCTCATGAACTCCAGAGTGGAGTCACCGGAGTAAAATGATCATCGACGGACAGTTTCAGCCTCATCGAGACGCCGAAAAGACTCCACGTTTATTTAAAAGCCTGACCAGCTTACTGAACCATACAGAGCACTTTAGGTGGGACGCTTGCCCACCTTTAAACACATACCAAAGAGAAGAACACTGACTGAAATGGCCTTTTTTTTGCTGTTTTTCTACAGCTATCAGTTAATTTTTTTTCTACTGTTATATTTCCGTTTGTGTGTATAAACGTAAAGGAAAAATCCACCTCAACACAGCCGTGTCCGTCTCAGCACCGTTCGGACTTCGTCTCCTGCTCATTCCTGAGGAAACGTTGTGCCAAATCATTTGATGTCACGTCTCATCTGGATATAATGCGGCTGGAAATGTTTCAGCAACCTAAAAATATCATGAAACTGTGCATGAGACTCCAGAACCAGCGCGACAGTCCAGAGAGTAACGAAGACTTCAGCCAGAAATCAGAAATAGACAGTTTTCCTCTCACCTGTAGTTCTGTTAATCCATCTAGATTGTTCTGGTGTGAGCTGCTTAAATTTAGAAATCTTGGTTTCTTTCTATTCAGTTTAATGAAAAACTTAACAGCATATCTTTACAACAGTCGTGACCCGGTTACTAAAGATAATCCACAGAGCTCGTTGTGATCTTAACTTCCTTTCAGGCAGCAATTGCTCTCTGGCACATAGAGCCAAGACATTTTCTAGCTCCCAGGATTACTTCCTGGTAATGCAGCCCGCTGAATGTGTGCTGTAGAGTTTCTCCTACGAGATTCTGCTCTGCCGGATCTCTTATCTCGGCTTGAGGAAAGTTTTGTACATATGAAATCCCCAAAGACCAAAAGTTCATCATAGAAGAGTCAGTTTGCAGTTCATGGACGTCTCTTTTGTAATTGTGCTCTATGGGGAAAATGCTTTTTCACTGCAACACTTTGTGGCGCCACCGGATTTACCACATTGGACCGTTGAGATGATCCCCGTCACTTTTTCCCTCTTCCTTTACGCAAAACTCCAAGCTAGCAGCCTCAATTCTGGAAATATCAAAACTCCACGTGCAAAGTAAGTTTCCCCCTACAGGTATTTTGCAGGTGGTACCGTCGCTGCATCCTGGTCTCAGCACCACCCGAGACAATTGTGATTACTTAAAGAAATGCAAACAAGCCAGGACATGCATGTCTGTCTGTACCAGAATGAGAATTGGTGGAGCGAGCGATCTCTGTGGAGGGCGACAGATCTCGCTACGCAAGACAAATCCAGGTCTAAATACTGGATTCATGATTACAGCTCAGCCGAGGAGGACGCCATTAATGTTTACATCTCTCAACGGTTTCACGAGCACAAGCCAGAGTCCGAGGCCGGCATCTCTGAAGCTGATATCTCCAAATGTCATCAACTCGCACCAAAGCTTTCTAGATATATAAATCACAATACAGGTAAGAGGAAAAATGTGTAATTTTGATTTAGGGTGAACTGTCCCTTTATCGATTTCTATCATGTAGCTGCAGCTCATTGTGCGCGTTACAACACACAGTTTAAAAAGGTGGATTTTTCTTTTAGTTTTCACTCAAGTTATAATATCGACATAATGCTTCACAATGTATTTATGTATAAAAGAATAAGCTTAAACTTCAACACATAACTCGTGTGTCACGTCTGTCGCTCCTCTGTGGTATTCATTGTTTTTATAGTGTTTTTAAATCAGGTCTGCTTTGTGAAAGAGATTATGAAATATACAGTATTTTTTTGTGTGTGTGTGGCACTGATTAGCTACAAATATAAGTAATATGTATAATTTGACTATATTGTTTGAGAGAAACGTTGCAGTCTGTTAAATGACGTCTTTGCCTTTTGTGTTCTGTGTATGAAACTATAACATCTCATCTAAATGTGCCAAAAACAACTTCCTATTTTGTCCAAAGTGTGACCCACTCTTTTAAAAAATGTAAGCGTATTGTAGATATTCACGAAAACATTGCAACTGAATTTTGAATTAAAGCTGATTACACATTTTTTTCCCAAGTGATTTTTTTTTTCACAAACCAGACGTGAGAACAGCAGCATGTAAGAAAAACAATGTATTTACAAAAAGGAAAAAAGCGTCACATCTACAACAAAGGGAACTTTAAACTGCAGATAATAAAACTCTAGACATTTATTTTCTAAACCGAGCCAGATTTCTGCTCATTAACTGTGAGGAAGTCATCGCAGACACTCGGTTGGGTCCCGTCAGCAGACGGAGGGGGAGACGTAGGAACCAGTTTATTTTTTTTGTTTTCAGATTGCAACACGTTCACCTCGGCGTCCTGCAGACACGACTAACTTCATCTGAAGGCATGAGACGGAAAGCTTCGATCTCTTCTGCACGTGGATCTAGTTCTTCTTTTTTTTTGAGCACTTGGTTTTAATTTTTTAAAAATAGAGTAACGCATGCAAAAAAACAAAATGTAAACAAAGAGTCAATCGAGACATTTTTAAATTAAATCAGAAGCGAATGATGTAAAGCAACGTAACGTTCTTCTGTGAAGTCAAATGTAAAGTGTTTTTATTTCTTTTTCCCCAGTTTTAGTATCGAACTATGACCAACATCTTACATTCCTGTTTAGCTGCCTCTCAGTCGCTCTGCAGACCGTCTGTCAACAATCATTTTAAAAAATAGAAAATAAAATATCCGAGGAGAATCTGTTGTTTTTTCTGAGCACATGAACAAATCTTTCTTTGGATTTGGGCCTGAGTGAAGAACCGAAACTGAAGCTGCCTCACTGTCACTTGTAAAGGACAAGTTAATCTTAAACGGAAAGTAATCTACTTTAAAATTGTGATACTTGGATTACGATACGGGCTACGTTTATTTAACAGGTCATTAGTAACTGTATGTTAGTGTTTCATGGAGGTTTTTTTGTTGAAAATGAAATAAGTTACTTTAAAAACATCCATCAAAAAACGGCAGAATCCAGGATTAGAACACTTAAACTTAAAGATAAATGTTGACGTCCTTTGCTCACACATCGTCCATGATCAGTTCTGAGCTTTACTCAAACTCTGATGGCAGAATAGAAACTGGAAGTTAAATGAACGCTTCAAAAAAACACAACAAACATGAACCCCAAACAGAAACTTTTGGGAGGAAAGGTGACGACATTTTTAAAACAGAGGCTCGACACTGTTGTGTTCGGTTGAGAGGAAAGTTTGACATCACTGCCACAAACGGTCATGTTAAATATTCAGTTAGCTGCTGAAATCTCGAGCCCACAGTTCTTTAGTTTTGAGAAAGATTTGTTCATGATCAGAACTATCGACCGCCTGTCTGAGATCAGAGGACCGACAGGATCTTGGTCACACTGGGATTTGTGTCTCTGCAGCAATATGACAGCAAATATCTACTAATCCTCCTCTGTTATAATATTAAAAATCTAAATACACTCAAAATTGTAAAATAATACTAAAATTAAAGATAGAAATTCATAAATGTTTCCACCGTTACAGCGTTCCTGTAGTTCCCACGTTACAGGGAGTGAGAGTTCACCCCCTCTGATCCCTTTGGCAATTCATACTGTAAATGTGTTTCCAAACCACAGTCAAGTCCTCGTTAGTGGTTCGTTAGAGTCCAGCCTGTGACATCAGGTCTCTCTGATTGGTCCATCTCACAGCACTGTGAGTCTTTGACTCCTGAGGCTCGGAGTCACGTGGCCTCTCGTCCACATCCTGGTCCGTCCGCCTCCCTCCAGCCCGGCCCGTCACAGAGAGCGTCAGACGCTGACGGTGACGTGACGGGACGACGCCGAGCGGCGTTTGATGCGAGCGCGGCGAGGTCTGGATTCAGACTGACAGCTGCACAGAGGGCCCAGCAGCAGCCAGAGGTAGAGGATCACGCAGGCCCAGCAGGACGACATCTTCACCCAGAAGGTAGACCAGCTGCCGTGGGTGAAGGTGGTCTCCAGCACCGCTGATTCATAGCTGCAGGAGGGGAACACGGTTAAACTCCAGGCCACTTCAGAGAGACAGAAAACAACTAAAGCGCTGTTGTTAACGAACCTGAACCAGTTGGTGAGGGTCATCATGACGTACAGCGAGGCCAGGAAGAAGACGAAATGGAAGAAGAAGTAGCTGTAAGCGACTCTCTGCGTCTCGTTGTGAATGACCTTCTGACAGCCTTTGGTCTCGTCGTCGATCGCAAACTCCTCCTCGACTGAAAGAGACAAATTCATCAATAAATTTATGTTCTCAGACACCTACAGTCAGATAGATAATCTGCCTGTTCATTACTTTATATTCTGCAGCCAGAAAAGAGCCAGGAGCTTCATGATTCAACTGATTGCAGAACTGATCCTGGATCTTCGATGCTTTATTTACGTATAAACACGACACGGAGCGTCTCAGAGGAGACCGTTACGTAACGCTGGTACCAACCTTCCTCTTCCTCGGGGCAGCAGAAGCAGCAGGTCGCCTTCTGGAACTCATAACGGTAAACTTTGATCATCCAAAACGGGCCGAACACCTCTGCCAGG
>CAEMYA010000260.1:1040526-1050847 GCA_903131615.1 Diplodus sargus
CCTCACCACAGGCCACCAGCCCAGCAGGCGGCATGTCAGAGCACATCTCATCCCAGATTATCTCCGTGTGTGTGTGTGTACGTATATTTGCATGTGTGCCATGAAGATGTAAACCCCGGATAAGACGAGGGGGCCTCAGACAATCTCCTGCACTCATGTCTCAGTCATGTGGAGGCTCTTTGTCTTACCTGGAGCCAACAGGTGAGTCATTATGACGAGAGTAAAGGCAAATTACACAGGATTTCGCCGTGTGTGTGTGTGTGTGTGTGTGTGTGTGTGTGTGGGCTCTTCAGCATTAAGCCTAAGTAGAACAGGATCATGAGCTACAAACTTCACTAAACTTCACAATAAGAGGCTTTTATCTGGGGAGAGGTTCAGATTTCAGATGATCAGTCCTCCATAACTGCTGCATGTATTGAAGCTTCTCGCACGACATGTTCCTCATTTGATCGGCTCATAGAAAACCTTGAAAATCTCCCAGCAGTGCACTGATGTTAAAGGCGGAGCTGCCACTGAGCGTCTGCTCTGCGTTTGGTTGGTTAGCGTACCTTTCTCTGGCGGGCGGCTGGACAGCGCCGAGAACGTGAGGTACATGACGTAACAGCTGATGATGGAGGCTTGAAGGAGTCCAGACCGAGGCTGCTCTGCAGAGACGGAGAGAGGGAGGGAGGGATGGTCAGGATCAGGACCAGGATCAGGATCAGGATCAGGGCTAACAGAGAGCAGCAGTAGCTAACGTTTGTTTAGAGTCCGCCTCAGACGATCCACAGAGCTCCTTTAAACGCACAGTATGTCATTTCTGCCACTAGAAGTCTCTCGATCAAAACAACGAAAAAGAAATGAATGTAGCACCATAAGCACCTACTTATCCTTTATTTATTATTATTAATTTATGCTTCCAACCTTCAACAAGGCAATACTCTGACACTTTATTTAAATGTACATAATGCACATAGTGTATAGTCGTTTCTTTATTGTATCTTTTCTCTCTAATCTAAATCTTTTTTAGTATTTTTAGTATTTTAAAGTCTTGTACTTATTGTATGTCTGTCTACCTGCAACTGTCACAAGTGAATTTCCCCGATGTGGGATGAATAAAAGTCTAAAAGATGTAGTTTGATAATGTCTTGATGTAGCGTGGGATCATGGGAGTTGTTGTCTTTATTTACCAGCACTTAAAATCAATCTGATGTGACTCTGGCACAAACCGAAGCCCGACAAACATAAACGATTCAAATCATCTGCAACTGGGTGCCAGTTGGCGTGAGCACGAGCTAACGTTGCTAACACTAGCTACTGTAGTGTTGATGTTGCTAACACTAGCTAATGTGAGGGTAGAGTCACTACCAAGACTGTTGATCGCTGACGAAACACAAACACCAACAGAGTTCTACTGTCGGCTCACAAACCTCGTCAGAAGCTGGAACCAATAAAGATAAAGACAAACAAAACAAACATTTCAAAATGACTTACCAATATGGTCTTTAACATATTATCTCTCAACTGCTATTTCCTCAAAGTAAAGAATGAATTCTGAAATCGTCTTTGACTCAAACTGAAACAAAACCACCCGACTGCAGCCGAGTTCTGTGTTTGAATGCAAAATCACAAACTGCAAACTAACTAACATCTCCAGCCATCAGAGCACCAATACTTCAGTAAATACAGCAGCTGCGTGCTTCAATCATAAAGCATGTGCAGACAAATCCGTCCTGCAGTCAACATTTAGTCTTTAAAGGAAAAAAACATCAGCTCACATCTAATTATTATTATCTGCAGCAGCACCAGTTTCAACAGATGGATGTTCGACGATGACAGACGCGTTTTCATCAACTCACTCTGCTTCACGCACGGTGTGACGGCTATGAAGGACATGAGGCCGCAGAGGCCCAGGTTGATCCACAGCAGGGCCTTGTTGAAGTGGCAGGCGATGGGGTGTGTGTAGTACTTGTACATGAAGGTGAAGGCCATGGTGGCGATAGTGTAGAAGAAGAGGGTGGCGCACATCACCGCCAGATACCAGCGCTTGTTCTCCGCCGCTCCGGTCAACCTGACAGAGGACAGAAGAAGAAGCTCTGAAGCATTTTGAATGTTTAACTTTATGTTTTCAGTCCTGAGTGACGTCACATGTTGAGATTTTACTGCCTTCTTTCAGAAAACATGGAAAGAAAACATGCAAAATACAGATTTAGGAGTTTATTCCAGTTCAGATTCTGCTCCGGAAAATACAAAAAATAATTGTAATGCATGTGCTGTAACTGACCTGGTTGTCATGGTTTACGTTGTTTTAGCTGTTTCCTGTTTTATTTTGGTGGATTTATCCTCATGTGACACTTCCTGTCTCTTTTGATTGCCCAGTTAGTTTCACCTGCGTCTCATTAGTCTTCCCTCCTTTTGTATTTGTGTCTTTCCCTCTTTGTTTGTCAGTTTCTCAGATCCAGTTTTGCTTGTTTTCCCGGTGCGTCAGGGTGCGTACTTTTTGTATTTTTGTCCTGCCACCTTCTTCTGTTTTTTGTTGCCTTTTGTAACTTATTTTGAACGTCAGCTTTGTTTTTAAAGCTACCTTTAGTTATTTAAGCCTCTGAGCTTTTGTGAGTTTGGGTCCCTTTTTGATGAACACGGGGAAGTTTCATGGTGATCCATTGAATCAAACATTTCCCCTTTTCCTCTGTCTTTTGTCTAAAATGTATGAAACTATGCAGTACGTATATTTAAAGACTGAGCCACAAACCTCCAATTCAGCACAATGACATACACCAAACTTTTTGAAAAGATTGTGTCTTAAATCAGGTGGAGGACGAGAGGATGAGCGATGCCGACGAGAGCAGCAGGAGACCAGAGGAGAGGCGGAGAGGTCGGTGTTTGATCCGAAGAAGGAACGGAAGGTAAAAAGTATTGTGAGGGAACAAAGAAATAATCCTCGGGGGGCTTCGTAGAAACTAAACGAACATATTTTGAAAGATTTAGAGTTTTTGCCGAGTGTTTCTTAAATAAAACTCCAGTCTGTGTGACGCTGCGTCAGATGTGTTGACCTCAAAATTTGATATTTTCAAATCCAACCTAATCTTATAACAGCTAAACAAAGAAAAAACATAAATATGAAAATATTTTCCCAGTGTGGGGAGACAAGTTTTTGTTTTTCTCAGGAGTTACAGGACAGAATGAGACCAATATTGCATTTTTGTTTTGTAACAATAAGAAGGAAGAATGACCACACGGCTCCAAAAACTGCAAACTACCAAGATATTTAAACCACAAACTGAGAAAACAAACGAAACAGAAACACAGCTCCAGATGTTGGGACGGTTTGGACAGATGTGGCTGAAGTCCGTCTCTGTGATTTACTCTGTTCTGCTGGACAGAAGATGAATCCATCATCTCTTCTCCAGATGTGAACCAGGCTGGAGTCTCAGTGTGAAACACGTCATCAACACCTTTTTACATGTTCCAGTGAGATTTACCACCCTGATTCCCAAATAGTCTCTGAGCCCAAAGAGGAGTTACATCCTTTGTAAAATCATGTGTTTGAATGTGGATAAATGTGCCACTAGTTTTTATTCAAAGTGTTCATAAAGGTCATAAATCCTCATTTAAATCACAATTTATTACGTATGACTCTCTCACTCACCAGTTCTTGTTCCAGGTGTGAGCGAAAGCTGTGATGAGGATGAGTTGGATGAGGATGAAGGCAAATCCTCCCACCACACCGACGTAGTGCCAGGCTGAGAGAGGAGAGGGGGGGGGAGAGAAAAAAGAAGAACTATGATCCAGAGTTTGATTTATCTCAGGGAAGTGAGGAGGCACAAACAGAGCGAGAGAGAGAAAAGCAGGAGAGGACGAGCTGTAAATCACCGAGCGGCTGAGATATCAGGTGTGAACCAACGTCAGATTTATTGTTCATAAACAAAGTGAGATTCAGCTGCAGAGATTTATGGTCCAATAATTCACAGCAGGGAGACGAGCTGAGGCGAGCCGGCTGGAGCGGATCTCTGCTGCCCTCTGGCAGGAGGAGGAAGGAGGTGCTACAGCTACAACAACATCATCATCATCATCATCAGTTTCTCACCGTGGAGGAAGGACTCTGTGGGGATGAAGAAGGCAGCGGTGCACATCCCGAGCAGAGTGATTAACTTCAGGAACCAGAAGCTGCAGGAGAGATGAAACAGGTCACAGTTATTTACATTAATTTAATATCTCTTGTGTTCTTGTTCTGCTTCTTCTTTCTATGCACAAACGTATGTGGGTAACCTCTGCTTAACTGCACATTTCCTTGTTTTATAATCAACTTTTTAACAGTGCAATAAGTGATTTCAACACATCCTCATTTCTAGATCACTGAATAGGTTGAAAACCACAGAAATCACTGTTCCCAGAACACTGTGACAGCAGAATGTCAGCGACAGGTGGAGCAGAGATTTAGAAAATAACAACAACAACAAAATTAAAGGACTGTTTTCTGCATTCTGGTGACATTTAACTCCGGTGTTTTCATGTGCACCCAGTTGCAAAGCCGGAGCAGTTATGGAAGAGAGTTCCAGCGAAACATTAACAGCTGTTTCTGGGATTCGAGTAACAAGGAAGAGTAAATGTAGATCATGTTACCAATTTTTTACTCTCGTCCGCCATGTTTCAGCGTCACATGAAGTCGACTCGGCAACTAGCGTACTGAGATTTTCTCAGACTTTCCGAGTTGTTCAGTTTTCCCGATTATTGCGATGCCACATGAACGTTTTATTATTGTACTTTTTTAAAGCAATATTATGTAGAAAAATGTCACTTTGTTTGATTTTGTGCCCCCTACAGTTTCTGAGTGCAACATCACTGTCGTAAAAACAAATCCCAGGTGTGCAACAGTTTGTCAGACGTAATGTGCTGACTACAAACTAAACCTTGTGGTCCCAGGACAGGTTGAACTCTATTCAAACACACCAGCAGCTTCTATAATCAAAGACTGTTTAATCAGATCCCTGCACCTTCATGTGACTGTCTGGTCTATAAGCGGTCACTGGGTCAGACCCTGATCCCCCTACGGACCTGTACGACCCTGAAGCCTTTCACTGTGGCACCGATAAGACTCTTGTGAGTAGATTTATAGCAGAGAGGAGCAGCAGCAGCAATCCAGCCGGTCAAATCCTAATCTGAGCAGCGTCACGGCTCTAATCTACTGTGCTGCGATGGAAAGTGTGGCAATAAAGAGCTTTAAGTGGAGCAGCGGGCCAGGTCAGGTGAGAGAAACACCTGAAGGCTGCAGCGGAGTATTTAAAGATGCGAGTATTTCAGGAGAGAGCGTGGGAACATTTCTGTCTGGGATCAGATCTGGGCTAAATAATCTGATTCAAGGAAATGACATAAAGATCTTTGTGGCCTACTTCAAAGCAAGCCAAGTGTCATTTAGGGCAATTTTTGAGGTTAAATTTAGATTTCTGTTGATAGATTTGAGAATTTCAAGTCCCTGAAGTGGTTGGAAGGCACCTGATCCGATCGATGAACGTTGATGGGTCTGAACTTAAGTTGATTTAAGTTGTTTCATTCCTCCACACACTCCTTGAGACTGACCCGTTGTGTATGAGCGCTCTGAAGTCCTGACTGGACTTCACGTCTATGAGGAAGATCGCCATCATCAGGTAGAAACAGGAAGTGCCGAAGCAGACTCTGTAGACCGCCGAGTAGCCAACCAGCATCTCGCAGTGGCCTCCGCCGTGCGCCTGGTCACACACCATGTTGAAGAAAGGCACCTGAAACACACAGTCGTATTTTATTTAAAACAGCGGCAAAAGATAAAATACAGTGCAAACTTTCTCCTCCTCACATCTTTAAAACGGGCTCGTTACTTTAGTTTGATGCATTTGAGACTCAACAATCAACTGTCTTTGTGGTGCGTTCAGGAACAGCTGGGACAAATTCTACTGATTCTACCTTTTAACTTTAATAGTCTTTGAATTCTATTAATATGACCTGAGCTTCAGTTAGCTTTGAGCACAAATGTCCTTCAGAGGGAGACTTTTTACTCTGAGACTCTGAGTACATGTCAGAGCCTGTAATCTATTACTTTACTGGAGGAAACAAGCTGGATCAGAACTTCTAGTATCTGAACTTCTAGTGGAGGAAAGACTGCGTGGACTTATGCCACCTTGATGTTTATAATGATGCATTTATGTGTATTTATATACCTGCAGGCTGCTGCTGCTTCTTCTGTGATATGATGAATAATTAAGAAAGCAATAAGCAGCAAATAATTGTGGTGGAGAATCTACTTAGTTACTTTTCCACCCCACCAAATAATCCGTTCCTCTTGCAGGAGATTACTGGTGGTGATATTTCAGTGGATTTCTTTTTATTTGTGTTTCTCTCTATGGTCATCGTGGAGGATCACGTCCAGCACTCACATTTTCCCTGACGAGCTCGGAGACGGTGCGGGACAGCATGAGGCAGGAGACGGCGCAGCTCATGATGTGGAAGAGGGTGTACATGACCCGCGTGCTGGTGGAGGATTTGACCGGAGGGCAGAAGGCACAGCAGAGCGAGCACGGCGCCGGTCCACAGCAACAGCATATCTGAGGAGGAGGAGGAGAGGACGGAGGCAGCTCAGCATCCACACAAACACAACCACAGGAGACGCACCTGCAGCCGGAGAGGAGGTCTGACGAGTCCAACACACCCGGGAGGCCAAGATTAGAAAAGTATTCTTGTTTATTTAATACTGAGGTGGAAGAAGATTAGGGTCACGGTTAAAAAGATTGAGTTCTGACTGTTTACTGTTTTTTAACAATTCTGCCTTTTTTTCTCAGAATTCTGATTAAAAAGTCAGAACAAAACCTTTTTTTTTAAGTGACCCTAATCCTCTTCTACAGCGGTATTAAATAAAGAAGCAAAATGTTCTGTTCAGACAGTACAAACACATTTTAAAAGCTCTGATAACTCATTTAAAAGATGCTCGAAGTCGTGTTTTATGATAGCAGACTAAACTTTTAAATCAACGTTAACTACTGATGCTCACTGTGAGCAGAGCGAAGAGAGGCGCTGAGACGAGTCACTCGAGTGTCATTCACAAAGAAATCAACCAAATCAATCCAGCAGCATTAAACAACTTCAACAAATCATCCGCAGGCTTGTGAAGGCAACTGAGAGAGACGAGGGAGGTCTGATGTTTCACACCACGAATCGCCAATTTAAAAAGTGATGAATAAATATACCCAGTTGTTAAGGAAGAATGCTGCAACACTGTTTTACTGTTGGTTGAACTGCACCTTTTAGTCTCAAATTAGCTTCAGCTGGACTGTAGAACTGTGGATTTTGTCCCCCATCCGTCACTCTCACTGAAAGAGTTTTAAGAAGGACTCTGAGGCTCGTTTGGGCCGAAGAAACAAACACAGCAGACAGAATATTCACCTACAGGGATGTAAGTGCTGTTTCAGTTTGTGATGAGATTATAGTTCATAGGATCGTTGTTGCATGTCGTCTCTCTCTTTCCATGTTTTGTTGTCGCTCTGCATGTTGATTGTCAAATAAAGGCAAAATGCTTCAAGGTGCAACGTATTCAGAGGCCGAATCAGCCGAGCAACTGCTAACTGCTGCTCACTGTAGCTGCCGTCAGCTGGCTAAGTTAGCTCAGTTAGCCGAGCAGCCAGCGATTCAGAGAGATCTGTTGTTATGAGACAAGACAGTGGCGCGGGCTAGCTGTGTTAGCATGCTAACATCTGTAGACATTTCTGCAACACTGATGTGTTTTAGATGAGATTAAATCTGTCGGTTGTTTCACATTCTGTTGACGGTTCCAGTTAAAGTTTGGATGTTTTAAATTCTGGCATGTTGCACTGATTAAAAACCAGCAGACTCCATCAGATAATCTGCACTGTGGCTCTGAAAGGGAAACGTTCCCGTCACAACACACTGCAGACGTTGCCCGAACAGTTGGAGGCTGTGATTGAGTCTCCGAGTTCAAACTCAGGCTGTCTGAAGACTTTTGGAGGTCAGACATCTTACACACTGACGGAGCGTTTGGCAGCGCGGCGGATTAATCCGACGAGTCCAGCAGCATCTGGCTGGTTCTGATTCTGATAAATCAGGGCTGTGGCGGTCGACTGGACGTAAGCCCATCGCCGCTGATCCTGAACTAAATCTAAGGAGGCGAAACGCACACGCACATCTGTCGGAAACCTCAGTCGACTCTGCAGATTACAGTCTGGAGGTCCGTCTGCGTTATCAGGGCAGCGGTGTCACGTATGAGACAGGAGAGATGGATTCACACTCACATGTGGCGGTTTTCTTCTAACTCAAGTCATGTTTCACATCTATGAATCAACCACATGAAGTAAAACTCTTTCTTGGAGCCCTCGTCATATCTATGAATGTATGACAGAATGCCGGCGCAGGTCGTAATCTGATGGATAATGCAGAAAAGATAATCCAGCATCTTCTCATTGAATCGAAGACTGAATGAAAATAGAGCTTTAATCGTGTACAGTAGCTCAAAGATGATTCGACCCTGGAACGGATGAAATGAGATTAAAGAGACAGTTTGTCCAAGTTCTGCCTCTGACTGCTCACGCTGACCCGATCAGAACCTCCAGCATCTTTTCTCAGGTCGTTATTCTGACTACAGTCTCAAAAATCTTGCAAAGGTTCACACACCGATCTATAAATGCACTTATGTTCGTATTGGTTGTTCTTTTCCTGCCATAGGAGACCTGTTATGCTTGTGCTTTTTTCCTTTCCATCAGTGTTTTATACCATAAAATCTTGAAAGTTAAAAAGGTCAAAGTCTGCACCAACAGAAGCTCTTCTCTCCCACAGAAAACGCAGCTCCTCAAATGCCTCGTCAGCAGTCCCACCTGTGACTTTGTGACATCACACTGTCACATACTGGCAGAAGATATGCCTACGGGTAAGTTTGGTATGTTAGAATTGATTTAGCACAGCTGCTCTTTTGTTGTTAGACTGCTGGCTCTGGCCTGTGAGAGCTGACCAATCAGAGCAGACTGGGTATTTCGGAGGGGGCGGGGCCTTAAAGAGACAGTTGCATGAAGAGCTGCAGCACTGGGCAGAAAACTGATGTGCAAATGTGCGCAAAAGTCGACAGAATTATAGTTGTGTCATTTATTATATCTGCACTCTGACTGCGTTGTTAGTCGCCACAAAGCAAAGATTCTGTTGGGACCGGAGAGAAAAACCCTGAACCACCCCAGAAAATAACCTACTTTCTAAAGTGAAAGGACGCTGCCAGCATGCACGACTTTAAAAAAGATTAAACACACGACATTTTGTTGGATGCAGAATGTAGACCAATGCTTTATTTGAGTGTTTCCGACAGAAAACAAATCGCTGATTATTCAACCTTTCAGTTTAAAGATGGCCTCCTTATTCCACAAATCCTGAATCAAATCATTTTTTTGTATTAATCTCCCATTTATAGACGACTGAGGCTGGACGTCCACTCAGAGATATTAGTGGCAAACAACACAATTTCTTTTGAATCAAATTCTGCTTTTTAGAGACGGAACAATGCTTCAATTTGTCAAGAAAAAAACAAAGAAAAGCGACATTTAAATCGTCAAAATCTGCTGTTCTGAAAGTGTAAGCCTTCAAACATCCATCTCTCAGACAGCCAGGTGTTTTTATGAGCGCGCTCACCACTGCACGCGTCTGTCTGTCCTCTGGCCTAGTTTAATACAGGATTAATAGTCACCGAGTGGAGATGTTGCGGTAAGCGAGCGGGCTCTAAACCCGGTATAAACACACAGTAATCTACTGTGGTTAAAAAGTGACTACGGAGCTCAAATGAATGCAGAATACAGTAAATATAGGTCAAACTGCAGCGTGTTGCGTCTGAGCTGAAGATGCTGAAGATGTTGAGGAATAATAACAGAGCACAGCATCGTTCACCTTTTAACCTGCCTGTGATTCTTAGTTCTTAATTAAAACTGCTTTAAAATCAGGATCGTTATTGTGCAGAAACTCAGACTCAATCCGTTTGTTTGTCTGTCGATGATTAAAGGATCTCCTGCATGTTTCCAAGAAGCTAATCTGAGAGCTAATCCTGCATGAATCACATTCTTAATGCACCAGTGATCCACATTTACCTCCCATCATATACAGCCACGACTCTGTGTGCGTATCAATATATCGTACAGTGTTATAATGTTCACTGGTTGATTCAAACAGTCAGTATTGATAAAGGTTGAAACAGAAATTGTTGTATCTTACAAGCAGAGGTCATTTTTTAAGTATTTTTTAAGGAACTTGTGCAGACAGGAAGTAACTAAATACAAATACTTACACTGAACGTAAGTTGATGTTTCAGGTATCTGTGCTTTACTCAAAT
>CAEMYA010000260.1:1058374-1085761 GCA_903131615.1 Diplodus sargus
TATTACAGTAAACCTCTTAAAACAGACAGGAATAGAAGGAGGAGGAGTGATTTAGATAAAAGTCCGCATAATCCAGTTATTGTCTTTTTCTCATCATCTCTCAGACAATAACAACAACAATATCCGACTTAAACCTACTGATTTATATTGGATCAAATAAAAAATATATATATATCATCCACCAAACTGACAGTGGACGAATAAAATGCTTGTATTATACATGCACAAAGATTATTATCAGTTTATACTTTGATTGCAATTTTATTTCACAAAATGCAGCTTCATCCTCAGGAAACACCTCATGTCCAAATGTCCTTCAGCAATTTTCTCCGAGACCTGTTGTGATGAAATAAAGCAGTCGTGTGAACAAAACTTCAGAAAAGATATTGCTGGACTTCTGGGTACAAAAACTTAACAAAAAACATATTTAAACCCACTGAAAACTCAACTTTTATGAAAGCAAAATTATGTAGAAATTGGCATTTTGTGTGATTTGGCGCCCCCAACAGTTTCTGAGTGAAACAACACTGTCATAAATGAAAATCCCAGGTCTGTGACAGTTCGTCAGGGGTCATTACTGAAAAACCTCTTGGACTATTTGGATACTGTTTTGTTGTATATATTATTATTGTTTATTGTTTATAGCACACTGTGCACTGTATATATACACTATGTATATATTGGATTCTATTTATGTTATGTATGAAGTGTTTTATTTGTGGACCCACAACTGCTGTAACAAAATAATTTCCCAGTCTGGGATCATTAAAGTATTTCTATCTATCTATCTATCTATTCTGTTTTCTCTGTGGGTGCCTTGTGTCTGTGTTCTGCTTGTTAACAGTCATCAGCTGCTAACCGTAGTCATGATATTTATTGAAAGGCAAGACGTCAAGAGGGTGCAGAGGAAACTGTAACAGCATGTGTTACACAATTAGATACCAAGGACCACAGTAAAATTCCACAAATACAGATGTAGATAATCAATTTAATATCAAATAAATAATTAAGTTTTACTGTTATAGTCTTGGTGGAAAAACTAACTGAACACAAAACACTTTTCTTACATGTTTAGGTTTAAAAAAAATATATATTTTAATGTTGTTACGACGCTGGGCATCATTTTTTTGGTGTTGGGGTCAATTTGTTGTTCAGCATTACAATTGCCACAGAGCGTTCCACTCATGACACAACAATATCAAATGTTAGAGAACAGAATGGTCATCAAAACTCACTCAAATTAACAGACATTAAAATTTAAGAGTGTGTGAGGAAAATACTAACGATACGGAGGAACAAAAGACCACGTGTGGTGTGAATTTCATGTATCGCTTCTGCTTTGTACAATTTGAGTAGCAATGATTTATCTTTGCAGGCTAACCTGCAAGTTAGCATCGCCATGGTTCCCTCAACAAAAAGACTATGGGATTATTGAATTGGATTTTTAGATTATTATAACACCACCGGTGTAAATTAACTAGCAGTAGCAGTAAAAAGCTAACAAGTGGGCCTGTAAAGACTGACTAGTGAGTAGATGAGTCTCTGTGTTCGCTGTGATGATGTTTAATATCTGCGACAACCTCTGTAGTCTCATTTAGAATTCTATAATAAAATGTTGGGACATTAATTGATGTATTTTATGTTGTAAAACAAAACCCATTTAAAAAACCCATTGGCTCTAAGATGAAGGAACCGGACGTGCTAGAATACTAACTGATATCCGGGTTTTAGGACTACAGTCTGCCCCAAATGAAGTACAGACCTTAAGTAAACGTATTAGGTTAATTTCTGATTATACAGCGATACAACAACATCACAGAATCAAACATAATTGTGATCTGAGGGAAACTACTAAAGTTCCCTTTAACTTGTCCTTCCCTTCCGGTAGGTACGGCCCCGTTTTCCGTCCGACGCTTGGAGGAACCTTCCTTTTTTGTTCCGGGCCTCAGTGGAGCAAACATGGCGGCAGAGGGAGACGTCGATTTGGACCTGGAAGCCGAGGAAAACTGCACCGGGAAACCGGCAGAAAAGCCGAGGAAACATGACAGCGGGGCGGCGGACCTGGAGAGAGTCACGGACTACGCGGAGGAGAAAGAAATCTCCAGCTCCGACTTAGAAACGGTGAGAGCGGCTAACGTTAACGTTAGCCCGGAAACATGCGGCCACTGCCGGCTACACCGCTGAGCATCATCCCTGATATAAAACCATGTGAAGGGTTAAGCTAGGACGAGTTCTTTGGTGTATTTAAATAGTTTTTTAATTTAACTAAAAATATAGATTTCAAGTAGCTACGATTGCCAGTTCTGAATAGATTATTATTGTTTACTTTGTGTGCAGCAATTTATTTAACTTACCAAGCTAGCGGCTAACTGCCTCATAGCAAGCTAGTTAGCTAGCTAGCTAAAGCCGTTAAGCTAGTGACACTTTAATAACAACATTTGATCGACACAGACAGTCAGTAACGGTTTTAAACTTCAACATGGGGAACAGAGCATGGAGTAGATAGAGCAGGATAATATAATTATAAAAATAAACCAATAATCACTTTGAATAAACACATGAGACAACAAGATGTAGCCTAAATAAATGGAAAAACGTCAAACTAATATTACACTTAAACACAGCAGGAGATCATGTAGATGTTTACAGGTTTTTTTTGAAAATGCGGTTTTAAAGGAGCACTATGTAGTTTTGTGGAATACATTTTAATCCGAAGAGAAAGATCTTCACTGACTGTTTTTTAAAGCCTAAACAAACTATTTGTTTTCATTACTTAATAAACAAACATAGCTTCTGTGACCTTATTTTCCTCTGAGTACACCTTGTTTGTTCATATTTTTGAATTGTATTATTTACAATATTAATGAGGTAATTATAAAAACTACACAGATATTTATTTTTTCCATAACTGAACCATCAGATTTGATGTTACCTCACTAAACACATTTTTGTCCATTACTAAACAATTTTCATGATTAAAAATCACAAGTTTGTAAATGATTATGTGAAGACATTTTATATCCCAAAGGTCAACTTCATCCTGACATCAAAATATTAATATTTACTATATAATATTTTGATAATGCTTGTTGTCTTGTTAGCTTGTGATTTTTTTTAAATTTAATAGATTTTATATTTTAAAAACCTTTAAAAAGGAGATAATAGACCCCAAAAAAACCAAAAAAACAATACTGTCCAAATGACTGTCTTGTTTCATTGGTGAAACTAAGATTTTATGGTTTTCATTAAAGACATACATGCTAATAACAATATCATTTTTCTTCCAGGCCATGTCAGTGATCGGAGACAGAAGGTCACGGGAACAGAAAGCCAAACAAGAGAGGTGAGATGGTTGTTGGGTCTCCTGACTCATTACATATAGACACACAATTATTTATTGGATTAAACACAAGTCTTGTTATCAGCATTCAGCCACACAGATAGCAAACGTACCCTCACTATGAGAACAAATTATTATTTGTTTGAGGAATTTCCTCCAGAATTTTCATCTTTAACCTCCCTGAACTTCTCTGCAGAAAACACAGAACCTGTTGATTTTTCCTTTCTGACTGTGCGTCATTCTTCTTTCAGAGAAAAAGAGTTGGCCAAAGTCACCATCAAGAAAGAGGACGTAGAACTAGTTGTAAGTTATTCACTCTTTTTTGTCTATTTGTTCAGTTGATGTCAAAGCTGCCCATCTGTTTTCGGTACGGGGGCAGAAATGTGTGTACGTATACAGAATAATGAAACATGTCAGAATCTGCTGCTTTAACAGCCTCCGCCCTTAAAGATTTTATAACTTGGCTTCAGAGATTTGCTCAACAGCATTAATGAGGTCCACATCTGATGTTAACTGATCAGATCTGGCACACAGTCAACGCTCCAGTTTATTCTGATACTGGGAAATGTGGAGCTGAATGAGTTTGTGCATCTGTGCATTGACTGTTGAAACGAACAGCTGTCACATGTTGTCTCAAGTATCCTCGTATGCAGGAGCAATAAGAATTTCCTTTATTTGGATTTCACCTGCCACAATTATTCTATTAAAAGAAAATTAGTCACCAAATTAAATGATTGTTTGTCACATGTGAAACAAGCGAGACGTGTGAAGATTTGCTGCTTTTCTTTGTTGTTTCTGACAGTAAATGAAGAATCTTCTGGTTTTGTTTTGTAGCTTGGACAAAAGAAGCAACTTCAAAATGTCACTTTTCTATCGACTAAATTATTAATCATGAAAATAATTAATGGATAAAGAAAATAATTGTTGCCCCTGATGCAAGAGTGTCCTTATACCGTGATGATGTACATCACACATGGCGGTTGTTTTGAATGTGTCTTTGCATCTCACTCCTGTTCTAGTCATAATTGTGACAGTGTGTGTTATTTAAAGTGATACTGGGGTCTTTTGATATACAGTTGTATGAGTTTCTTATGACCAGTCAGTGTGTTACCTGCAGTAGGCAGCTATTGTTATGCTACACGGCACCAACAGCAAGTCGTTAGCCACCTACAAAATATATATCTGTTAAGTGTACACTATGTTTTTAACGTTGTGGGTGTTTTACAGACAGCTGCTGAATGTCCCACCCAAACAGCTGATCTGTGGCGTAATATTACACTTGGGCATATGAATAAGGACGGCGTGTGATTGAATGTAGTGCCACAGAAAATGGTTATCTGACGGCAATGTAAAGTGCCAAAAATGTTCAAAACGTGATGTACAATATCCTGAAATCCCGGACAGAGTCATGTTAATTAAACTTGTGCAGTCTGTCAGTTGATTACGTTCCTTAACGGCACATTTGGTTCATGTTGCAGATGTCAGAGATGGAGATTTCGAGGGCCGTGGCAGAACGCAGTCTGAGGGAACACATGGGGAACGTGGTGGAGGCTCTGGTGGCTCTGACCAACTGAACAAACACTGACACACTGGACTGCTTCACTTTCTTTTGGTTTGAACTGAACTCAGCAGTTCGATTCTCGTGGTGTTACTCTACATCCTTTTTTTTTTCTTTTTTAAAAATAAAAAAGTTGGACCGCCTCCTGTTGTGATGATTAAAGTCATTTGAATACTCGCTTTACTCTGTGGAAACGTTTTTAAAAGGATGAAAATAAGTTTTATTCACAAACAAATCAAGTTACAATACCTGTACTGTCACAAATATGGAGGAAAAAAAATGGGTAATGCAGGAAGTCAGTACAAGAACCTGAAATCTGATTTGTACAAAATTCCATCCGAACCCTCGGCTTTAAAACTGAAGGAGGTATCTGAGTGTGACGCGGCTCCAACCTGCTGACAATAGATTCAAATCTGTAGACATCACTAATAATTTCCTTTCATCCGCTTAAAATGCAGCAAATCCTCAAATGCAAAAGGAAACTTGAGTCCCTTTTTAAAGCCAAGATCTCATGTTAAAGGGAACGTCTGCGTATTCAAGAACTGAAAACCTGCTGCTCTTAAATCGGGTTAGACGATCCAAAACGATATGGTACATCTTCCTGGTTGTTAACAGTACGTCATGGTGGTGGAATCAGTCTGTTTTCGTTCCACAACATAAAGCCCAGGAGAGAAAATCCCTGGACTCAGCAGAATGCAGGTCTGGTCTCTGGACAGTCTGTAAATCCGCAGTGAGGACCGGGTGAAGTCCGTCTCCCATCTTAAGTCTTCCTCTTCTTGACTGTGGGCCGGTCGAACACGTCCCTCACGCCTGCCGCCTTCTGCTTGAAGAACTTGCTGTTCTGAGCGCTCTCCTGGGCCCAGGCCGAGTCGAACGACGTGGTGTCCTGGTCCACCAGGTGGGTGTACTTGGTGCGTCCAGACCGACCAAAGTTTTTGACCTTTAGAGGGAAAACAAAACAACAACAGGTCAAAGCAGAGAACTGAGTGGAAACATCCAGCAGGTAAATTTCCCCTTAAAGAGTTAAACAGGAATGACGAACAGTGCATCTGTTTTCTGAGGGTGAAATATTCTTTACTTAAACTACAGTATCAATGAAACAAGCAAACACAAAATGTAAATCCAACAGTTTTCCAATCAAAAGCAAGATGATATTAGTACATTTAGATTTCAGGATTTATCGCTGACAACGTTAAGCAGTCTAAGCAGCAGCACGTCCTCTACAGTGAAACATAAAACATGAGTAAAAGCAGCTGACCTGCATGACTTTGGGTAAGATGGTTTTGTTGAAGTGGTCCTCCAGCGTCGGTGCACTGAAATCTCTCTTGTACACGTCGTCCTCTCCATCCTGCAACAGAAAACACATTCACAGTTAAAGAAACAACCTGCACTCTCAACCGTGATGTCACGTTATAAGCTTCTTTGAGTCTGTAGAGAGACATTTTTCAGTTAAAATAAATGTATAAGTGCTCTCTGGTGGAGAATCTACTTAATGGAGACTTTCTCTAATCTGGCAAAATTGTTTCTCCAATAAGTCAATTCTCTTGGCTTACCGTTTTCTCCAGCTTTAAACCCAAATTACTGCCAAACTGGTGAGCTGGCATTAGAAACTAATTCCTCCATGTCTGGATGTTAAAGTGCTGCTTGCATGGCATAACAACAGACCATTAACCTGTAGTAACCTCCGCCAGCCTGGTTTCATTCCCACCTGTCAAATATCTGTGTGCCTTTTCTTTCCAAAATAAAAGTTCCATAAAACATGCAATAACAGCCGTTAGATACTGTGAAAAATATCACACATGACAGCAAATAGAGCAATATTCTATCAAGTCTATTATTGGCACAATTCTACACTGTACCAAGATATTGTACAAAACTGCAGATATTTAAAGTTCAGACTTTAGAAAGGCAGCCCAACACTTTGAAACAGTAGTTCTCAGTGAGGCCCGGGGACCCATAGAGGTCTTTAAGGGTTTCCAGGGGTCCCCAGAAAAACATTATGATTTATTTTTGCTATAATTCCATCTGTAAGTCAGGCTATGATATAGTTAATGACTACATTAGTCATGGGTTTCATACAATTTGTAATACATCATGAAAGCCTTGGCATGGAAAAGACGAGATTAACGAGTGTTTAACATCTTAAACTGAAAGGTTTCCTGTGGACCGGATGTGTCAGATGTGACTCCTCTCTGCAGTGACTCACCATGAAGAAGGCTCCTCTGTGGTAATACTTCTGGAGGAACTTGTATTTGCCTTTGGTGGCTTTGTTGGTGATCATCTTGCCGCTGTTGCGCAGCTCGGCTCTGCGCTCCTCCTCCGTCAGGCTGTGGAATCTCTCAATTTCAGCCTTCTCCCTCTCCATGCTGAGGACAGACACCACTCGTTACCATCGGCAACAACATCACTGTGCTACACAAAGGAACTAAACATCTCATTCAATCATACGGTCATTTACTCACAGTTCTCTGGCCTCTCTGTCCCTCTTGATGCGTTTCAGCTCTCGGACTTTCCAAGCTTCGTATTCTTCCTCCTCGTTCTCTCCGTCCGTGTCCAAAGCGTCGAGAGCAGCCAGCGTACGTCGGTTCTCCTCAAACTCCTTCTTCGCCTCCTCCTCCACGATCTTGAGCGTGTAGCGCCGCCGCTCCTCCACCTGCTTCTTGGCCTCGGCCTCCAGCTCTCTTTGCCTCTGCTCCTCTGCTTCACGCTCCGCCACTGTGATTCTGTCCTTTCTGTGGTGCAGAAACAGAAGATAAACATCCTGAGCTGAAGGTGGCTTTAACTGACGACATGTTTGTCTGATGGGGCGAACGTACTTCTGCATCAATAAAGAAAATATTAGAGCAATTGTGCCGGAGTGCAGTTGTCAGGTCATACTTGCGAATGAAGACAGGTTTTAGCCGAGGCTCTGCTTCATCCTCGCTGTCGGTGTATTCTTCATATTCAGACTCCGACTCTGACTCCTCCCCGGACTTCCCCTCCTCCTCCACCTCCATGACCTCCATCTCCTCGTTCTTGCGTTCGACGGCTCTCTGTCGCATCATCTGTCGTCTCCTCTCAATTTCCTGCACAGAACGACAAAGTCCACATTAAAAACTTCTCTGAATTCTGAACACTCAGAACCTTTGTTTAAAGTTAACAGAACAAACCTCATCATCCACTTCTTCCTCTTCCTCCTCTTCCTCCTCACTGCTCTCCTCTCGCTCCGGGTGCCAGGTGCCTTCATCAGAGTCCTCGCTGCTCTCAGCCACAATTTCAGGCTCTGCGATCTGTCTGTGTCTCGCCAGCCTGAGGACATAAAACAGGAAGCAATGTGTTTTCAAAAACATTTCATCACCACAAAATGAAATGATCAATCACGTCGAGTCCTCTGATCTGTGCTGTACCTCTCCTCCACGTCCTCAGAGACGCGGTTGAGCAGACGTTTGAGACGTGGGTCAGAAACTTCCTCTTCCTCCAGCTCCACCTCTGGCTCCATTTCCTTTCCCTTCTTCACAAACTGGAAGTCCTCTTCTTCCTCGTCTGACGACTCCATAGGTGCGTAGTCAGGACGTTTACCTGACACATACCTCTTCACCTTCACCTTCTCCATGGAGAGCTCACCTGAGATATGCGGAGACAATAATGAGTTTTTCCATCTCTAATGCTGAAGGTGCTGAAGGTATACATGTAGTTTTTATTCAAAACAGAATCCAGGAGAACTAACACATTCATGAAAATCATCTGCAAAAAGTTTAATAGTCAATCGTTTCACTCAGAATTACTGTAAGATTTTCCAGCTCAAGTTTCTCAAATTTGAGAATTTTGCTGTCTGTCTTTTATAATTGTACATTGAGTTATCTTTAGATTTTGAGCATTTCATTCACCAAAATAAGCAGTTAAATGAAGTTTTAGGCTCTTCGAAAGTGTGTTGGGAGAAACAATTGATAAATTCTTCAGTAATGAAATTAACTGCTCTCTGCAGCCCTACAAAATGTAATATTTTTTTGTCAAAACGCTCTCATGATTAGTCTTGATCTCACTTATAAAAGGAGATTTTAATCTCAACATGTCTTCAAAGTTATATAAAGGTTCAATTTACATATAATTTAATTTGTTTATCCGAACAATTAGGATCTTTCTCTTGTACCTTGCACAGTGCACCTTTAAATTGATGCTGTAACATCATCCTGATATCTGATCAACATCACTGAACAGTGAGAAAATGCTGTAGATAGTGAAGTAAACCTAGAACAAACCTGGTAATAAAGACTACTGGAAGTTGTATTTTTGTTAATAATTTGTTGGTGATATTGTGTGAGACAACTGAATCATCCCAACAGTAAATGTTGCTGTTGTTCTGAACCCTGTGGGCTTTTAAAAGATACTTTCCATCCTCCATGTTCACTAATAACTCAGAAGTGCATCTACACCACAACATCACACTGTTGTGATTACTCAGCATCTTATTTCCGAACGAAGCTCAGCAATGAGCTGCTGCAGCCTTCAGTTAAAACCTCCATCTGATGTTATATTGGCTGTTTGTACTGACATTAATAATCAGCCTCTTCATTCTGTCTGTGTTGTTTATATTAGCAGGGAGGTTGCGCTATGCTAGCTGCTAACTTAGCACGCCGCTAGCCGCCTGCTAGCTACAAGCTACGTCTCACCTTTCTCATTCCGGATCGGCACGGCTCCGGCCGTGGACTGGATCGGAGGCAGCTTCATGTTGAGGGCTTCGCGACTAGACATGACTGTCTGGTCGACGGTATCAGCTGAATAAAAGAAGAAAAATGGGTATTTTACTCGGTCAGAATGAGCTCGTCGTCGGTTGTCGCTCTGATCAAACGGAAGTCTGCGCGAGCGGACCGGAAGTAGATCTGTTCCGACGGACACTTCCTGTCAGCCAGAGGCTCAAAATAATTCACAATAAATCACATTTAATTGACTTTTTTAGACCAATGATTCATTTAAGTTTAGTGGTTACCATTAATGTTTTATTTCCCTGAAATAAACATCAAGTGATAAGAAGAAGATAACAGCTGATTCTCGTGATGTAACACCGCCATCTACTGGCTGATATCACTGCGACAGATCGATCAGTCCGATAATAATCCAGTGAAATAACAGTCCTGACTTTTTCTTTAAGTCCTGTACAATGTGTGTAATGTATGTAGACACGTATACCTGCATATACTGATGATAATCACACAGTTCTTGTATCTGATACTTTAACCGTTCAATGTTGACCTCTTTGTTATCAGCATGTTTATAATTTATGCAAAACTTGAAGTGTAAACTTGTTTTTAATCACTGGTGGTTGTTATATGAATTCACTGATACAGCCTCTTTTTCACCTACTTTAATTTACGTATTAGTCCTGTTGTCAGCTCTGATGTTCTTGTTTTTACATTGTAAACCTTTGACTATCATTGTGTGTCCATTCTGCAAACTCTGATTAGAAAGTTAATATTTATTTACTTCCACAATATCAGGAATAGAATCAGTGCTTCCACTGTTTCTTTAGTAAACTCAGCAGTATCACATCCTTCAGTTATGAACACAACTACTAATAAATACTTCTTGAATAATTCAACTGATGACGCTTTACCAAACTTTGAGCACAATAAAATATTAAAGAAATACATCAAAGACCACAAAAATGTATACGAAATATGATTTATTTGTATAATTTACTCATGAAAATGTGTTTTATCTGTAATTGAAACAGTCTGTGTTGCGGCCGTGTGGTCAGAGCTGGACTCCTCTCTGTCTGAACAGTTCCTCCAGCTTCTCCTCCAGAGCAGAGTTGGTTCCTCTCAGGCCTTTCACCACCGCACAGGCCCACAGGAAATACTCCTGCACCCGCTCGGTCGACCAACCTGCCCACACACAAACAGAGGGAGATTGCATGGTGACTGAGTACACTGTGAAGTATTGGTTCTTGTTTCAACTTTGGGAGAGTGTTCAAACAGAATATAACCCTCCTCTACATGTATTTGACAACTGGTGTCTGTACAGATTTATTTCAAGATTAACTTAAGTAGAGTTTAAACTCCTCAGCAGTCATAAGACTAGAAGTTAGGATGAAATGTCTCTGATTGAACTCTCTGAAAGAAAAGCCTTTCTCAAAATGAATCCTTTTATTTTTGGTACTTCAGGTACAGCTCCACAGTTTAAAGGACTAATTGGAAATGTTTCTAATTGTCAAGAAATACACTACAAATAAAACAACAATTAATTAATCATACTAACAAATCATTACCATGATATTTAGAAATGTTGTACTGGTGTCATGTTAGTAATAAATGCAGCATCTCTGAAGTCATTTCCGTTTCTTTCTGTTCTGTCTTTGTCGTACTACATGTCATTAATGCACCGGAGCGCAGGCTGCAGCAAAAAATGTGGAAAGCCAAAAAAGAAAAAGAAACAAAAAGGTTCCCAGACCAGCGACTTTTGGGGGGATTCTGTGAAAGATGAATTTGACTATTATTGTTTTTTTGGTTGTTAAAGCAATATTATCATGAATTATTTGGGCCACAACTATAAAACACAACATTAAAATGTGTTTTCACTGTAAAATGAAGTATATAATTTTAAAAATAAAATTTAATGCCAATTATTTTTGTCACAATAAATAATTCAAAATTAGATTAAACTTAATTCCTGAAAAAGAAAACCCTCCACATGTGACCTGTTGACAGTATAAGACAGTGAGCAGCTGACCGACAGGTGTGCAGCGGTTCAGGTCCCTCAGGTTGTACAGTTTATCAGCCAGTTTGACCAGTTTGGCTTGCCGGCTGCAGTGAGGCGCATGTTCCACCTGCTGCCGCTTCCTCTCCTGTTTGGGCAGGCTCTTATCGTCCGTCACCTCCTGAACGATACGAGCCACGACCGGCCCAAACTTTGCTTCCAGCTCTGCAGGAGAAGTGTCTGTGTCCTCCACCGTGTCGTGAAGCAGAGCGGCCTGCAGCACAAAGTCAACACACACCATCTGTAATCCACAGACTCTCTATCTGACAGTGTTACCTAACAATTACTCACTGATAACATACCTGCAGGACCTCGATGTCTGTGACGCCTCCTTCATGGCTGAGAATTCTTGCTACTCCTTAAAAGTACATACACAGAGCTGTGAGCATCAGAGAGAGGAAAGGCTTATTGTTTCAGCTGCTGACACAGAAATAAGGATGGTCCATAAAATATTCAACACAAGAAGTCTGTCATTTTATTTACCTTTTAGAAAGTTTGGTTTTTGTTTACCTTGCTTTCTCTACAACCCAGAGAACATGAGCATGATTCATTGTTTTCCACTGAAACTATAAAAGAGACATATCATGCTTTTTTCCCCTTTCTGTCAGCATTTTATTTTTGTTGTTGAGCATCTAAAAAATCTTAAAAGTTAAAAAGGTCAAAGTCTGTTCCAACAGGAAAACACTGAAACGCCTCGTCAGCAGTCCAGCATTTGAATCTGTAACTTTGCATGTAAATCTGTTCTAATAATAACCCAAACTATAATCATAAACTAGAAGATTAGCATAACGTCTCTCCATTAAACTACATAGTGCGCCTTTAAGGGAACCCTGCCACCTCCCTAGCTTTTTTCCTTCTTTAAAGTGTGATGCAGATTTTCAGCAGAGAAAGAGAGAGCCCATGTACATCACTGGGATACATTAACACAATGTTTCATCCTCAAAGTACTTCATGTCGGCCTACAACATGCGCCGAATTTACATGAAGGCAAACATAATTAAGAATTTGTGATAGACAGTGATGCACACAGTTTATTACATTTCTCCCAACTCAACATATCACTAAATTGAGTGATTTTATAAGGGAGTCTGGGAAATGTCTCTCCGTTTTTTATCTCCTTACAGTTTTGGATTTTATTCTCCCTCCTGTCAATGTCTCAGCAAGTGTCAACTGTCATTTAACTGTTCATACCCAAAGTTAAACACCAGAAACTACTTTAAAATCGTGCATGGTCTCAATCCAGTTATTATTTCAGCCTCTGCGGTGTGGGAAAGATTTACGTGCGACACCTGAAGGCATCACAACAAAGTCCAGAGGCTGTTACGTACCGATGGGGTGGTTAATGTACGGCGTCTGTTCCGCATCTTTACGTCGCTGGTTGCGATGTTTCTCTGCGGCAAAGTTAACCGTCTCTAACAATAACACCGCGTCTGTGTTCATGGCGCAAAACAACACGAAGTGAGAGAAAATCAGCGTCAGGTGATTTGGACGTCCAACGTCGTTCTTCTTCCGAAGGTGTTGCGGTCCGTTGATTTAAGGTGTCCGGGGAGAAACAGCTGATGTGATTAATTCCGCTTGGTTTAGCTACGGAAGGAAGCAGGTAGTTTCTAATCAGCTAAACGCGTTTTACTGATGTTTCAACAGATAGTTGCTGCTGACATTTTAGCAATTTACTGATGATTTATTTTAATTTCAGTGTCAGCATTTTGCGACCAGGCTTTATTTTGAAAATTCGTCCGATGTCAAGGATATGTTTTTAGCCGACAAGCTAACCTAGCTAGTAGTTTATAACCACAGCACAGATTATTGTCCCTCCCGTGTGTTTCTGATGGTTGTAGATCTCTGTCAGTGCAAAGTCTATTTCAGGAGTAGTCAGGTTTTATTATTTTATTTTTCTGTGCGCAGTGGATGAGTGACGGCTGTCCGGTCTCCGTCGGTGCCCAGGATGGCTCACAGTGCCAGGAGAGATTGCCCGGAGCTCCCTGACTTCTCTCTGCTCAAGAGGCTGGCCAGAGATCAGCTTATCTACCTGCTGGAACAGGTGGGACACAATATATGTCTCTGCTTTATTTAGCTTGGCTGGCTGCCACCTGGCTGCTGCTGCTGACACGTCCAGCAGTAATATGACTGACATGTATAACTTCCATATGTTAGAGGTTTTTTTTTTTATTATAGAACGCTAATTGGATAAACAAATACCAGCTATCATTAATACCACAGAGAAATAAAGGACTCTGTCACTGAGGTCTGTCACTAGGAGTGTTGGGGGTATGTGACCACACCCCACCTGTGATGTCACATGTGTTTCTGTGTTTTCCTATAAATCACAGATGATACAAATATACAAATTGCTGTAAACAAATATGTTCATATAGATGTGCCTTGTAATATAATGGAACTACACTGTAGATTTTTTTTCATAATGCATGTGTGATAACTGAATTAACAGTATAAATAAATACTACAGCAAGAAAAGTATAATATTGCACGGAAAATCTTTGTAAACCTGTTTTTGAAAAGTGCTACATAAATATAGTTTGTTATTATTTTTAGGAATAAAACTCATACTACAGGTTTAAAAACGATCAGTAACACAGACAGTCACTACGGTGTGACTAAGGTGTGTTAATTGTCAGCTGACAGTTCAAGTTTGCGACACATTTTGTATGGAGAGACTGACTGAGGCAAATAATGAAAGTTGATTTGTTGTTAATAAGAAAAACTGACAAAATAACATTGTAAGTATCAAATGATTCCAAGACAACATTTTCATCTGCAGCTCTTTTTCATATGTGCCGTTCCAACACGTAAATAAATGTTTTTCCTCTGACGATCCTGTTTGTGTAGAACATTGTGTGTGTTTGCTGTCGAACAGATCGTCCGAGTTCTCTTCTAACTCTCTCTCTCTTTGTCAAACAGCTACCGGGAAAGAAAGATCTCTTTATCGAGGCGGACTTGATGAGCCCGCTGGATCGTATCGCTAACGTCTCAACACTAAAGGTGAAACTCATCAGTTATTACCTCATCAGTTATTACCTCTCTGTTCTGACTCCTGAGAAAAACTCCAGAATCGATTTCTAACACTTTGTCTCCCTTTTTTATTTTACAGCAACATGAAGTTGACAAACTCTACAAAGTGGAACACAAACCTATAATCAGCACATCAGATCAGTGAGCTCGGCACCCTCTGTAGTCATGACACTGTTACACACACACACACACACACACACAAACACACAAACACACACACACACACACACACACACACACACACACACACACACACACAGATGCTTCTGCCTGACAGTGTGGCATTTCTCTCCTCTAGACTCTGTTTTCTGATCCGGCCAAGAATACAAACTGTGAAATGGATATGTGGTAAGTTGCGTTAAACGTCATATTAATAACATTTTATGTACAGACAATAAAAATCATAAAGCAAAAGAAATTGTCAGACTTCTCTGAGAAAATTGTCCTCCTTGTTCCAGATGTGGCCAATGCAGACAAAGCAGCAGGAAAGTTTAGAAGATACAAGATCATCTTCACCCCTCAGAAGGTATTTCCTCCCTGCTGTGTGTTCAGACTCTCATTTGATTTGTTTGGATCAAGTTGTTGATTTTCACCTGCTGACCCTCCGTCATCATCCAGTTCTACGCGTGCGAGGCGGTGCTGGAGGAGCAGGGCATCTTCGGTGGTAAATACGCCTCCTTCTTCTTCTTCACTGTATATTTTCGAAGTGATGATCAGTGTTGGTGAGAGGTTGAACTGTTCCCTCCCACAGATGTGACCACTGATGAGTGGGCTTTCTATCTTCTCCCACTCGACGATGACATCATCAGTCTGGAGCTGCCGGAGTTCTTCATAGACAACTTCCTGGTAAATAACGAGAACCGAGTCTGAGATCCAGCTGTGAATGATTCGTCAATCGTTTTGTTTAGTTAATCAACAGATTATTTTGATTTTTTAGCAAAATTTACATAAAATTAATTGGTTCCAACGTGTGACTGTAACTGTGAGTCAATCATTATTATCCTAACGATTCATTTGGCACTAAAACATTGGAAAAACGTTTGGAAAAAGGAATTGCTATTGATTATTTGTTCATTCACTGATGGCAATATGACCCAGTGAATAGCTAAATTTAAATGTTGGTGCTTCAGGTTCACGGTGGCCAACAAAACCCAGAAACACTCACTAACATGCTGCTGTGTGCAATGTGAATGTAAATGATCAGGATTTACTCCCAGGTCAGTTAACTTTGCAGTAGTCAGCTGTATTTATCACCTCGGGCTCAGCTCGGCTGTGATGTGAACATAAAACCGGGTGTGACAGGTGTGACAGGTGTGACAGGTGTGGCAGTTGCCAACCACTGTGCAGCTCCCCGGGGATCAACTTCAGCTCTGTGTCAGTGCCTTGCTTGGTCAAGGGCACTGACAGGAGAATCTACCTCGTAAACATCTTTGCCATTAGTCTTTTTTCACCCCACATCTCTCAGGCGGGGGACCAGCGGTGGGTCAGGACAGCCGGCAGCGCTCTGCACCTCCTTCACTCCCTCTACGGCCCGTTCTCAAAGATCTACGGGATTGGACGATGTTCCAAGGTGATAATGTCAAACGGTTTAACTCTCAGATTCACTGTGACGTGTTTCTGCTTTACCTAAGATAATGTTTGTGATGGATGATTAAACTGCTGTTAAACTGTGTCCGTCTGTCTGGTGCCAGATGGCGTACGAGTCCTGGAGGGAGCAGGTCGAAGAAGGAGAACAAAGAACTCGTCAAGCTGAGATAGGAAAGGTTTTTCTCATCGACAGAGGTGAGACGCAGGGATGAGTTCTCCTCTCTGTGGGCGACATGCTGAACTCTGTCCTCTCTAACAGTCACTGTCTTTGCAGATGTGGACTTCGTCACTCCTCTGTGCTCACAGGTCGTCTACGAAGGACTCGTGGATGATATATTTGGAATCAAATGTGGTGAGTATCAAAGAAGCTACGATCCGGGTGAAAACCTGCATCCACATTAGGAGAAAAACATAATTGTGAAGACGCAGGTTGGTAATACTGACTGTTTATAATCATTGAGTCCATGTAAATGGGGTATTTTCTGGATTTTTTTATATTTAAGGACCTTATTTTGACATTATTTTGTTCAAATATTAACATAAACAGCCCATCGGTCCTTGAAATCTTTGAAATGCTGTGCTTACCTTTAGAGGAAAAAAAGGCCCCGAAAACTTTATGAAATAAGAACAGTCATGGGTTATTGAAAGTCCTTAAATGTATATATTTTGTGCAAGAACAGAACTTATTATGATGTTGTAATGTAACATTACTAAATAGGCTTCCCAGCTGTTCGTATGTGTGTCTACCATCATCACTGTAACGCTCTGATCGGAGTGAAAGATGTGCAGGCTGCGTGAATCTGTCGACGCGTTGTCTCATCACGGTATCTGTCCTGCAGGATGTGTGGAGTTCCCGCCTGACGTTACCTCCTCCGACAAAAGTATCAAAGTCATGCTGAACTCTCAGGATAAGGTAGGTCGGCGCTGACGTGAGAGCTGAGCCGTCCGCTGCTCGTCATCATGGTTTTTAAGTTAAACGTCTGCTTCACAGGTCTTCAACGAAATCAGAAACGAGCATTTCTCCAACGTCTTCGGCTTCCTCAGTCAGAAAGCCAGGAACCTCCAGACTGCGTACGATGTGAGTAGATTTAAATACCTCTTAGCAGACAGACTGTAACTAACGGCTTTGACCGAGCTGACACTTCTTCCTGTACTGATCCTACAGAAGCGTCGGGGGATGGACATAAAGCAGATGAAGACGTTTGTGTCCGAGGAGCTGAAAGGGTTGAAACAGGAACATCGGCTTCTTACCCTGCGTGAGTGTTGCAGCAGTTCACTGAGTGTCAGACTGAATTTCAATATTTTTACACCCGAATGGCTGAAGAGCTCGTTCTCTTTCAGACATCGGCGCCAGTGAATCGATTATGAAGAAGAAAACAAAGCAGGATTTTCAGGAGCTGTTAAAGACTGAACACGGTGAGAATAAAAGACTCGCTCTGTACATTAGACAAGTTATTAGTTGGTGTTATTTATATAAATGTTGATTTATCTGTTCCAGCTTTACTTGAAGGATTTGAAATGCGTGAATCCATTTCTTTCATAGAGGAGCACATCAACAGACAGGTGCGTCAGCTTCACGCAGCCTCAGTCCGAACAGGTGCAGCAACGACAATAACATGCTGGAAATGTATTCACTCATTTTCCCTTTTCAAGGTCTCCATGATAGAAAGTCTGAGGATGCTTTGTCTTCTGTCCATCACGGAAAACGGTGAGTTGACTTCATATAACTGACTCATAATAAAAGTGTTAAATGTTGTTTTACCAACTATGTGATCGTCTTTTCTTCACAGGACTCCTGCCGAAAGATTACAGGTCATTAAAAGCTCAGTATCTACAGGTGAGACTGAACGTGCCTGAGAAGATTTCTAACTGCTGTCCGAGTTTAAGACTATAATCTAAATATAAGAGACAGCCGCTATTTCAAAACTCCATAAAAATCATATTTATTTTCTTTTTCTTGATAACGTCACGTTGCAAAACTAGCAGCTCAAGTTTTTTACTGTTTTTGTTTTGATGCCTTCACGTCAATCTCTCCGTCCCTCTTTTCTTGATATCTCAAGTACACCTTGAGGGAATTTCTGAATAAACTAAATGTCTACATCACCTCAGTGATGAACTGATTAGATTTTGGCGGTCGAAGGTCAACTTCACTGCAACATTTTAATATTTAGCTTGCCGTTATGTAACGCTGCAGTTCAGGAAGAACAGCTTGACTGGTTCTACACACAGACATCACCAGTTCCATTGTTTCCACCCTGACCACAGTTCAGGAGCGCTGGTGTAATGTCAGTCGTTTTCTCTGCTTGACCTCATCAGAGTTATGGATTCGAGCACCTGCTCACATTTGCCAAACTGAGGCAGCTGGGGCTGCTGGTGGAGCAGCTGCCGGGGGAAACACTGACTGTGATGGAGAGCAAAGTGGGCAAACTGGTCAACGACAAGACTGCAGGTGAAACATCATCGAAACTCATCGTGATCACAGTCTGTTTCTCTCCATACATACAAATCTGACCAATTATTTAATGAATGTTCAGAGACTTTCAGATTCAAAACCACATCAAGCTGTCCTGATTTCTCTGATTTGATATTTTCATTCTTATTTTTCCAGGAAAGCTGACTGACGCCTTCTCTTCTCTTGCAAAGAAGAGTAATTTCAGAGCCCTGAGCAGAAAACTCAACCTGGTGAATATTCATCATCTTTACTGAACGTGATCAAGGCTTTCTGTTTGACTACCACACTGAAAACGCTTTATGCGTTATCATATTTTGTGTAAAGGTGCCAAAGTCAGATGAAGAATACGACCTGCGCGTCCCACGAGACATGGCGTACATCTTCAGCGGTGCCTACGTGCCTCTGAGCTGCAGACTCATCGAGCAGGTCAGTAAACTGTTTATTCCACAGCATTGGACTCTGTCTTGTTCATAGACGTGTTTTAATATTATTCCTGATGTTCTCATCTGCAGGTGTTGGAGCGAGACGGTTGGACGGGGCTTGAAGAAGTCACCAGGCTGCTAAATGGACATGAATTCGCTGTTTCAGGTTCGAACATATAATGTAATGTACTTATTTCTTAAACTGGGTGTTCAGGAAACAAGAAACCTGTTATCTGTAATTAACAGATTACAACCAATCAGGTGACAGAATCCTGATATCCTGATGTTTAAAGAGAACAAGTAAAACCTCTTCTGACTGTTTGGAACTGATGAATAATGAAGGTTTTGTCTCTCAACAGGCAGTAACGGCGCTGATTCAAGAGGGAAGAACGACGCTCAGCGCATCATCGTCGTCATGTTCCTCGGCGGCTGCACCTTCTCTGAGATTTCAGCTCTACGTTTCCTCGGCAGAGAGAGAGGTGAGATGAATGTTGACGTTACATGAGAATACTCGTCTCCACCCTCCACTGTCTTCCTTCCTGCTATTCTGTCGTTGGGAGTTGAGTTTCACTTCTGCTCTCCTGACTCTTAATCTAAGACAGATGCCTCATTGTTTTCAGTATCCTCCTTATTGAATTACACATTTTTCAGATGTTATTATTAGTCATGTTGAAGATACGGCATGATGGGTGTTGTAGTCTTTATAATAATGCAATAATTCTTGATATCCACAGTACGACGACTAATTGAGAGCCAGAATGAAAGTTTTTGTGAAGTCTTTGCTTTGAGTTTTTGCTATGTAATTAGATTTTTGATTTGATTCATTTCTGATGAAGCTTGGATCCTGTAAATATGCCACATGGACGTCAATAGTGAACGTTGAAAAGACGTCAAAAAAACTAACTCTGGGTTTCCACTGGAGGTCTTTTCAAAGACGTTGAACTGACGGACATTTCATCACATCACATTCAGCAGTTTTACATATTTCTATATCACTGTTTATGATATAAAGATGAATAATAAAACTTAGATTCAGCAGCTGTGTTGTGAAGAATATGAAGCGTGTGATATGGTTATAACTTCTATATATTTAATCTGGGAACATTATAGTGCATATACATGTAATTGTATACTTTTCTGTTGGCTGACTCCTCCTGTAGGCTGCAATAACCTCCAGTTAATTAAGTGGATGTGTGCCAATTATTTAAAACTACAGACCAAAACAATAAAAAAGCTTTCTGGTGGAATGCACCTGTTTCTTTTTGCAGAAAGTCCTGAAAGAAGCTTTAATAAATCATTCTTAGTAACATAACTACATTCTTTTTTCCAGGTTATAAATTCATCGTGGTTACAACAGCGATTACAAGCAGTTGGAGACTCCTGGAGGCTTTGCTGGGGAACCAGGTATGAAGCCTTGAGGACATGATGGACAGAAACTGAGACATTCCTGCAGACTCTGGTCGCTGTTCTCTCTCCTGCAGCCTCCGGCATTACAGCTGGAAGCTGCTCACTAATGGTGTCTGACAACGAAACAACTGCAAACATGTATAAAGTGAATAAATTGTTTTTAACACGTTTGTTACGCGTGTCATTGACTTTATTTGGGTGAATTCTCCTGTCTAAAAATGAACAACAGCGTCATTGTTGTGTGTCACTGCTGCTTAGTAACCACCACACCCTCACTGAAGCTGTGGTAGCGTTTGTTTTATTCATGAGGTGCTCGGCGATGGGCGGTTCCCTCTTTTCGACCAACGGCTCAAGCTACGGGCGGGTGGCGCTGGTATGACACAACACGCGCACCCTCTGAAAGGAGCCAATCAGAGAGCAGGACGCCGCTGTACGCGTATTTTGAACTGTGTACAAACGGACTGAACTGAGAGCAGCTAGAGAGGCGACGCTCCGCTCGTCCCCGACAAGCTTTGGCTGTTTTAAACCGGTTAACGATAATCGCAACACAGTCTGGAATTCAATGATGAGAAAGAGGTAAGAATAACTCATTTTCGTGGTTTAGTCACATTGTATGTTATAAGATAGGTGCGTTAACTCGTAGCTAACTGTTGATCAAAGTTGAGGTAGCTAGCTAACGTTAGCTAAACTAACGCTAGCGTCAGTTAGCTCTGGCAGACGGGTGAATTGTGTGTGTTTTGAATGTCGGTGGCTTTATTTATTCGATAAACGAGCTGTCCGTCCCTGTAGCGAGGTGCTGGCAGCAGAGGCGGTGTCCTGCCTGAATAAAGCGCTGTGCCATCTGAAGGACATCTGGGAGGAAATCGGGATCCCGGAGGACCAGAGACTACAGAGGTGCAATGTGGTCAAGAACCACATCAAGGTGAGCCATCGAATATCGAATGAAAAAGGCTGTAAACATGCGGTGAAACCTCCTGAGTAAACACGCTGTTTGATTAGATCAGCACCTGATCACAAAGCCTCTGAACAGGTTTCGGCTCCTCAGAGGAGGAGGAGGAGGTTTTACCAGAACACAACAATCATGAGTGAAACTACAGATTACTAAGAGACTCCAGTTGATTAGTCAACACAGAGGGGTTTTTAGATTTGGGTTACAGTTATTCACATTCACTAGATTGTGACTGAAACTGATACTAGGCTGATATTGATACACGAGAGTCAGATCATGAAAAACAGGGACTATCTAGTGTAAAAAAATACCTGTAATGGAAAGTTTCTAGATTACCACAAACATCTGTGTTTCACTGCTGTACTGCAGTTTCTTCTGGAGTGTCTTCTGTCACAGAGCCGGTTGTTTGGCTGTACAGTGTCTCCACAACTGGGACAAATCCTAAATGTTTGCTTGTGCATGCATCTTGCAGCCGAGCACGTAAATGTCATCTTCATCTGTCATATTTGAAGACAGGAAATGTTTTGACTTTTGTCCTGTCTGGTCCTACTGATTAAGACGCACTCTTACTGGCATTGTATGTTCAACACGATACACAGAACATATAATGAGAAGCTGTTGGATACCAGAGCTACTTTGACTCTGGACCACAAGATAATCCACAAACACAATATGGTTCATTAGAGGATTGTAGATTATGCAGCCAGTGTTACAGACCTTTTTCAGTACTGCACTTTTAGACATCTGTATCTAAACCAAAGACCAATATTTCTGTATCTCTCTGGTTGAAATTGGATTTATTGGAAAGAAATATAAAAAATATCTGTATCCTTATTGGCCAAATATGATAATCAGAAGTATCAGTAACTGGATATCAGTAAGAACTTGAATATCTACATACACCCATCTGCATAATGCTGATTTATTTTATTGTATTTATCCATCAGAGCTTATTGGATATGATGATAAAAGAAGAAGAATCTCTGAGAAAGAGGCTCCTGAGCAGCATTCAGACATGCAGGGCGGAAATGGAGAAACTCTACCTGGAGCTGCAGCTGCCTGTGTTTGAGGTAACAACCAGTCACAACTGAAGTTTAACACACGCATCAGGTTTTTTAACAGCTCCAGCCAAGTGACATTGATAACTCTGGATGTCATACAAATATTTTAAGTTTTTAAGAAAACATTTCACAATCTAAACCTGCAGATAACACTGTGTATTAATTCTGTTCTAAAGAAGATTTCCAACCTGTGTTGTCTTTAAGTCATTGTAGTTATTAACTGGCTTATGATAAACTGTTTTACAGATTTTAATGATTGCTTTGAGATTATCTTGTGAAGTGAGATTGTTGTTCTCTCCTGTGTTCGTTCAGGAGGAGAGAGGCATCACGATGCTCCAACAAGAGAAGAACATCCGCACTCAGGTGGAGGCTCTGATGAAGGAGAAGACCAGTCGGATGCAGCAGCTGAAGGTTCTGCTGGAGCAGGACCAGGACCTGTGCGACATCCTGTGCTCCATGCCTTACGGCATCGCTCCGGACTCTGTCCCCACGCCGGAACAACTGGAGAACTTCCGTGAGCACATCAATAACCAGAACACAGAGAAGGTGGGAGCTCGCTTTGATTCATCTGAATCTCACCTGTTCAGTTATTTGAATATAAATAACTGAACAGGATACAAATAGAAAAGATGTGTTTCTTCCTGGGCTGTTTTGTGTTGCACAAACACACATTTTCCCTTGTTTTATACTTGGGGAGTATAAACCAATTAGCGACGTTTAATGATAGTCGTCTTTCCTTGTCTGAAAAGATCAATCCATTTGACAATTTATGAATCTTTTGATTAATACATCACAGTAGGAAAACTGGAATAATTTTTTTTACCTGATACTTGCAGTTATTTACTATATTTCAGGGATGACATTTTTCATCACAAATTTTAAATGGCCTCTATGTAACAAGTTGTTCCAATATTACATCACTTACATGCCGAACGATGTGATGCTTCATGTTTCCAGGCGAAGCGGCATGCTGAGTTCAAGGAACTCAAAAAGCAGATCATCTTGTACATGGACGAGCTGGATCAAATCCCTGAGACCAGCTTCGAGAAGGACGTCATCTGTGAGGATGAGGAGTCGTTCTGCCTCTCCAGAGAAAATATTACATCACTCAAACTGCTGATTTGTCAGGTTGGACTATTTTTCCTTAAAATTAAAACCAGGCAGTGAAAGTTGACTGGCTGATGTTTGATGTGTATAAACCAGCATGTTTTCATCTGAATTGAGCCTTAAGAGAACATCAACTGATGCAGCTGTTTGTTCTGTTGCTCCTGCAGCTGGAGGAACGTAAGACGGAGAATGAGGCGATGTGTGAGAGTCACAGAGAGAAGATCCAGCAGCTGTGGGACCGACTGCAGGTGCCTCAGGAGGAGAGAGAGGCCTTCAACGATCACATGGTCTCATCCAGGAAGAGGAACCTAGAAGCGGTGAGAAGATTCAAGCGTCCTGTGTGCTCCTGACCTCCCTCTTCACTGATTTTCTCTGTCAGTTAAGACTGTCAGTGCTGTCTCTGTTGTATAACTGTAAAAATGACACTTGATTTTTTTTCCTCCTCAGTTACAAGCAGAAGTTCAGCGTCTGGAGGAGCTGAAACTGCTAAATATCCACAATGTCACTGACGCCATTCGCTCCGAGATCGCCGTGTTCTGGGAGAAGTGTTTCTACAGCACAGACCAGCGGCAGGATTTTGCTCCATATTTCAGCGGTGGGTGTGTTTGAAGTTTTAGTTTTTCAGAAAAGAAATATTAGAGTTTAGAAAAGTGCTAACAATCTCATTGACTTATTTTAGAGGATTTTACTGAAGAGCTGTTGAGTCTGCATGACGCTGAGCTCCAGTGCTTGAAGCAGCACTACGAGGATCACAAAGAGCTCTTCGATGGAGTTCACCAGTGGGAGGAGAGCTGGACACTCTTCCTGGAGCTGGAGGTGAGTCTGACAGGGGAATGAAACGAACGGGAACAATAAGTAGCAACAAAACTTTCATGTCCAACAATCTATCAGCCGATAAAAAATGTAGCCAATACTATAAATCTATATCGTGCATCACTAATTCAGATGAGCACGCCTTTTTAAAAACCCAAACTATGATTATACCCCTGCATTTATTTATGTTCTCCGGTTATACTATGTTAGAAATAGTTATTTTATTGTTGTCTCTGTCTTCTGTCTTACAGAAAAAAGCCACAGATCCCACAAGGTTCACTAACAGAGGAGGGAATCTCCTCAAAGAGGAGAAACAGAGATCTGAGCTGCATAAAAGTCTGCCGAAGGTAAGACACAAAGGCCACCTGATATCTTTCTGAACTGAAAATAACTTTTTACTCAGCCGTAACTCCTTGTCATGTGTGCTTGTTTTAAAGCTTGAAAAGAAGTTAAAAGCCCAGATTGATGCTTGGGAAGCTGAACAGGGTCGTGAGTTTCTCATAAACGGCCAGAAGTTCCTGCAGTATGTGGAGGATCAGTGGGAGCTGCACCGGATAGAGAAGGAGAAGGAGAAACAAGAGAGGGTAAAAGAAAAAGCTGCCTTGTTTTGATATAGTCCTCGTCTGTGAGTTGTTTTGGAAATGTGTTGCAATTCCTCTTTACGAACTCTCAACAGCATCTGAAGAAGAGCAAGCAGACTGAGGAGGACATGCTGTACGGAACAGCAGTAAGAACTCCGACCAAACGCAGATTCCTCGGCTCTGCTACACCGAATAAATCGCGAAAGATGGTAAACACAGTTTATAGCTCACTTTTATAGCTTTACTATAGATTATTCGTTTACTATAATTGTCTTCTGTCCTCTGGCTCTGTTAGCATGAAACTTCTTCCCTCCATCTCTCCTCAGTGTAACGCGACTTCCAGCATTTCCAGCGCCACCTCCAACAGCACCATGCGCTCCGCCTTTAGTGGAACGGTGTGTCGCTCTCCTGTGCCCCGCCCGCCTCTCTCAGCAAACAAAGTTGGTTTACTTTTTATGTTTAACACGTAATAAACCTGGTCAAAGAGTAACAGGAGGAAAACCTGCACAGCTAACTTTGCCTAATGACCTTTTCACAATCTCTTAAAGGTGGAATATGTAAGATGGCCATAATTTTTGTTCAATATGTACAGAAATTAACTAATATTATCAATAGAATGTATGGAATTAGCAGTTTTGACATAATGTGATTCTCTCCTGCTGTGTGTCCTCCAGGGTCCAGCAGCACGGACACCAGTTGGCAGCAAACCCCCCCACCCACGGCTACAAGGTTGTAACAAGGAGAACGAGGCCCAGATGAAGGGGTCTCCTGTGATTGGTGCGTTGGTGACCCGTGCTAGTCCAAAGTGCAACATCAGCCTAACCTCTGTTGCCAGCACATATTCAGAGTTTGTGGTAATTTACACCTTTGTCTCTAATCTGTTTTCTCTGCGTCTGTTTCCTCATTTCTGTGCAGTAACGCATCGAAGTGTATTGTAGCGGATGTACAAATGCTAATGATGTAAATTTATATTGTAGAAGGACTTGGTCAACACTGAATCTGTTCAGTCAAGGTGTGTTTGGAATCCCAAAATCTGACTAATCAGCTTTTACTTGTAGTTGCTGCATGCCTCTAATCAAAGAGCAACTTCACATGCTGTTTGTGTTTGAAGATGCACAGTTAACAGGCATTCAGACCAAAATCAGCCCTGCGTTAAAAAACATGCAGATGGATGTGCTGGTGGGGGCCAGTCAGTCATTAAACATGATGCAGAAAATCCAGTTTGAGTGACAGATATGTGAATTGTGGGGCCTTTCAGACAGCAGAACACTGAGATGCAATTTTACAACTCTGGAAACTGCTGAAGGTTTAATTCAGATCACAGAGGGATTTTCACACAGGACTCGAGCCGGTCTGAATGCAGCCACAAACACTGACACTTCTACGGCCTTCATAGCGCTGATAGGTTGCTGCTTCTACATCTGTCTTTCCAAACCTTTTCTACACCTGACGCTGTGTATGTTAGACATCAGTCTTATAGCTTTCTTTTTGTTCAAGGTAGAAAAGATGATTGTTGATTGATTGCTCTCCAACTATTGACGTAATTGTTCTAGACAAAACTTTAAACTGGATGTGAAACTGTCAGTTTAATACTGATGCCACTATATGACCTACAAACAGGACCATGACAGAGAAGACAGGCCGTTTATTCATTTTTTTTTATTCCTTTCACCGGATTCTGACTTATTCTGGTTATAAAATTAAAACTATTTTTAATGTCTTAGTGCTCAGGGATGAATTGAGGAAAGACTGAGGAAAGATTCTTCTCTCTGGTCTGGTGGTATCAAACCAAAACAAAGTGTATTTATTTCAACATGCATGTAATGCTGTGATCCGTCCCTCTCACTGAAGTTACATAGTGACTCCCATCAAAATTATTTTGAAGCTGTTGTTTCAAGGTAAAAAGTTGCACAATGTTGCCTTAAGACTAAGCGACAAAATGGCACTTCGGAAGAAAGAGCTTGATGCGAATAACCTGATGAGACGTTCGAGTGTAAAAACAAAAGAGTGGATTCCTGCAGAGGAAATCTCGTCTCCAGGGTCAGAGTTTAAAACTTTACGAGTCCGCCTGTGTGATTGCCTTCTCTCTGATTTACACTAACAGCCTTGAGTGCGTCTTTTCATTATGATTCAAAACTTTATAAGAGCCTGTTTGCCGCAAAGTGTCTTCATTACCTCATTCTGTAATATTACATATGAGGAATCAAACATAACAGCTGCTTCTGTTTCCACAGCGAGACCTGTCCAAGGCCACCAACACCGAGATCGAGCACAAAGTCCTGAACTCCACCAGCGCCAACCTCTGACCTCGTCACCCTGATGGCGACTGCACCAGCTATCATACCGTA
>CAEMYA010000260.1:1087663-1107116 GCA_903131615.1 Diplodus sargus
TCAGTTTAATACAAAACTAGATGATATTTTACTTTATTTATGACAAACTGCGACTTTAATGTCTTGAAAAATCGTCTCTTAAACTGACAAACATCATATGTGAGATTCATGACAGAATTCAAGAAGGATCAAAAATTATTTCATGTCTTCATTCACTATTATACAAAGTTTAAATTTATTTTTTTTTAAAAGCCCATGGGGTTCACCGGAAATGGGCGTGGCTGCGGCGCTCAGAGCTTTTACTTTGAAGGATTCACGCCGGAAGTCCTGTTGTTACCGGAACAAGCAGCCGGAGGACAGAAGAAGAAAATCACATGCTGGTAACAAGTTGACAGGTCAGACAGAACAAGAACACTGAGTAGGAATGAAACGCTGACTGACTTTGACAGTTCAGTCGTTAGTTGCTGTCTGTGTTTGGACCGTTAGCTCAGTCATGTCCGGAGCGTTAGCCAGGCTGCTGTTCTACCCGACGTTAGCCTACAATGTTGTCATGGAGAAGGTGTCGTCGAGGCGGTGGTTCGACCGAGTGGACGAGACCGTCATCCTCGGAGCGCTGCCGTTCAGATCCATGACGAAGCAGGTCAGACATGTTAGCCTCCGAGCTAACAGTGAGCATCTGTGTCACTCTCTGTCATGTCAGAGCGGAAGTTCACAGGAGAGTTTAAAGTTTTGTGTTTGTGTGTGAGCTCAGTGAGGGGAGGCTGCTGTACCAAAGGTCATGTGTCATGTCATTAATGTCGTCATACAGATGTATTGATCCGTGTGTGGTGTGTTGCAGCTGGTGGAGACAGAAAATGTTCGAGGGGTCGTTACCATGAATGAGATGTACGAGACCAAATACTTCTGCAACTCTGCCGAGGTGAGTTCAAAACACTTCAAGAAGATTCAGCGTGGAAAACTTATTGTGTGTGTAATAGAAAGTTGAAAAGTGATGGAGTGCTGATCACTGCAGCAACTAGGTGTGTGTGTGTGTGTGTGTGTGTGTGTGTGAGACTGACAGCCAGTTAAATCAACAATATTGTCACTATTTTTAGAAATACAACAATATTGCTAAAACAAAAGACAATCCAACACACTTAAAATGTTGATTTTATACTTGTATTAGCCTGTTTTTTTCTTGTGACACCCCTCAACAGATGGACTTTATCTTCTTGTGTTAATTAATCAGCATCCATTTTGATAATTTATTAATAATGTCAGTTTTCATGGAGAGAAATGCCAAATATTTTCGAGTTCCAGCCTCTCAAATGTGAGGATTTATCAGGTTTCTTCTTTTGAATTGAATATATTTGGTTGTTGGACTGTTGACAAGCAGTCAGTGGCCTCAAGGACATTATAACAAGTATAGTTTATTATTTCTTATGTATAGATCTTCAATCGATAATGAAAATTATCTTCGGGTGAATTGTAGACTGGTTTAACACTTTCAAATCTGTTGGAGCAGGACATGAAAATAGTAAATCTCAGCCTTCCTGTAAATGTTCTGGTCATTCCTAAACAACCGGCTGATTTGATGTGTTTGATGCTGGCTGCAGGAGTGGCGGGCTGCAGGAGTGGAGCAGCTGAGGTTGAGCACTGTTGACCTCACCGGCGTTCCCAGCCTGCAGAACCTGCACCGAGGCGTGGAGTTCGCCCTGCAGCACCGAGAGCGAGGGACCAGCGTGTACGTCCACTGCAAGGCCGGACGCTCCCGCAGCGCCACACTGGCTGCCGCCTACCTCATTCGGGTCAGTGCAGGTCACACTGTCATGTCTGCTGTTCGCACTGTAACCCACTTTTCAGCTGCAGTTTGGTTAGATGTTCAAAATCATCTTGTCTCCTACGTTGCTTCTGACATTTCACTTTTCTGGTGACAGTTACACCGCTGGACTCCAGAGGAAGCCTGTCAGAAGCTGGCGTCTGTTCGTCCACACATCCTGGTGCGCTCGGCTCAGCTGGAGATGCTGAGGAGATATCACCAGCAGGTGTGTGGACAGTCCAGCTGAGAGAGCAGAGCGACGGGTCGGACCTCATCGTTACTACGGCAGCTGGAAGACGAGACTCAGAGCCTCGTTTAAAGACACCTGATCTGTTTTCCCACCAATGATTTTAACTCAAATTCTACCGGGAAATGACAAAGTTCTACATTTTCACTCACAAACACTCATGTTTGAAACACCTGAATGGGCCGTCATCCTGTTGCAATTGTTACAATACCATAAAAACACTCCACTCAATCCAAGCATTGTGTGCATGTTGTGTTTGAGCTGCAACAACAAGAAAAGGACATTTTTCTGCATTATATAGCAGCTGAGTGACTATTTTACGGTTTCCTTTCAGTTTTTACAGCAGCTCTGAGGGGCAGATGAGTATTTTTTTATCTGTCTGATCTAAAAACTTTCCTCTCCTGTGTTTATGACTTGAGAACTGGTGGTACAGTGTTTATTCTTTTAGCTGGATGATCTGAAATTGAAAAAAGTTTGAGGAGGAAAAAAAGTTTTTTCATGTCTGAAACCGAATGAATAAAACAAGTTTTGGAAGGAGAAACATTTGTTTTTGTACGACTCATTTTTTTAAAACTGTGTATTTGTCCACAGGAAGAAAACATGAATATAATGAACAAAATAACAATCAAAAGAAAAAGACATCCTGCTTGTTTTTAACTGCCATAAATGGTTAATCTTCTTGCTGATGGTTTCGTTATTAAGTAGTTAGAATAAAGCCATCAGTATTAAAGTGAGACTGTTTCATTACCAGTTTAAAAACTCCATGTAGCTGCTTTAAATATCACAAGCACAAGTAAACTATACAAACTATGTATATTTACATGTGAGTGTCTAATGATACTGCAGATCGGCTGTTATTGGACCTGATATTCAGAATTTTCCTAATTATCTGAATCAGTGCAGATATAACTAGTATTTAAATGTAGTGGAGTAAAAAGTACAGTGTTTGCTGTCAAGCTGCAGTTGAGAGGACGTTCAGCCAGAAAATGTAAATACACAAGTAAAATACCTCAAACTTGTATTTGTACTCTACAGTACTTAACTGTGGATTTAAATGTACTTTTGCTGGTAATTAAACCAGGTAACGTCCAGAATAATGTGCGATACTTCAGTTTAAACAGGGTTACATGCGTCACTTCCGCTCCGGCCCTTCAGGGGGCGACAGGCCGCCGTCAGTCGCGTCTCTGAGCCCGAAGAAGAACCGTTACAGATCCAACATGGCGGCGTCGTTGGTCCGGTTTGTCCGCGGAGGGCTTGGAAGGAGTTATAACAGTAAGTCGACTCAAAATTGGATTTAATTCTGCACACGCTGTTTGCTTCAGTGGTGAAGTTATTGACCCGTGTCTTTGCTCTCCACTGGAAACGACACTGTGTCGTTTTCAACCGTCATATGTCTCAGGTTTGACCTTCGAGCTAGCTAATGCTAACGGAGCGTTAGCCTGCACGGGTTTGACACCACGGACTGTTTATGTTGTTTATGTGACAGATGTGTTGATGGAGGCGGATTAAACAGTCGGGTAGAAGTGTTGTCAGCGGAAATGAGATGCGCATATGTTTGTTTTTAATGGCGTGTTGCTCTCATTACATCAGCTCCTCCTCTGCTCTGTAACACTCAGGTGTCATCAGTGTCTTTATACTCATTTACCTGCTCTTTTTTCTCCAGTTGCGAGGACTTCGTGTCTCCTCCAGCAGCAGACCAGGCTGCAGAGCTCCACCACTGACACCCAGCGTGAGTACATACTGATGAGACTGTGAATATAAGATTGGTGTTTACCTGGAGTCATAACTGATGGCTGACCCACTGATCTCCCTCCCAAACCACATAAGACCCAGCTGTCCTAAAACTAAATGACCCTAAGATGGTTCACAGTGAGTTACTTGGGTTATTTTAGGTTACTGAAAGTTTGTGAGTATGTACCATTAAAGCACAGATTCACAGTCTGTATTATGAGTCTGATGTTCAGGGTGATTACAGAGTGTCTGAGCAAAAAACATCCCAAATACCTCAATTCAAAATCTTTGAAGACTTTGAACAGACGTCCCGTGGAGACCCAGGATTAAGTTTCCATGACATCTTCTTAGACAAATCTTCAGTATTCACTATTAATGTTCAAATGACATCCTTACAGTGTTCAAGTTTCAACAGATAATAATCCAAGTTTAAATGACCAAAACATGATAAAGCTGATAAATAGCTCACCCAGTAAGATGCATACGTTGTGCAGGCTACACACATTAAGGCTCTAGCTTTTTGCTGCATAGAGTACATTTTAGTCTTCATAAAAACTTTAATATTGAACCACAAGTAGCTTGTAACTTCCGTTGAAAATATGTTCAAAATGACTTTGTAAAAACTTTACTTTTGAACCCTGTAAAGATGTCATATAAAAGTTGAATTGATGTCTTTTGGACACGTAGTATTTGATCAGTGGGTCAGTAGCTTTTCTTATCCCTGTTTCAATGTCATTCAACATAAGTTGAATTAAAACAAGTATATATTCTAGCATCTGTTGGAGGTGTTTGGGTCTTCCCTCAAGAGAAATGGATTTTCACACAATTTTAGACCATTCTTCTTATCAAATTGGTGAAGACTACATTTGAAAAGCCAAAGAAAATAAGAAAGAATCGCTTTAAAAGCTTAATGATAAGGAAGGGGGAATAATCAGTTTTACTTGTCAGTATTAATGTTATTTCCTCAATTTTTTATAATCATGTGCAAGAACAAGTTGTTTTTCTTGGATTGTAGAAAACAAATAATGAAATGCGTTCTTTCTGGCAAATTTTATTTTACTTGGATTAAGAAACTTAACTCACAGTTTTGGAAAACATTTTAGAAATCTTCACTTAGCAGCAGGCAGAGTTTGTTTTTTGATCCAGTCAGAAGAGCATTTTGGAAAAACAATCAAAACATCAGAAAGCGTTAACGACAGATTGTCAAGGTTTTATTGTTTGGAAAAACGAATGCTTTCATCTGACACAAGTGTGATGATACAAGAGGCACAAACACAACTCACTGCTGATGGATTTCCAAGTTACATATTCACAAGAAACCGTTAACACAGAAAACTTCAATAAACGATAAACAATGTCACACTGCATCCTGAACCCTGTTGAACCTCTCGCCTCCTCTGTCCTTCATGCAGCCACCGTCAGGCCCAAAGATGCCGTCACTCACAACCAGCTGGCAGCGTTCGGGGAGTACGTGTCTGAGATGATGCCCAAATATATCCAGCAGGTCCAGGTCAGTTCATGAGATCTCAAGAGTAATGAAAGTTCGAGAGAGAAAGAGAAAGAGACAGCAGCTAAAACAGAGTGTTTCAGACAGAGCTGCAGCACCGAACAGAAGGAGAAAACTTATGTTTTTTGAGCATTAAAGCCTGTAAAATTGTTTTAGTAGAATAGCAAAATTAATGCACCTGAAAATGAGCCTGATATGTCTCCTTTTGTGTCGCAGCGTGTAGCTAAATATTTAAATCAAGCACTGATTCAGCATTGAACAGTAAGTAAATCAAAGCTGATGAGTTAATTATTACTGGAGGTGAGATGGAAACAGGCCGATCACAGGCTGGTGTCAGACTCATTACAGTTAACTGTGGATACTGTAGAGAATCTGTCGTGTGTGTGTGTGTGTGTGTGTGTGTGTGTGTGTGTGTGTGTGTGTGTGTGTGTGGTTACACAACATGAAACAACTTGAACGTCTGAGTGTGGTCTTCCATAAACCAGGCCAGAGCAGAACTGTGTTTTTGTCATGTAGCTTTTCAAACGGGTCTTAAATGTCTCCTGGCGTCAACTGAAATGACTGAAGACACATGCAGATGGCTTGAAAATGTGTTTTTGTGTGTGTAGGTGACCTGTTTTAATGAGCTGGAGGTGATGATCCATCCTGACGGCGTGATCCCCGTGCTGACCTTCCTGAGGGACCACACCAACGCTCAGTTCAGGAACATGATTGATCTGACTGCCGTCGACATCCCAACACGACAGAACCGCTTTGAGGTAGCTGCCACGCTGAGAGACTTGTCATAATGGTGACATGAAAGACTGATGAGCCTTTTTAACCAGCAGCCTGCTGGCAGACAGGATGATATTCTCCGATAGCAGTGGCTGATGTTTATCTGATGTGTCACTTCAATCTTGTGCCGGCACATTCATGAGCTGCTGCCTCGTGATATCCCTGCAATTAATAATGATGATGATGAAAGTACTGAAAGATTCTTATCATGGAGTAGGAAGTTGGACTGTAGGGTTTTTTCGATATTTGGATAAACTGACGTTGCCTTTTCTTTCCACCCTTGTGTGAATGTTGAACCCACCATCAACAGGAAATGTGTCTTAATCACACACACACACACTTTATGAATATCATGTAAATGAGCTTGTCTGGGTGTATTGATAGTGATGATGTGTGTGTGCTGGTTTACAGATCGTGTACAACCTGCTGTCGCTGCGCTACAACACTCGTATGCGCATCAAGACGTACACAGATGAGTTAACACCTGTGGACTCAGCCGTCACGGTGCACAAGGCTGCCAACTGGTACGAGAGGGAGGTGAGTCACAACCTGCACGTTACGTCACAGGTCGTTACTGTGTTCATTTAGTTCCTGCTTCTTCACAGTGACGCAGATATATCTGAGCCTGTGTGTGTTTCTGCAGGTGTGGGACATGTATGGTGTGTTCTTCGCCAACCACCCAGACCTGAGGCGTATTCTGACAGACTACGGCTTCGAAGGTCACCCGTTCAGGAAGGACTTCCCCCTCTCAGGATACGTCGAGGTGAGTTGTGCCAGCGACACCATCAGCTTTATTCAGATTCACGAGTGTGTGACTCATTTTCATCCTCCAAATATAAATGAAGTAGTATTGGCAGGATGTCAGTGAGACAGACAGGATGAAATCTGTGCCCAGACGCCTCAAACTCTGCTGGATCTTATTTATTCATTCTCTCATTTATTTTTTCAGCTCATGTTGATAAATTCATGGTTCCCGCAGGGCGAGAAGAGAGAGAACGAGAGAGAATAATTTGTGTCCTGAATACTCTCTGAAATTGAATAAATTTCCTTGAAAGAATTAAATATTAATTTCAACACAGTACAAAAACTAATTTACTCACCGAGCACTTCTCACAGTGAGAGAGTTTTAAAAATTCATCGTTTGTATCAGGATGTTACGACCAGAGCGGTTTCTCTCTTGTTTTTGTTTTACACTTATGCTGTTTTTTCGTCCTTATTGGCCATAATTACCTTCAATAAATGAAAACATTTATATACATTAAAAACTCTCTGCAGGTGCGTTATGATGATGAGGTGAAGCGTGTGGTGGCGGAGCCGGTCGAGCTATCGCAGGAGTTCAGGAAGTTCGACCTGAACACGCCCTGGGAGGTTTTCCCCGCCTACCGCGAGCCCAAAGAGGCTGCACCCAAACTGGAGGCTGGCGATGCTCCGGAGAAGAAGTAACGTCCCTCTGTCTCTGCTAGCGTCATCATCAGATCCTCAGCCACCTGAAATATTTATGTAAATAAAAATACTAATAAAACAAACAAACCTCAACAGATTTTGTGGAGCTGTGTGGTTTTTCTAAAGTATCACACGAGAATGCATTGATATGTGAATTTTGACTTTCCATGTTAGAATTTTTACTTTTTATCTCACAATTTTAACTTTCTATTTCATGATGTAAATTTTTTATCTCATGATTATGACTTTTTATTTAATCATTTTCACATTTTATTTTCTTAATTTGTAGTTTATTTTTATAATTTCTTTCGTAATTTTTACTGACAATTTAAAATATATTTTTTTTATCAAGGTTTGTTTTCCATATTTATCTATCTCTGACCCTAAGTTAATTATGTAGAGACAATGTTAAGATTATAAGTTGAACTCTGAGTTAAACCACATTTTTGATTTAACTGCAGTCATATCTTCAAGATGATTCAAGGAGTTAAATAAATATTTTTGGGTTCATTTTTGTGAAGGCAACGACTGAAACTGCAGACAGTTTCGGGCCATAAAAAGAAAGGAATTATTTTTTTACATTTTTATTTCAACATAGCTTTTCATCACGATGCCAATTCATCCATCCCTCTTTCATTCTGAAAGATTGATGGACACTTTTATAAAATTAAAGCTGACGTTCGTCACTTTCACTTCTGTGTGAATGTGACTCGTTTATAAGTAGCTGTAGAAGTTTTGCTGAAGTTTGACTTCATCTAGTCTGAAGCTTTCAGAGTTGTTTTTTCCAACACTGGAATTGGGATCCAGATATTATCTGAACCATGTCGGTTCCCTTCTCAACTTTTGCTGCCACGTAAATCTACCATACTAGCTTCGCCCAGCAGGTGGTGCTGCAGCACACAATGTAAAATAAAAAGCGAGCCGAGCTGCTGAAAGTGTAAATACTGTCTGTGGTTTCTGACTGAAACAGTTCAGACTGTTCATTTCTTATTTTTTTATTTTGTCAAACAAGCATTCATTTTACATGTAAGAAATACTGAAAACAGTTCAAAGAATCAACATGAGCCAGACTACTGCAGGTGAGACATGGGTCAGAATGCTTTCTGATATTCTTTGTTATTTTCCATCATGGTTGGTTGATTTGTGCTTTTTTTGGGAGCCGTAACCAGGAAGTGATTTTTAACTACATTTTGACCCACGTCACAGAGTTTCTAATACACAAGGATCAGCCTCCCGTCAGGGTTATCAGAAAGAAAGAAGCACAGACCAGAAACATCCAACATTGTCAGTTACTGTACAGATAATTCATAAGCAAAATACACAGTAAACAGGCGTCGACTGGGCCTGTGAAGCTGTTCAGCCGTCATCTTTTTAATTCAGTGTATTTTTCAGTTACATGCATGCATGAGCGTCTGAGTGCGTCAGGTATGAGTCACGTCACACACCACGAGTCCTGTGCAGGATTTGTTAACAGGTATCACCTTCACAGACTCTTTCAAAGTAAAACTGAAGCAATCGCAGGTCCGACCCATGTGCACTGCTCGCTCACTGAGGCTGAAATAGAGAAACCACCAGAGGTTGGACTGTGACAGAATACATTATCTGAAATGAGGCACACTTGCAGTGTAATTTCATACTGTGAAAAAAAAAATAAATTAGCATCTCATTGTCCAAAATGTTGTCACTCTCTGGAAAGTCAGTGCAGCCGCACAGGAACAGGGAACTGTTGGTTAGTAAGCGTGCGGTGCAGAGACGCCTGGTGTGAATGTGTCCATGTGGATGTAGTCGAGGTCTGTGGAGGGATGAGGATCATTCCACGACCTTTTGTGATTTTCTTTTATTTTGGGTTGAAAGAAAATGAGCGCCAGTTCTTTCTGATTTGCATGTTTTCTTTTTCTCACTAACCAGGTGATCTACGGAAGCCCTGAGGGTCAAGTTAAGCCTCTTTCTTCTCTCTGGTGAGATGTTTTTCTAAGCCTGATCTAAATTGGTTTCTCTCCTGTGTTTATGACCCGAGAACTGTTGGGATAAATCATTTTAAGGATAATCTTTGCTTGAAAACATTTCTCCTGATTTCATTATTTTGGGGATTAAAAATGTGTATTTTTCACTCAGTTCCATGTATGAGAACTAAGGATTTTCTCCACTGTTTTACACATTCATTGATTTGTTTTCACATTCAAGTGTTTTCACAGATAGAAAAAAATAATTAAGGAGCTTAAAGAGATTTCCCAGGCAGCACTTTGTTTCCCAGCGGTGTTCAAGTCATAAACACAGGAGAGAAAACGATTTAGATCAGATGGAGAGAAAAAAACAACCTCCTCTTGACCCTCTGGGCTTCCGTAGTGATCTTCTAATGAAATGCCCCACTGTGTTCAGCAGGTAGTTGCTGCAAACTTTGTTTTGTTTTGTTTTTGCTGGAAACAAAGTTAACGAGATCAGTGAACCAAATTTTGGGCTTTAGAACCAAAACACTGAGCTAAAAGATGCCAAAATGCTCCACAAGCAATCAAAGTTATCAATTGTTTTGCATTGAAGTGGCAGCAGCACTCCAACATATTCTAATGTGAAACTGAAAACAGCGTCGTCGTTCTCAGAAAGTAAGCCTGTCTGCTCGCAGCACACTGGTGGTGTTTAAATCCGAAAGTCACGTCCGGTTGAGTCTAATAAAAAGTAAAAACATGTAAATGTTCCGTCTCGGTGAAGCGTCACTTCACTCCTCACCAGAAGGTGATTTCATAAAGTTAAGGCTCATCACAATTTGAACAGCGTCATCTTTCTCCCGGCGGTGTGAAATTAAACAGACATGCATATTAGAGCGGCCCGGGAGAAGCAATTCAATTTTCCCCACAGTGGTCGCCATCTGAAGAAATGTATTAAACGCTGCTAGAATTAGAAATCAAATTACGGTCCAGATCCCCGCAGGCTCAGAGGTGGCATGTGGTCAACAGTCTGTACACGACGGATACGACTTCTCCAGCAACACGGCGTCCGTTTGTGTCCCGGCGTCCTTCTGCTCCCGCTGAGGCCGAGCATCACTCCCAAAATGAAGAAAGGAAAGACTCATTTTGACACAAAACACACTGTTCATATCGTCACATGCCTCAAAAGACATTAAGAAAGGAAAAGGGACTTTTTTTTACATACAGGCAGAAACACCAAGTCAGTGACGAGGGTAACAACTCACAGAATACTTCTCCTCCACTTCACATCACCTCCTCAGCTTCCTGTCAGCCACAACTCTCATGTCTCATCATCTCATCCTAAAGGCTGCATTACAGTGAAGTGACGTCATTTTCTGAACATTATATCCACATTACTGATGATTATTGATTGTGTTAATGTATCTATGTATCTGTATCACGGTATTTTATCAAAAGAATGACAGGCTACTTGATTTTGTCGACAAGTCTTGTCATTCATGAAGTGCTTTTGAGGAGATTTCAAAATATCAACCTTTATTTTGTGTGTCACAATGTCGCCTAAAAATATTCTCATATTATTTTGAGGTTGTGTCGTCCAGCTCGAGCCAAACTGAAGTACAAAATGCAAACTCGTCAACCCGAGTCTGGAGTATTAGAGGCTTTATATCACAGAATAAGTGCACAGCATTTTTATCTTTAAATACGTCTAATTGTACCTCTTAATTCTCAGGAAAGAATGCAGAATAATCATAAACGTCTTTAATTAACTTTCCGTGTCTCAGTCACTGAGGAGGACGAGCTGCCTCAGTACAGAAATCCACCTTCTGTCCAGAGCCAGAAACACGGTGTGATAATTAAGAAGGGGAAAAGGTGTGAAAATGTGTCTTAAATTGGAAGAAATGCAGGAGGATTGTGACCCCAGGGGGAGAAACCGGGAGAGGGAAATGAAAGAGGGGGAGTTCTCTCAGGGAAATCAGGAGGGTTGGCAGGTATGACAGTAGGAAGGATTAAAATCCCCCTTCGACTGCAGCCGAAATATAATGTGCAGCACATTTTCTTTGAGCCTGATAATGAGACTGAATTGCACAGGAGGATATGTGTCAACTTTTGCACCCACAGTGTAATAAATAGGAATATAAATACTTGTCATGTTGTGCTCGCAGTGGACGGCCGAGCGGTGAAACAGGATCCCACTGACACAGAAGCAAAATCAAGACCTCCTCGTGAGTTCTGGTGCTCGTTCACGCCGACATGAGAGCTGCGCTGACACGCAGGTGAGCAGGTGATGACCGAGTGTTCGTCACAGACAGAGTTCACATTACAGTTCAAATCCAGGGAGGCCGTTTTAATTTAAAGAGTAAGTTCACCCAGAAATAACTTTACAAAAAGCAGTTATCATCTCCTCGCCATCGTGCTGACGGGGAGTCGGGTGAATGTCGGAGTTCACAAAACATTTCTGGAGCTTCGCAGCAAAACAGAGTCGCAGCGTTCAACTGAAGCAGCTGGAGACTTGATTTAAAAACGTAAAATAACTACCAGAAATAAAATTTAAAATGGCTCCTAACAGCTTTTCGAGGGTAATTTAAGTCTCAAGAAGCCTCGAGGTGTCGAAGTTCAGGAGCTTCCTTAGTTTTCAAGTTTTGCGACATTAACTTTCTACGAACTAATGAGGAAAAGAGAGTTTGCCGTCGTTTTAAAAGTGAGAATTCAACTTTCCTTTCCACAAAGCATGTCTGACTGAGCCACATTTCAAACATCTGTGTGAGGAACTGGAGTCAGATTCACGAATTTTTATCTCCACTGCAGAATATTCTTGTCAGAAAATGCCAGAAATGTTTTGTGGACCACCAAACTTCACCCAGCTTCTCCATCAGCATGGGGGTGAGGAGATAAAGACTGAACTTTCTTTCTTTTTTTTTTGTACGGTGAACTCTTCCTCTCAGCTCTGCGCTCAGTCCGAGGTCCCTGTTGCTTTGTGAAGGAATTCACATGAAGAGGAAGCTTCAACGACGACCACGCGGCGACATTCATCACCAGTTTTCTCCGCTCAGCTCAGAAACGGTCAAACGCCTTTTTTGTGGCCTCTGAGACTTTTCCACTTGGTATGAATTCCTCCCACGATGTTCAGTCCCCTGTGGCCCGCGTGCTGCAGCTAGGGCTTCTTTTCTGCATATGACTGGCTGGTGGTGGCGGCGGTGGTGGTGGTGGTGGCGGTGGTGGGGAAGTCTGGATAAACCAGGAAGCCGGTGAAGGTGATGTACTTGGCGTGGTTGCTGTAGGCCCCAAATCCATCTCTCTGGTGGGAGTAGAGCCAGACGGTGTCTCCTGGCTTCAGCGACAGCATCAGGCTCTGACTCTGCAGAGCCTTCTCGCCCTGGCTGTCGTCGTAGATCATCGCCTGAACCTCCAGGCGGTTCTTCATCAGCTTGACGGACAGCGTCTTCTGCGGCAGCTTGCCCACGTTGAAGGAGAAGTAGTACGCCCCGGGGACGCGGCAGGAGAACACGCCCTCCGTCACGTTGAAGTCCTCGCCGATGTTGACGAACGCTGTGTCGAAGCTGACCGGCTGGTGCTGCGGCAGCCCCACCTGGTCGACTCCCACGATGCTTTGCGTGCGCCCCACCGAGAAGGCAGATCTCTGGTCGTCCTCCTCCTCCTCATCATCCTCCTCCTCCTCCTCTTCCTCCTTGTGCTGCAGCTCCTTCTCCTCCGCGGTGCCTCGTGTGTCAGACCGGCTGTGCTCTGTGGCCTGGTTGCTGTCCAGCAGGGGGACGTTGTCCGGGTGGTGTGGGTGGTGGTGCGTCTGGTAGCCGTAGGTGTCGGGGTAGACGAGGTAACCGTTGAAGGTGGTGTAGTGTCCGGTGTTGCTGTAGAGCGCGTAGCGAGGGTCGCCATGAAGACGGAGCCAGACGGTGTCGCCGAACTCCAGCTGCAGCATCACGCTCTGACTCTGCACCTGAGGAGGGAAGCAGACTTTATTATCCGAGCCGTCGAGTCGCATCCAGGTCTGCTTCACATAATCCCATCATCTACCTCACGCAGCTCCTCATTCAGAGGAACTGAGTGTGTAATCCTCTCTGTCCTGGTTTCATTCAGCACCCCAACACTAACACACCCTCTGTGATAAGAGCTGACATGATACAAGACCTGTGACGTGACCTCAGCAGGAAACATCCACCTTGAAACAGGATTCAGCCATTTATTCAAACCAGACGCTGACTCCATGACAGACTGGTTCATCTTCTTAGTTAGTTCAGTGAAATGCTCTGTCCCACTGAAACCAGAATATCCTCAATAATATTTGATCTGGTGTGAATCTGACATTAAACGTCAAATGAAAATAAAAACGTTAGACTTACTTTTGTGACTTTCTGTGTTTTTTTAATTAAGATGTGAAGTCAAAAATGTCAAAAATGTCACACGTCTTGACAGCTTTCACTGGGATATTTAGGTTTGAAAACATCTCCGGAGTTTCCTTGACATATAAAAGTCTTTAGTCATTAATGGGTGAAAATATAACGACCCTTGACCCTCGATCATTAGCCTGACATGAACCCTGATCTCCAGAGAGAAAGTGAATCCTGGGGTTAGAATAATAATAAAATATGTTGTTTTCTTGTCCTGTCAATGCTCACACCGTGTTTCATTTGTCTTTTCCATTTTTTAAATGTTGGCGCTTCCTAACTTTTCCAGTGCAACATTAGCTTTCTTCTTATTTTAAGGGATTTGTTGACTATAGAATATCACCACTGGCTCAGTCGGATCTCTAACGAGGAAACAGCCGTTCGTAAAACAAACACAGTTGCTGACAGAAACTGGAGGTGAGCGTTGATCGCGGTGTGAATCCTACCTTCCTCTCCTCGCCTGCGTTCTCCTCGTACACGATGGCCTGCACCTCGTTCCTGTTCTTCATCAGCATCACCGACAGGTCTTTGTGTGGAAACTTGCCCACAGTGAAGGAGAAGTAATAGGCTCCGGGGATGCGACAGCGTAACATGCCGGCCTTTGGGTCAAAATCCCCGCCGATGTTGACGTAAACGGTGTCAAAGGTCACGGTCATCTTCGGCCCGCCCTCCATGCTGTTGGTGCGAGCGACAGAGAACGCCGAGCGAAGCTCCACGTCCTCCAGCAGACGGGCGAACCCCCACGCACCGCCTGCACGGCTCAGGCACAGCAGGCCGATCAGCAGGCTGGCTGGGAGCAGCATCGTATCTGCAGAGACATGAAAGAACGAGAAACTACATCAACTGTTTCACTCACGGATTTTTCTGTGTCCGGGAGTTTCCTTGTTCACTGAGTTTCACATGTTTTATTTTTTTTTTCCATTCGGTTGAAATTAGATTTATTTTTTTTTCAGTCCCAGGATTTTTTTTTTTTTAACAAATATTCACTCAGTTAATTTTTGTTCTTGTCCTGTAATTTTTTTCACAAATCATTTCTTTTTCTCTGGGATTTTTTTCCCCCCATTTGGATTTTTTGTTAATTTGGTTTCACAAATAAATTTGTTTTCCATTCAGTTTGACAAATTATTATTTTTTCTCTCCTGGAATTTTTTTGCCAATTATAATTTTTCAATAAGTTTTTTTTTTTTTTTTAAACAAATAAATAAAAAAATTGCCCTGGCAAGAAAAGAAAAATGTTATAATTTTGTATTTTTTCACTGTTTCACAAATATAATAAAAATGTTCTCTTCTAAAATAACTATTTTTTTCGTTCTTCAAAAGATTACACTTGCAAAACTTATTTTCTCACCAGTTCTCAAGTCAAAGAAAATAGATCTTCAGAAAAAAAGAACTTCACTTCCTCCCTCAGGGCTTCTGTACTTCAAACAAGTCAAGTTACTTTTTCTATATCACTTAGATCGGCTTCTACAACTGAGCCTCAAAGACAACCCCCCCCCACACACACACACACACACACACACACACACACACACACACACCGTGCTGTGTTTGGGTTATTCAAGCAGATCAAGCAGAGGACGTATTAATGTGTCTGCTATTATCAGAGACAAGCGCTCTCGTTGTCTCATTGTCCCGCTCTAATGAAGCAGCAGGAAGCAGACACACTCAGGTGGAGCTGTCAGCTCTCAAAGCGCCCGACAACAAAGACACACAGCCAATCATGTTGCAGAGCGACCAGACCAGAGCGGCGGCCGCCGACACGGTCGGTGCAGTTTAACAACCTGCAGGAGGATAAAACGACCGAATGGATCACATGACTCCATTTTTATTTTTCCTGGGTTTTTTTCAGATTTGCTGTGAAGCACTTTGGGCTGCATGTTTGTATGAAAGGCTTTGTGTAAATAAAGTTGAGTATGATAATGTGGATAATGTAGTTTTGTCAGTTATTCAAGCTTATTCCGCAGTTTTACTGACGATGATTGAAGTTCAGGTATTTCCTGTATTTTATTTGCTTATGATGCTTCCTCCTGCCGTCACCCGTTCGCCCTCCAGCCTGCGACCCAAACACATGATCCACCATCATCGATGTGATCCAATCACTTTAATGCATCTGAGAGAGCAGAGGAGTCTTTTAAAAGAGTCAGAGGTCGGACTTTTCTTGCTGAAGTTTTCCAAATTGTGTTTCTCAGAGTGTTTCTAGGCCAAAATTGCACAAAAAACTTGCCTGACCGTGACAAAATGATTCATCTTTGGCAAGAGTCCATGCGAGTGAACGCTCAGCTGTTCGGCCTCCGAGCTCAAACAAACAAAACAGAGCAGGAGGAACAACACAGGAGGTAACAGACGACCACTCACTACATCCTCGCCCCTCATCGTGGATCTGTTTAGTGATTAGCCGGCTGATCTGATGACAGTTAACAGAGCCGACTGCAGGCAGCATCGACCTGTGCAGATGGGAAATACTGCATAAATCACGCTCTCTAATATATGTACATTTGCATAAAGTAAAAGTGATCTTACAGTATGTGTATCCAGTTTGAAAGATGATTAAATCTACTTTTGTTAAAGACCCAAAAGGCTTTTTTCCCTTCCAAGTTCACTTTTCCCCTCACAAATCAATCTGAGGTCCAAATGTTTATCCTCCTCCACTGTGCCTGGCATGCAAAGACAGTAAACTGCGTGGGTTTGCAAACTAATTATAGATTTTATTTAGAGCATCTCACAGATTTCATTACTCTCTTTCTGCTCTGTCCTTTTCAGTAATAAACTCATTTTCCAGGATTCCCCGGACAAAACAAAACTGGTAATGCAGGACAGGAAACGATTGCTGACGGCTGCTGAGAGATGAGCTGCGGTCTCTGGTGTCCAAGCAACAAGCGTAGCTCTCCCAGCCAACATCCTCCCTGGAGGGGAAGAGCCGGCGAACGCAGCGAGATGCAAAACAAAGTTTGGCCTTCATTAATTTTCTATGAGACACGAGTTAATCAGGATAGCAGGCAGGACTGAAAGATTATTTCTGACTGTTCAAAGCCCATCAACTGAACGTCTGAAGCCGCTCTGAAGAGAGATTTAAATGTCCATTCTTTTTTTTTTCACACATAAGACAATACCTGGAAAAATGTCTATATTTAATACCACTTGGGAGGGAGGATGGGTGTTAAAAGAGAGAATAACATGACGACAAGATACAACTTTGTTTTGACAAGTAGCAGAGAAAAGCAGTTATTCTGCAGCAAACATGAAGCCTGGGGTCGCTGAGATTGTAGGAAACCAGTGAAGCAAACTAAATTTTAAAACTGAAAAGAATCCCACCTCCTCCCCTCAGAGACAGGTACGCAGGTGGACAGACAGGTAATCCATCCAGTCTTTTCTGGGCCGCATGAAACAAAAGGATTATTCGAGGTCTGCAGCCGCCACAGATACTGAATTTTTATTTTTATTTTGTCACAGCTGTCAGGATGTTAACAAAAAATAAAACAAAAAATGCCTCTTGAATAATTCAGCACCCCGAGCTTTAAATATCACACCTTTTAGAAACATTTGTTTTCTTTCCTCTTTAGATCAGGCCTTTAAAAAAATGTGTCAGCTCGCTGCTGGAGAGACGAGCGAGGTGAAGACTTGCAGCTGTGTGTCTCGATCGAGCAGCAACCTCCAGATCTGAGACATGAAGCCGATGCTGAAGTACCAAAAACTGCAGTTCCTCAAGTCGCCACCGGAGGCTCCAAAAGCAAATCAGTTGCCGTAAGAGCTCCTGCTGTATTTATGGTGTTGATGCCTTTTGGAGGATTTTAATTTAGATACTGGGCACATTATCTGTCTCTCTGTGTGGTTAATTGGACTATTGATTAACGAGCGAGTCTGTTAGCGTTAGCTGGAGCCGGCGACCTCTGTAGGAAAACACTGGGAGTCAAAGAGAGCACAGAGTTTGTTTTTGAAAACTGAATTTATATTCAGTCTCACCTTCCATAAGGAGCCACACAGGTGCTATAATCTTCTGTAAAGTACAATTATTCTTAATTAACTGCAACATGAACATACAGATGGGAGATGGGAAGTGTAGCTGGCTGTCTTGCCGCTAATATAAGAGTTAGAGGCTCCATTCACACCACGTTTGCATGCAGGGATCCTGCGCTAATTCTCCACCTCCTCCTCTATGTGAAAGTTTCAGATGCAACGAGGGGTAAAATTTTGCTCCAGTGCTGATCCGCCTCTGGAGGTGGTATTAATGGTGAAACAAACCAGTGTTAATGGTTATGCTGGCGGCGCAGAGCGGGGGCGTGTAACTACACAGGTCCTTCATTCGGCTAAATACAGAGAAATTTCCCACAAAGCAACGTTACAGGACCAAACAACAGTAACGTAGTAACTCTAGCTGTCTTTGGCAACTTACATGAGGAAAAAAATATACAGCTGTACGTGGAGAAGCGTCCGTCCTCTGAACTCTTTGTCACATTTCTGCCTGAAAAACAGCGTCTGCCACCGGCCAAAAACTTTAACTCACCGAGTGTTTGTGATGAAAATAAATCACTGTAACCGTCAGCGCTCCAGACCGAGACTTCGATGAACTTTACCCCGGAAAACAGCCTCCGTCCCCGTGAGGCAAATAAACCTGAAGTAAAGTTAGGTGAATATTCATGTTTGAACGCAGATAGCTTGTGATTGTTAGCTAGCTCAGTTGATTCCACATGTGGGTGATGTCACGGGGGCTCTGCCCAATATTTAATACAGTCAGTGGTATTGATGCAGCAGAAAATAGGTTTTAAAACAGCTTCAGATATTCAGTATCAAGATGTATTGACACGTTAATATATCATACGTATAATAATTCATGTTGTTAGACTCGATCCTACACATTGTTTGTGTTTGTTAGCGAAGCTCAGATTGGAAACGCAGCTGGAAGTGATGCTGTTAACAAACATGTTCGTAGACAGAAAAACCTGCATGTGTGTCAGACTGCGCTGCTTGTTTCACCTGAGGCAGCCTGAATGAGGACATCAAGACTGAATGATGAAACATTTCATCAGTCGGATGATTTTAAATGTATTCTCTAAATCTTCACTGCGCTCTAAACCTATTTTCACGGTCGTGCATCAGCGCCGAGGCCTTGAAGTTATTTACTGTTGAAACTAAATGTTCTTCTTGTATGTGTATACTAAATCGACCTTTTTAAATGGAAACTAATTATAGCGGTTAATTGTACTTAAGGCACTGAGCCACAACTGATCGTTTTTGTCTGATTACTTGTCCCACTGCAGCTGGGGGAGAAATCCACTCTGCAAAAGCAAAAGATGCTGCAGCACCAGCTCGCTGCATATATAATAACTTTCCTTTATGAATATTAGCTCACTTTATTTTCTGTCCTGTAGCCTGAAGTAAAAACCAAAAAAAAAACCCACTAAATTGAAAATGTAGCAGTGAGGCTTGTTCACATAATGGCAGCTTGCACTAAGAAACAGTGTTTGTTTGTCTGTGTAATGGCAGCAGTTTTAACGAGTCACGTCGACAGACTGCACTCCTCAGAGAGCGCGATGCTTCAGGTTCAAACAGCAATGAAAGAATAGATCAAACAAACCTCCTCCATAATGAGCACCCATGGGAGTAAAGCACAGAGAGGAGCAGCAGAACAGAGCCGAACAGGAAAGACTAGAGCAGAATTAGTCCATGCAAATATGTAAAAAAAAAAAA
>CAEMYA010000260.1:1117493-1147240 GCA_903131615.1 Diplodus sargus
TGTGCCGAAGCCGCCTCAGTCAGACTCCGACCTGCTGGGAGGGCGAAATCAAAGCGCAGGCTTCTGAGGGAGGGTGCATATGAAAGTTCACACCGCTGACTCAAAGTCAATATCAAAATGTGCACTACCACTGAGGATGGACATCAAAGTCGTCAGTCTGTTGTTGTCATTACAACCATTATCAGGACAACCTTAACGGTGGAAACAGAGATTGACGTCGACTAAGCAAAGAGTTGAACTACTTTGGAGTCAGTAATCAGGCGATGTGTGCAGACAGAAGCCCAGAGGAGCGTGATGGCTCTGACAGCGAGCACCTGGAGTCTAAACTAAAAAATCCCTCCTGTGGGTCATCAAAGTTTGTCTTTATAAATATTTAACGCTTTACTTCACACTGCCACGTGCTTTTGAAGCCACGGTTTGAGATCTACAAAAGAAAAACCTTCTCATAAAAACGGCGGCTGTAAAGTTTCATCTGGGACAAATTGGCTCTGCGTTTCCCGTTTAGACCAAAAAAACCCGTCACCCTTAAATAGATTTTGAAAAACGACTGGGATTTCAGTCAGGGACCTCTTCTCCATTATATCAATACATTTTCTTTTCACGAATCACACCCTTTTAAATGATACACAGATACACACATCCTGCTTTAACAAGATCAGGACTCTGTTCGCTGTAAGAAGTGCCTGTTGTCACGTGTTTCAAGCGTGAGCTCTCCTCGTCTTTAAAACCAGAGACCGACCTGTTCTGTCTGCAGAGAAAATCTCTCAGCCTGGTGGCTTAAACACAACTTAACCTGGACACACAGGTTAAGTTACCAGTTCATCACAGGTGTTGTGTTACCACAGTGCACAGACCTCAACTTTCAAATGTCTAAAACCAACTTGACCTTTGTCAAGGTCTTCAGTTCATTACTGAACACATTCTCAATCCCGAGTCTAATCCTCTGTGTCACTGACTGAATCCGGAGCTGTTTCACTCAGAGACGCTCCGTTACGCCAGCCGGGTTATTTTACATCAAAAGCAACAACATCAAGGTAAAGGTGCGTTTCATTTGGTCACCTGTCGCATTTAAATTACACCCATGTTAAAAGGAGCACTATGTAGTTTTTTTCGGGGGAAGGAGAAATTCAAACTCTGAATTTTTATATTCACAATGTTAATGAGGTAATAACACAAACTCAGAAATATCAGATGTTCTCAGAGGAAAAGAAGGTCCCAGAACTAGTTTGTAGCTAGAAAGGTGGCAGGGTCCGCCACATATATACAAAGTCTAACACTATAAAGTGTGTTTTACTTGAAGGTCAGTTTGTTTATTCAGTTTATTCAGTCATGAAGACAAAGAGAGTTTGTTTATTTAGTGTATTTAGATCTTTTCTCTCCTGAATAAAAAGTCTTCCCATAAACTACATTGTGCACCATCACCCACCTTTACATCTATACGGCGCTTTAAACTAAAGCATTTTAAACTCTGCCTCTCAATCACACTCACACTGATGTCAGCAGAGATACAATCGGGGATCAATTTGAGTTTCAGCGTCTCGCTCAGACGACCTGCTGAGCCGACGACCACCGCAGCTGCACAATAATAAGGAGAATCGAGGGACACATTGATGGAAAAGCATCGAATCGGAAGCTGCATTTCCTCTACAACATGAAGGCCACTGCACCCATAAATATGTATATTTGTGTTACAACCAGTTAAATACAGTCGATTATATTTGATTTAAGAAAAGGTTTATTGTACTGTGAAAATATAAACGGTCCGTCCTTGAAGTTAAATGTATTCTGCGTTGCTTTGTGTTGTGAGTCAATGTTATTCTTCACATGATAATGGTGCGATCTCTCCCTGTTGCTTCCTCCTGCAGCTCCTCGCGAACAAGCGCCTGCATTTTTCATACGAACACAGAGAGGGTGGAGGGTGTTTAGGGTGGAGAAGCTGAGTGTGTCAGTAATCCTCTAAAATAAACAACTCAACCTCCCCGTCCTCTGGATCGTTTCATGATTCTGCCTTTTTTCTGGTCTATGCCAGGTTTGACACCACCCTCCTCTGCTGCCTCCTCCTCCTCCTCCTCCCTCTATGAGTGCACAAAGGAAAAAGAAAAAAGCATGAGTGGCTAATGAGCACCCGCTACACCCACCTCACTGCTACGAGCTGAAGATGGAGCGACCTGGTCACTTGGGACCGATATCAAAGAGAGTCAGGGGGGCTGTTATCTGGAGGTGCAGTGACAGACCCCTGCTGTGGCTGTCCCTCTCATTAGTCCCCCTTCCTCCCTCGCTCCGCCGCCTCTCATCCACCCATCCTCAACACTTGTCACCGCGCTGTCAGCTGCCTGCTCAACTGTAGACGCAGGACCAGCCTGTGGGGACCGGACGGACAGAAACACAGAGAGAAGGAATACAAAAAAGAGAGAGAGAGAGGGGAAGATTTTGAGGTGTACGCCAGGCTTGTCAGCTGAAGCAAACAACAGAAGGGATCCATTTCTATGAACTCTAATCCGTCCTGTAAACGTCTTTAGTTCTCCTGCCACTGTCTCGGTACAAAGGGAACCTGCAGCAGAGACACTGCTCTCTCAGTGCTGTCAATTCACCCGACACGACTGCAGAGAGACACAAAGATGAGAGGAGAGAGGAAGGGAGAGTAACGACGACGGCAGCAGTCTGGTGTCTTGCCAGGAAACACGGCAGGGTTCGATCCACCCAGTGACAGACGAGGCGTGAGCCAAGCAGCCGACCGGGCCGGCTGACTGCTGCTCATTGTGTGTCTGATTATTGGAACCAAATAAACAAATGTCACTCATGTAAGGAGCTGCTCTGGGATTCGAATCTGAGCCAAGTGCAGCAGGAAAAATTACACTGAATCCATTAGTTAATTATCATGACATTCTTTCTCATTCACGAGCCAAAAATTGTTGAGACATTGATGTATTTCATATATTTATATTCTCGCCGGGACACATTTCTACAATCAAAACCAACACAACAAGGTTTTGGTGTCAGTTCTTTGAGAATTTGGAGCCGCCATTTTACATTTACACCTACCGACATACAGGCAGAAATCCATCAGAAGAGGAACAGGCGGATTTATCCACTTACTCACCGTTAATCCAATTAGTTCTCGAAAAATAATCTGGTTTCATCTAATCTCATTTTTCAATGATTCAGTCAGTTGATTAACTCGAGTTGAGGCTTTCCGTTTTTTTAAAAAGCTTTTTTATTAATCAGTGTATTAAAGCCTGCAATTTTTTTCCGCATGGATGTTGCGGTGTGCAATACCGTATAAAAAGGACACATGAAATCAGTTTTAAGAAATTTCTGTGTGAATCTTTCTGACAACAATCCGCGAAAAGGCTTTTTAGCAGACTGATATTTCCGACGTGATGATGAGGAGCTTCATCCTCTGGGCACCGTGAATGTTTGTACAACATTTCATGGCAATCTGTTGAAAAGTTGTTGTGACATTTCACTCAAAAGGGAAACAAAACAAACAAAAAACAGTAGGAGGATTTATAGGATAGGATTCATCCTCTGGGAACCATCAACGTCTTTACAAACATCAACATCCCAAAGCTTTCTGACTTAAATCATTTCATTAGAGTCTCTTGAGTCCAACTAAAAGTACAGACAGGAACTGGGACCCCCTGGTTTGGACCTGCGGCACGACTTTACGCTGTGATGTCTCGACATCACACCGTCTCTTTCTCACCTGCTTCTTTTAGTATTGAGTGCTATCACACTCTCTCTCTCCTCAGCAAAAGCAGCAAATTCTCACGCTTTCTCATTGTGAGGGAAATATTTAGAGAAAATGTAGGAAACGTAAAATACGCAAAGACGCGTACAGACGAAAGAATCCACTGATGGATGTTTTTCTGTTCGGGACTGGAGGGAGGTTACGTGAAGGTTAAGTTTGGTGTTAAGTGTTTGGCTTTGTGGAATGAACCGTGTGTGTGTGTGTGTGTGTGTGTTTCAGGATGTTGCAGAAGACAGATAAGTGCAGCAACAGAGGGATTATCAGATGATGACTCGCTGTATAACTCAAACTCACTGCAGCGCTGTCGTGTTTCTCCGCTCAGAGCTAATTACGAGACTTGTTTATGACAGACGTCCACAATAACTCGAACCTGGAGGTGTGAACTTAACGCTTAGAAACAGTCTGACTGCAGCTCCCGCCTTGTTTTCACACAGCTGTGTTCGCTGCACCACGACCGACACACTCACCTCGCAGTCACTCAGGAATCTCATGCGGTTGGTTGCATTCTGTTTTCCGGCATCCTGTGTGGGATGACGTGTTACGGGTTTTAAGACTGGCCGGCCTCAGAACAAACAGACCTCCATCTGCTCGCTGCTTGCAGAGGTGTGTCATTCCGCTGCCTTCTGCAAATGAGCCACATTCTGTTATATTTGGAAACAGAAATGCCAGTTGCACGAGCCAGGATCAGAACGTTTAATGTCCAACAGAGTCTCATTAATGCACGAGTACACAGCTCAGCCAAAGGACTAACTGGTGGAGCGAATCACGTTGATCATCTCGTTATCATGCGGGGGAACCCTGACAAGGCGCTGAAGGCGTCGACCTGGCCAGAGAGGAGGAGACAAACCACTTCAAGATTAAGGGTGCTCTGATCAGAACCGATCGCTATGGGTCGATATATGATAAAAAAGTTTGATTGGCGTTCTCTATAAAGCCTGATCAGAAGAGCCGATCAGATAAACACACGTGGACACTTAACTATGCACCACTAACGCAGGATGCTGCTCACCAGCTGCTAACTGCTCACTAGCTCTCCTCCTGCCAATATCAATACGGATTTCCAGTGCCCTCGTGGTTTAACCAGCGTAAAATATTCACGAGGTCCTGCCAGCCAGCCGTATGCGACTGAGAAGGTAGATGGAGCGGTTCTTGTCACATGAGGTCTCGCACGGTCTCGTGATAGGCCAGCCAGTGCTTGTAACTTACTGACACAGAGCTGTGGAGCGAGAAAACAGCTAGGAGACACACACGAGTAATCAGCGTACTAGGTGGTAGTCAGTTCAATTTATCGTAATAATTAATAATCATTAATCGTAGCCGTTTGCAGACAACAAGAGCCGTACAATCACACATCTACTTGTTCTCAGACAGGACAAAAAAGAAGCGGGCATGGAGGAAAGTGAGCGAGGAAGACGGACTACCTGGTATGTCAATGGAAATATGTCTCAGTACAGCATAGATTCCAAACTCCATTCAGAGAACATACATTTTAAAAGTTGTTTGCTTGTCGTCTAGCCGACAGACCTGATGAAGCAGCTCACCTCCATTCATCTTGACGGGGGGTCTTCTATGTATGCCCTAGATAAATGCTCAGGGATGTTGCCAAGATGGCTGCCAAGTGGCCAATCTTTCCCAAAAGGACCTGTCGACCAAATTCACCAGAGCCTGTTGAGGAATGGACGCAGGAGCTCTGGGGCTGTCCTGTGGTTTCTGGCACCAGAGCTTTGGCAGCAGATCCTTTTGAGTTCTGTAGGTTGCAAAGTGGGGCCTCCATGGACTGGACGTGGATCTGGGGAATTAGGAGGCCAGATCAACATCTTCAGCTCATTATCACATCTTTAGAGCCATTCCTGGGCCGGTTTTGAGGGCTGGCAGGGGGTGCCATTGCTATGTGGGATTGTACTTGATCTGCGACGGTGTTTGGGTGGGTGGTATGTGTCAACTTGGCATTCACATAAATGCCAAGACCCAGAGTTTCCCAGCAGAACATTGTTTCGTAACGAGATAATCAATGTTATTCACTTTACTTTTCGGGGGTTAATAGTTGCGGCTGATGGGTGTATACAAGTCTGATCTTTGCTTTGAAGTCACAACAGCTTATTCCTTGTGGCAAAGAAACTTTTCTGAAAGTTAAAAAACACTTTATAACTGTCGTGCAGCAGTTCTGTCAGCAGCTTAGTAACATTTCCAAGATCAAACCACTGCTATCCTGCGCTGACTTACAGAAGGTCGTTCACGTAATTAGATGCTCCAGCTTCAGTCTAGTTCAGAAAACCGGCACAGCTTCAGTCTGGTGCAAAGTGTAGAAACGATCGCTTTCAGTTTTACCGTCCGTGCGCTGGCTCGCTGTCAGTTTTTAAATTCAATTTTCAATCACTATGGAAGTGCATTTACCACAGAAACAAGATGGAGATGCTGTCTTGTAATAATGACCCTCGCTGCTCTATAATTACAAGATACTTTTCTAATAAATGAGATACGGATCTCATAATTATGTTGAGCCATAATTTTAAGATATGTAAGTCATAATTACTTCTATTTTGCTTGATGCTTCATGTTACAGCCAGCCAAACATTCAAATGCTTTGACCCTGTCACGCTGCTGCACGAAGTCTCTTGAGACTCTCATTGTGGATCGTCACGCAGCAAGTCGACACAATCTACAGTTTTTTTCCTACATTTGTTGGTGTAATTAAACGTAATGCATTCCCTGTTTTGCGCTGTGGCATCAGTGATGCAGAGTGCTGCATGAGGCAGAGGGAGACTTTGTGTTACAGTGTGGGAGAAGAAGAAGAAGAACAGTTGGAGCTTTGTGTGAAGAACAAGACTATTATTTTTTTTGCATCCGTACGATTCACACGTTGGATTCTAAAAATAACTGTGCAACAAAACACAAGAAGTCTGAGGTGTGTTTTTGACTGTTAGATGAAAAAAGGAAAGGTTTTATGAACTTGAACGTAAACTGGCTCAGCTCCTGGAAATCCACATCAAGAGGAAACGTGTCACAGCTGCATCAGTGAAAACTGCCAAGAGCTGCAACCTGGTACAGGAACTCATTTACATTGCGAAGCGGCTGGATTTGTGAAATCACGTGATCTTGCAAATATTTTGCCTCGGTGGTTCAGCAGCTACCAGGTTTGGATGTGAACACCAGCGAGAGTAAGACTAACCCTTGAAAACAACAATGGCAGCTTCTCGAGAGGTTAGCGCAGCTGCTGATGTCGAGTATATTTCAGTGGAAGAAGAGCAAAATGCAGCACTGAGGGCTTTTCTCGATCAGTAAGAGGTTGATTCAGTATATTTTGAAAGTGCCTGTCCGTTTCCCTGGAAAGGCAAACACATCTTATTAGACTTAAGATGAGTCACAATCATCAGGAATTTGTAAAGCTCAGCGAGTATCTGCTACAATAACAGTACAAGTATTGTACGCATCACAAGAATCTGTTTATAAAAATGTATAAAAAGCTTATTCTGCCAATAGTTCTCTTACTCTCGTGATCAAAAAAGTTGATCTGAAGCTAAATTCTGAGGCTGTTCTGCAAATAATTTACAAACTCGTGAGTGCACCTGGTTCTTGTAATGTCGTTGGATTGATAGGCTACGTAATTAGCGACAAGCTCAATCCACAGGTGGCTCATCTGCTGTTGTCAAAACACAATCAGAGGTGAAAACCTCCAAAACATCAGGTGTCAAAAAAGAAAGAAAGCAAGTCAAGAGCAGGCGCAAGCCAGCGTGTATTAAAGCAACACTATGTCAGCAAAATCTGAAGAACGTAAACAACATTCTAGATGTTTGTGATTTTTGCTCGAGATCCAAACTGCCTTCAGCTTCAATCCTCCTCACAGCAACAAGCTCAAAACTACCGAACCACCTTCCAAGCCTACAGGCGCTGAGTTTCAGTGGAGTATTCCTTTACTTGTAATCAAAGATGTTGTGAAATCTCTATTCTGTCTTCTAATTGCCGTTTCCTTTGTTTGCCGTCTCCACATCAGGAGCTGCATTCAGTCCTCAATAAAAAGAGGGCAGAAGCAGCTGGATGCAGGCACACAAACACACACAGATGCTGTAAATACAACCAGCATATGCCTCTTACAAATGTGTAATCCGCACACACACTGAGTCAGAGGATGAATCTGTAGCCTGCAGCAGCCGTGTGTTACACTGATGTGGATGGAGATAGTGTATCTGCAGACAAAAGGAGTCAACCTCCACAGATAAGAGAGATCTCATCACCTCAGCCTTATTCACAGCCTGCTGCTGCCACGGGGCTCTGCGCTATCTCCACCACAGATAATTAAAGATAAATAAACCATAGGATATCCATGCATACTGTTTCTGCCACGCTGCAGCCGGCTGTGGCAAGATGTTACCAACAAGACAAAGCAAGTGTTGCACAGCTGATTATATAAAAGATGCAGGTTGTCCCTTTGCTCCCCAACTCACACAGCACATTGTATCAGCCAAGCATACGATATATGATCACATATGATATCAACACTCATGAATACATTACAGTGCATTCATCCCTGCCTCTGCCAAGACTGAGGTATCGCTGTTTCTGGAGATCAGTGCAGATAAATAATGCATGCTGCTCAGACGCGGCACGACTGCTGAACACACACACACACACACACACAGTATAATGCTTTAAAATTGGCACTGCATGCAACACTTAACTAAAGCATCCATGAATATAACATCAACACGTACGACCCTCGTTTGTGTTTGGAGTTGACACTGGGACGAACACATCGTGGACTCTTTGTTGATCCCTTAGGATGCAACAAAACACCCAGGGATGCTCCGCTGTTTACGCTGCATTCCTGCACACTCACAACTTCGTCTGAGCACCAACTTCATCGCTTTTCATTCTCCTTCACACCTCAATGCAAAAAGGGTTAAAAATCCTCTCACTGAGGCTGCAGAAGAAGAAGAGTCGTCTCACCTGTGTGGTCTTCGTGTGGTGTTTTCTGTCCTGGCTGTGCAGCGTGAAGCGCAGGGCTGAAACTTCGATCTCACCAGCGCTCTTGGATAAACCTCCCCTCCCTCTTCTCTCTCTCTCTCTCTGTCTCTCTCACTCCCCCCTCCCCTCCTCTCTCAATCTGCTCTCTCCCACCCTTCTCACTCGTCCTCCTTGCTCTTTTTTTCCTGTCACTCGATGCCTTTTCTCCATCTGCCTCTTTCTCCCTCCTTCGGTGTCTTCCCTCAACCTGCTGCTGCCTTTGAAGCAGCTTCAGGCAGGCAACCCCCCCCCACACACCACACCACCAACCACCACACACACCTACACACAATAAATATATATATATATGCTCAGGGGGGTTGTGATGTGATCAGGAGGTTTTGGAGGTGCAATGCGCACCACTGCAGTGAAGCTGCTGGTGAGATGCACTCAGATATGATGCTCTGTTAACCTAAATCTGTGTGTGTGTGTGTGTGTGTGTGTGTGTGTGTGTGTGTGTGTGTGTTTGTATTTGTATGTGTGTCTGTATGTGTGTGTGTTTTCACAGATAAATGGGAGGGGAGGAGCAGCCATGCCATAATAACTGTTGGGCTTCGCTACGAGGCGACAGCGTTGCCAACTTCCTCCCTCTTGCTCATTGTAGGGAGTCATTATCTCACCTCTGGGAGGGAGTGGGGGAGGGTGGTGAGGTGGGCGAGTAGAGGGGGGGGGGGGGCAAAAAGAGAATACATGTAATGCTCTCAAATTGAAATTCATCCTACCCCGTCTCCCTTTATAATCTCATTCAAATTCCACAGTCTGTTGCTCGCTCATATTTAAATGAGCACTTGACTAAATCCCTCCTGTGCTTTTGCTTTTCTTGGCCGGCGTTTGGCAGGCTGCCGCGCTCCGTTGCATCCGAGCATCCTGGACACTTCTCGGCAAACTGGCGCACTCTTTGTGTTTTGGCCAACGCGCAGAAATAGAATTAAAAGAGTGGGAAGCAGGGCCGCGCAATGAGGCTAAACAGGTCTAATGGCAGCCTGGCATCACGCGTCTGCTCTGATCAGGGGGAGGTAATGGAGTGAGAAGTCACCCGGGCTCAGGACACGTCCACGCTGACAGAAGGTTTTGTTTACTCTCCCTATATTCCTTTCAAAACTTGCTTTTCACTCAAGTTTGTGTTGATTGCAGTCATTGAATGATAATCAATGTAAAAATGTTTGTGCTCATCAAGAGCTGGTGTGAGCTCAGTATGACAAACTGTCTTGTGACTAAAACCTTTTAAAATGCAGATTTCTTTTGTCTTTAATTGCTTGTGTTTTTATTATTGGAGAAGATGAACAGCAGCTTCACTCCTTTTTAGAAAATGTCATGAAAACAAAATATGTTTATCTTGAAAATCGGACCAGGTTATGTTGTTTATCAGCCAATACCAATCACAATCATCCATCCAACAAAAAGACCTTTCTTTATTTTTACATTCATTCATTCATTCATTCAGATCTTGCATTATCCCAACTGTTGTTGTTGAATGAATGAATGAATGAATGAATGAATGAATGTAGAAATAAAGTAAAGAAAGGTTCTTTTGTTGGATGGATAGATCACGATTGGTATTGGCTGATACTCAACATAACGTAGTCTGATTTACAACATAAATGTATTTTGTTATCAGAACATTTTCTGAAAGGAGTGAAGCTGCTGTTCATCTTCAGTGCACAACGCCACAAACTATATAGTATAAGACTTTGTCGTTCATAGACTTTTTAATGTAGAATATCTTTAATATTGGCCTCTTTATACTGAAATCACGAGTAAAAAAAGTCAACAGAGCAGACATGTACTGGGAGAGACACATTTACATATACATACATTTCGAGTGTCATTCTCAGAGAAGCTCACATCATCTGCGAGTGGAATAACAATCGCTGCAAGGGAATATTTCTGTACGTGCACAAAATCACTTTCGGAGGGATGAGGGGTTAGCTTCTGACGTCTCCTACACCTTTCCTCATCTCTCATTAGATTCTTATCCTTAACAACGTGTACAAATATAATGAGACTGCAATCTTGAGGAAAGCATGAGTTTTTTTGTCGCCCCTGCTGGTCAAGCTTTGTATTATTATTTATCCAAATGTTTCATAGCTGAAAGATGAAGTAATTTTCTCACGTCACCCTTCCTGCTGTCAGGTTGACAAATGACAGATAATATCTTTTTATTAAACTCTGTATTTCCTTCATTTTTTAAATGAATAATTTGAAAACACGGGCAGAAGCTGAATCATCTACCATTCCCCCTCATGGCTGTCTATTTCTGGGCTCTTTATTCTGCCATCTGCCATCTTCAGCAGGTGTTCCTTATTCTGCACCATGAGACTAGCGTACAGGACACACTCGGCTAATGACCCGCCCAAACTATCCCTTAATGATGGGAGAAGAAGGCAAATTGGTCCCGATGTCCCCCTCATTTTCTCTTTTCCCACATGCCATTTTCTCTGCATCTCCACCCTCACTGTCAGTCTTGTACTCGCTCTCTTCCTGCCTCTTTACGATCATCAATCCCTCCATCCGCTCGGGATTAGCCAATTGACCTATAGCTGGTGCAAATGTGCCAAGCAGAAAGATGAACATCGCAAATGCCTCTTGCTCTTTCTATCAGTGAGTGTGGGAGAGAGAAAGCCTGTGTTTCTGTTGCTATTGGTTGAGTGAATGTCAGAGTTGTCTTTGCTGGCATTAATTAGTGAGAAAAGCATCTGCTTAAAATGCAACTGCTAGTCCAAGAGCCTTTGAACTGTCAGCTCTTAAAACACATTTTTTAGAGTGATGAAGGTGGAAACACAACAAGAGGCAGATAAAGGAATATGCCGCCATAAACAAGAGCAGCAGAGTTGGATTTCTTATTTTCCCCGCTGTTAAAATTAAGACTCGTCTTTGGATAGAAGGTGATGCGGTGCGTAGGCAGCTCCAGGCGACCTTGTTAATAACAAAGCACCGTCTCTTCCAACGAAATGGAGATACGCGATAAGCCTGCAACATGACATCTTCATCCGCCCTGACATTAAGTTTTATTACTGCTCCCTGCCACCCAGAGCGACAGATGGATGGAGGGAGAGATTGATCTCTGCATGGAGATGAGACCATATAGACAGTGTTGGGAAACAGTGACAGAGAGCCAGTAGCCTTACTATGGTCATATTTTTATAAACCTCTGTAATCCAGGTGGAATACAGAGCTGGAACTCGATCGGACTGCATCTACGTGGCTGTGAATTATGGATCGCTCCCTGCCCGGATTTTCTTTTTTTAATTAACTGCAGTGATTTTTCTTTATGTAAACCCTCCGAGCATATGAAGTCAGTAAATTAAAACTGGACTGCAATTCAATTCCCATCTCTTTTTGTCTACAGCTATACTGAGCAGGATTGTCCAAATAAACAATATGTAGACTCATACTAAAGTAATCCCTCTCAATTATCAATAATGACCCATTAGAAGTGTTTGGCAGTGTCTGTGTTTGGATTAGGCCTGGCCGATAAAACAATACCAATATATATCGGCGATTTGCAGGTTTTCTTATTGCTATCGATGGATAGCAATAAGAAAATAGGTTGATAAAATGTGTGAACAGAAGAGTGTGTCAGAGGCTTTACTGTGCCTCTGTATGGCAGTATGACAAATAGTATGCATAGTTCTGCATGGTATGCCTTGAAGGAAATCTAAACTGTGATGATACTGTGCATAATCTGCCATTTTTCAAAAGAGAATTTGGACTTTTAAGGACAGTGTCTCTGGAGTGAGGAAGCGGAAGGAGCGCCTCTGGTTGCTTTCATTCCCCCCGTAGACAATATTACATGACTTGCATTTGGAGCTGGTCTTCAGCTGGGACTGTCATAAAACTCTCCTGGAGCGCTAAAATCACAGATGAGACGATGCAGTCACTTAAAAAAGATTTGGCCCACCAGTTCGTTAACTTCTGTTTTTGGTTGCTGCATCCAGGGAATATCAATTATTAATTCATTTTTCTGTTTTTAAGAACGTCTTTATCTTATTCCAGCGAGACGGTACGGGCCTCACTAAAGACAATCTATGGTGGAAATGCAGACAAAAACAGGGCACATGCAATCATGGGAATGTCCCAGGGTTTCTCCCCACGTGGAGAAATATGGGTCAATGGTTAGAACGTGAACTTTGTGTTTGTGAGATTGTGTCTCCTTGGGACAAAAAAACGGTGCTGCCACGATTATGTAAATCTGCATTTAGAATATTAAAAACTGGCTTCATAACTTGAATGATGATACACAGGTGTTCAAGGGAACCTCAAGCTCCTAACCTCCATATGTGGAGGGTTCAAATGATGGAAACTGCTGGGAAAACTGAACCGAACTGAAACTGAAGGTCTGGTGTGGTACATTTGTAATTGTTCTATGTGCCTACCACATTATTGTAACCACGTAACTACCTTTCTTGCATCAACATCTGTCAGATTACCTGCATGTGTGTGTTTGTTGTGTGTATTTTTTTGATTACTGTTTTTCTGTCTTCCTACCTCCTACCTTTTTGATGTTGGATATTCTTGTTAGAAGAATGTCTTTAATTCTTCTTTGCCAATGGCTCAGTTTCTGTAAGAGTTCATTTGCAAAAACAGATAAATAGCCTCTCACTGTGCCGCCGGGATTCTGTAGTGCTGGTTGAGTTCAGTGTTGCTGCAGCGTAGCAGGTGAAAGTATGTGTATGGAAATTGTTCACAGACTTTCTTTTCCACAGCCTGGACTTACGTCTCTGTGGAAATGTGTGCAAATGTGAATATAAGCTGATGAGTAAATGATTGAGCATTCCTCCACGGCAGTGATGTAACAGGGCCGGTTTCATTAAAGGGATCTCGATTTCCCTCTGGTTAATTATTCATCACAGCGATCCACGAGCGCTCACTGTCTTCAGACGCCAACTCTGGCTCCGTGGAGGGAAGTCGTGCCTTCCTCTTTCCTGAATTTTTTAAATATTTGAATATGTTAAAGCGAGAGTGAGTTGCTTTTGATTTGCTGGGTGATTTGTTGCATTTAATTTTTGATGACAATCTATCCGGAAGATTTTTTAATATTAAAATTAAATTGGTTTATTTTATCTTGGACTCACATCTCATACTTTATTTCCTAATTTTCAAAAACACAGATGGCAGCCGGGCGTGCCTCGATCCCTATACAACAGAGACTCTTCGGTGCCGTGTTTGCATACTAACCAGTTCCTGAAGCCATAAATCATTTAGCGTTACTCAAAACTCAATTAGGAAGAGATCGGGTCATACTTCTCAACCTTCTGCTTGCTAACATACTGTAGAATAATAATGCAGGTGTTTAGTTTACCTTCCACAGCAGAATATACTGCTGGAAGATTTGTTTTGCCGGTTCTTGGGGTTGTTATTATCAACATCAAGGGCTTCGGAGAGCGTTGCTTCAGGTTGCGAGGGGTTCTGTCACTGTGGGCTGCCCTAGTTTCATCATTAGGTCTGTTTTTATGGAGCAGGCTGGCAAACTAAATATAGCTGCGCAGCGGGCTCAGTCACACGCTAGAGAGAACAAAACCATCTCTTGTTGTTGTTGTCGATGATAAATGCCGATGACGCTGTGATGTAGATGAGTCAGAGGCAGAAACAATGCTTTTCCTCAACTTGAATTACTTCGAAAGAGTTCGTCTCAGATGAGCCGTTGAGCAACCCACCGTCACGGCAGTCAGTCGCAAATTCTCGTTCATGGATGCAAATTTTACCTTCCTATAAAGCAAGGAATTGCTGTTCAACCATGTGACCCCTCTCATGGGGAAGCAGACGTAAACAAAACGGACAGTAGCGTGGTGCAGCAACTTTGATAAGCCCTTGCAGCGAGAAAAAACTGAAAAAGCAGACGTTTAAACAAATGGATCAGTCCATATCAGCCAGCTCTAATCCTGGTTGTGTTCCGCACATCTGATTGCCACATCCTGGTATTAGACACCTGGATAAAACTGGATACACCTGGATACCCGACTGGGAGCGTTCCAGTAGTAAACAGGACATTGTGGCATGTGAACACCTCATCATCATTACGAAAATACAGACCAGTGTTCGAGGCAGTGAGAGATCAAGACACACCACCAGGCAGATGATCAGAACCCTGAACACTGTTGTGATGCTGTAAAGAGGGATATGAGCACCTGAGCTTTGTATGTTCCATGTAAATGTAATATCAGAATGCTAATGCAAATGTAAACACGTTCACTGTGATAGCAGCTGGTACCGCTTCAAACACTTGGACAGGTGTCTCAGTGTCAGGGTCTATTACTGTTGCGCCCTCTGTAAGTGCTGGCAGACTTACAATTACTCCCTCAATCTGCCTCGGAGCAACAATCACGCGGCCTGTGTCTGTCGTGCTGTGATGTCTGCTGGTCACCGATCAGCTTTCTAAAGCAGTCAACTTCTGTCTGAATCGCGACCAAAAAGGTGCAACTTTCCTTCTGTCGGAGATGGTTGTGTGCGACATCACTCAGCGGCTCAGTGATAATCGCAGCTAGATCGAAAGGATTCTATCAATTGTTCCGGCAATTAAACAAGTAATCGGATAAGACATTTAAAAAAAAACCTGTTTAATTACTTTTGTTTTATTTAAGTGCAGTAGTAATATTCAAAAGATAAAATAAAACAGATCTCTTCCCTCTTGGTTCCTCTGGTACGTCTGTTACCTGCCGTGTGTGATGCTGTTTTGTTGCGTCCTCCTCGCAGTTTTATTTACCACCGGAAGCATTTCAGAAGCGGCATGCCTGCTAGATATTGTTGACTTGCTCAGATTGTGTTTATTTTCAATATTTTTTCGCTTGAATTTTGTGCTTCAAAGCGGTACTGAGTCATGGCACAGCGTGACTGCTCAGAGCGAGCGTCCGCATTTCTTCAATGTGACTTTGACTTTTTCATCTGTTAGACTCGGTCCTCGCAGATCGACCTGTGTTTACTCTGTTTTTTTCCTCATGTGGCCGTAATCCTGTTAGTCCATGTTGATGGTACTTCAGTTAAAAATCCAGACAATGAGGAATGGTGTGTGTGTGTGTGTGTGTGTTCCCGTTCATTCACCTCAAAGACGGTTGGCTGTCACAGCATGAGTGCAAATATCCTTGTGCGAGACTTGAAGACGATGACTGCAGGCAATCATCACATCACACAGCCCACACACACACAAAAACACACACAGCTCTCACACACACAGACACACACACACACGTGCAGGTGGCAGTAATCTCTCGCTGCTGACATGACCGTCTCAATCTGTCTTTCTGCCCCGAGGCCTCCATTGCAGAGCTTATTCAATTTGCCTCCATCAAAATGCAATTTCTCTGCTACGCCATCACCGCTCACCTCTCCTCCTCCTCCTTCTCTTCATTCCCCTGCCTCCCTCACTTCCTTACCTCCTTTTTGTCCTCTTATCTGACACCTTCTCTCTCTCTCCCCTCACCTCATCTTTCTCTCCCTCTCGGTTTTCATCACTCGGGCCTCTTTCCCTCACAGGTAGGATGTAGATATTTCCCTGGGGTTCCTCACCAGCCTGTCTTGTGTTGTTTCTCCTCCGATGATCAGACGGGGAGACGGGAGGCAGCGGCTACTTTATCCTCTCACAGGCCGATAGATGGTCTCACATCACAGAGGTTAGGGATGACGGGGTGTTATGGAGATGGGGGTGGCATGAGGGCTTCATGGCCTGAAGCCTCTCTCAGGCTCTTTGCTGGTAAACGGCTTGAAGAAGCTCTGCATTGATCTACTGACGGTTCCATAAAAGATGATGATCTGCATGTCAAATGGTTTAAAATGGTGTCGGTGTCGACGTCAGAGCTCGTGCCCCCACAGAGACAAAAAGGAAAGAGACTGAACACACAGCGAATAGAATAAAATACAGTTCACAATAACGTCATCAGGCCAAACCCAATAAAAACCCATAAACAAGCAAGCGCCTGGAACTGCAGCGTCTACAGGGAACACAGCCATTTTGTTACTAATCAAACCTTTGACAGTTAAAATGTCTGCTGAGAGAAAGATACACGGGGGAGCATTCACTTGATTTTTCATTTGATTTCATGGTCGCTGAGACTTTGAACCTGACACGCCAGATGGTTTGTCTCACAAATCCATCTGGGAAGGAACCTAGAAGCTGTTTGGCAAAAAAAACTTGGAAGGTGATTGGACAAACCATCTGTCTGTAACCGTCTGCCACAGGCCAACTTCAACCAATCAGATCAACTCACAGCTGTGCCAGTTTCTAAATCCAACTCTTATGAAGCCGTTCTGGAGAAGAACGAAAACATCTTCTCCATCAAGAAAAGTGCAGCTCTTTGCTTTCCTGTTAATGAAGAAACGTTGTCCAGTTCTGATAAAACTGCTGCTATAGCATCATCCACTCTCACCTCATCAGGGAACGCCATTGTTCACATGCTAGCAGTTGCTTCTCGTTGCATACAAACAACACCCGAAGCTGCAGTGATGGATCGGATCATTTTTTGACCTTCCACAAGCGTATAGTTTGAGCCTGGGAAGATGGATTTGTGAGATTACAAACCAGTGATCTCGTGAATCGAGTTGCCTCCCAAGGTACACTGAGACCAGACATCAATAATTCTTCATACATTATTAAACTGGTGTGATGAAGTGTGACTGCAGCCATCGTGTGTTATGTTTACAGCTACCGTTGAAAGATTTCTGATTTTAAATACTTCTTGTTTAGATGTTACTAGGCATGAATGACACGGTTAATAGGCAGCTGTTACTCATACCTGCCAACACTTAGTGTTCAGTTATCGTTTTCTTCCACACGTTTCACTTTCTCTTTTAGGTGGATCGCTGCCCTGCCCTGACATTTTGACAACAGCTGACGTTAGGATCTGACTGTGCAGACAGCAGCTTTGCACATGTCGCCTGAATGAGGTTGTGGGGTTGCCAGGCTGTGGAGGGAACAAGCTGTAGCGTGTGGATTGTGCGTTTAGATTGTGTTGACAATCTGGCAACTTGGATGCGAATATTCGTATTTAAGTTTGAGAGTCACGCAAATTACAGCAGTGTCCTGGGAGAAACAACACAGCAGGAGGGCTGAGAGATCGACTTGAAATACAGGAAAGCCAGGAGTGTTGGCAGGTCTGATAACTCGTGAATTTGTGAATTACTTTTGGTAATAAAGTGCAGTTCACCTCCAGCTACATTTAGCATGACACCCTCTGCACCAGTCTGCTGCCTCTGGAGCAAGAAATAGCTTCTGTGTGACTGAAGGGAAAGATGAGATATTAATACCTGCTGTTAGCAACGAGCCCCCTCGGTCCAACATTTTAATACATTTTCCACACTGTTGGATTTTGACAAATCCTGTGTGTATTTCCAGACACCACACCTGCAGTAGAAACTGTTTCAACATGTATTTAAAAAATGTTATTTTTTAAGCTACGATGGAAATCCAGAAAATGTAAACAAAGTTCATTCGCTGACATTTTAGGCTGAATGCTTGAAAGCGTCATTACACCGAGTTATACGGCAATTACCAAATGAATTTAAATTGAGCATGTAAAACGAAAAGCTTAAGTGGCTGATTAGAAGAGTGCTGTTTATTTCCCTGCTGGTTGGAAATGAATGGGAGTGACTGAACAACATCTATTTGACAAAAAGCATTTTAAAATAGGTGTTGTGTTCACAGGAGACTTCAAATCCCTCTGCAATTGTCCTTTAAATCCACATACAGTCAGTGGAAATAAATACAGTCAGACGTAAACAGAGCAGGATGTATTTTGTCCCTTGTGAACAATATGCCCCAACACAGTTATCAGTCAGGCGTCTCTGAGGACTGCCTGAATGATTTCCACTCGCTGCGAGCAATAATGAACATCCACAAACTGCTACACCACCGCTCATCTCTGGTGTCATCTCTCTCCATTAAAAACTGAATACCACCGAGCAAAAACACATCTAGCTGCATCGCTCTTCAACACATTCGTTCCACTTTGTTGACAATTACTGTAAAATCAGTAAGTAGACTATTGAATACTGCTCAAAGATAATGAGATGGATTTCCAATGAATCAAGTCCTCCTGAAAGCCCACCAGCACCCTGTAATTACTGCTGCTGCACCTTCTAAAGTTTTCCAATCTAGCACTGCATCTGCACAATTTACATCATATTGGCAAAGTTAAAGAAATTCTTAGTCGCTTTCAAAACAAACTTTAAATTTCAGACAGCAAATTCAGCCAGGAACAATCGAATTTGCTGTGATGAATACTGTCACATGTCGGTCTTATTAACTGTACCTTCCTGGCTTGTTAACGTTAAAATATTTAAGCTCGTTTTTTTTTTTGTGCCTGTGACGCCTTGAAAATGGCAATCGCAAAAACCGAACCGCCCTCTCCAGGGGTCCGACCCAATCCGCACCCGTGTCCGACACATTTTCCACATTAGCTTACACCGCGATAGACGTGTCTGTAAAACGTTGTTTTGTGGTAGCAGGTAGTGTCTTTGGCAAATTAATATGAGGAAAAAATGCTGAATTTAAGTGTAAAAGTCGCCATTGTCTGTCCTACCGATTCTATGTCACACACCTCTTCGAAAAACAGAGTCTGTTTGTCGTAGCGAGAGCCACAAACAGACGAGAGAGAGTTCAAGCAAGAAACTATAAATCACAATGTCTTACTTTGGTAACAAATAGATAAAAACACGGTCGGTCCTCCAGACCGAGTCTTTGGTGAACTTCCCTCCCTGAAAACTACTACAAAACAACGTGTCTTTGTTGCTTTCTACGATAAAAAACAGGCGGTGACGCGGCGAGCCGTCGTTGCAGCGCTGGTGCAGAATCTCTGCCTGAAGAGGGCTTAAATATTGTTTGAGTGTAGTTTAGTTAATGGCACACAGGACAGGGCGTATTTCTATTACTATACGTGCCGCTCAGGCATTTTGGGGGACCTCATCCTCAACAAACCTGCCATGTTTGGTTACGGTTTCTAACCTGTGATTGGACAATCGCTGTTTGCTTGTTTAGCACCAGTCTGCGAAAATATACTAGAACTTTTAAATTAAATCAGTGGAGAAATAAAACCCCTGGGATGTCTTTTAATCTGCATGACAATGTGCAGAGATTAACCTGAATACAGGACGAAGAAGGACAGGGGGAGGAATAAAAAACACATTCTCTCAAGGTCAGTTAAGTGTGCACGCCGGTGCTGTTATTGAGTAAAGACGGAGCTCCCACGCTGCTCTCCAGAGGCTCTCTGATAGGCTGGCTCTCTGCCGACATGTTACCATGTGAATTAATGGTAACAAAGACAGAACACCACACGGCGCACGGTGCATCTGAGTGTTGCTTTACTTTGCCAGAATAGTACAAGAGGAACACTGCAGATTATATAAACGCCGCTAAATACCGACATCGGTTTGTTGGCAGCAAAAGCAAAACAAGGGGGTGATTTTTTCTTCCTTTTTTTTTTCTCCATAAGCTGGTTTGGATCCACAAGTAAGAACCTCAGGGGCGGATTTAGTCATTTTGCGCCCTCCACATCCTTTGTGCCCACCTTCTTTCAGTCGCTGTTAACACCCACTTGTGACGTCTTCTCTTCACCATCACTGACACAGCAATCATGTCCAGACAACAAACTGAAAAACACAACAAAACTTGGGCTGAATATAGAGAACTCATTTTACTTTTTAAGTTTGTGTGATAAATAAAGTGAATTTACCGTCACACAGCTTCTGAAATTTGTTTCTGTTTCAAGTTTATCCAGCAGCTTTAATTACTTGTAACATGAGAATTTATCTCCAAATGATGATTTTGACTATAAATGTTTGTGTTAAAATGAAGGATGAGATGTTCTGTAAATGGTTAAGAGAATTCTTCTTCTTCTTCAGCTGAATAATCTCTTTAAAAACTCTCTCAGATTAGCTGGAAAATGCACCGTCATAAAACTGAAAACAGGCTGTTTTCATAAATAAAATAAATAAATAAAGTAATTAAAATGAGCTCAACCTTAAACACATTAAAGCAGCAGTGATATTAATACATAAACAACAGATTTAAAAACACTGACAGGGGAGATTTTACTGCATGATGAATACTTTTACTTATCTTACTTTACTTTAAAATACAATTTGCTGATTATACTTTCATACTTAAAATATGTTGTGAATGCAGGACTTGTTTTCACACACAGTTTGGTATTAACTTCAGTAAAGGATCTGAGTATTGATAAATATTTATTAGGACAGCTGTAATACTCACTGGCTGTCCTGGCTCACGGTCAGTGAACGCAGCAGCGCGTTCATGGTCTCCAGCTGCAGCATCCTGCTGCTGTTAGCTCGCTGTTAGCATTGCTAATGCTAGCTCAAAGAGCACCTGCTTCTTACTGCTCTTTAATAATGTTGTCATCAGTAATGGCCGCCGTGAAAAAGTTAGTCACCTTTAGTAGTTTTGCCACAAACTCTCTGTTTTCCTCCCGCTTCCTCCGTTTAACTCCCTTAGCTTTATGTTGGTTTGCACACCGCGTTATTCTGTTTATTTTGTTGTTGTCTTCCCGAATAATTTATGCACATGCGCAGTAGGTTGGAATAGTCCAATTTATTGGGGGGGAGGGGCTCTCATAATGGACTCATTTTAACGCATTAATATTCAGAGCAACATAATTACTTAATAAAAAGTCAAATAAAACTTTCTTAATCAAAAGTTTATGAGGCTTTTTTATGGAGTCATTGGTAGCCAAAGGCAATAATCAGCCTTTGTGTTTAATGGTACGGCCGCCTCTGAAAATCCAGGTTGAAACAAAATCAGATAAATGTTTAAAACCATGAAATCACACCTTAAATCAGCATTTAAGGGAAAATATGTGTTTTCTTATTACAAACTTTATTAATAGGTCAGTTTTATCTCTGTGTAATCAATAAAGAAGAATATTTAGCTTGGCTCAAAACACTGAAAGTATAGGTCAACTGCAGCATTGGGCAATGTATATAATTAGTAGTTATTATCATTGAATGAGTCATACTTTGCAGAAGGATGGCTGGGCATTATACAATGGAAGTGGGTGTTGTCTATAAACTATAATACATTTCACTATCATTCAAAACTGATTTGTTTACAGTCATTTTCCTAATGTTTTGCATTCAGCTGTGTTTAGAAAACACCTGTAGAGTGTCAAAGGCAATTACATATTTGTTCATTTCATATCATAAAGTTATCTATCCATCTATCTATCCATCTATCTATCTATCTATCTATCTAAATAAATAAATTAAAAAATTACCTTAGAATCAAGCTAATTGGCGGCCCTGCAAATTTGGATGGATTCTAATTGGCTGTCGTAGATTTTTAAAAACGATATGGTCTCATGATTCAACATTCTCGGTGTGGATGGCGCTTCCCTCTTGTTCAAGTTCATCATATAGTTTTTTCCTCCTACAGCTGAGCACAACTTCAGCTGATATTATGTGACGATCATCCAGACTGGAGTTTTAAAAAAAAGAGGGGTTTCCCAGGAGACCTGCGATATATACGCTCGAGCTGAGACTCAGAAAAGATACATATTGGGTTTTCTGATGCTGCAGTAACCCTTGTGTCACATTGCTGCCCTGTTCGCCAGCGTTCTGCTCCATCACACTGATCAGAGCTGACAGGAGCTCTAAAGCTGCTGAGCCTCGGCTCCTGGACCAGCAGCTATTGACTGGCTGGTCATCAGGGCTCCAAGGCATCTAAATTGATCTTCACGCATAAAGGAACAAACACAAAGTCGGCAATTCTTGCAGTGGGAGCCTTCGTTAAATAGTAAATCAGCTCTAAACCAGGCGGAGGAATCACCGTCGCACTTCACGTCAGGAAATATCGCAGCAGGTGTTTCCAATGATCTGCCAAATGTGAAACACCTGCCGTGAAATTAGAAAACATCTTCATTCTGAGCGACTTCGCTGTGGCTTCTTATCACCAGTCTGCTGGGTTCACTGAATCCAGGAGGTGTTTCATGATGAAGTCATATTTCACTGTTTTTATTCTATTAAACTTCTCTCAACCTGCCACACTTCTACATAATCAGATGTTTTAACGTTAAGTTTGTCCCTTATTGTCTCTGTTTTATACATTTGAGCTGTGTGAGTCTGGAGGGACACTTGTCAGCTTTAAACAAGGCACAATTGACGATTATGACTGCTTCCTTTCTGATTAGCTTAATCAGCATCTAAACAGGACTTCTTTTCAGGTGGTTAATCAAATTCTCAGAGTTTAGCATTCGTTGAAATGTGTGTGAGGTTGCAGAAAACTGAAATTACTTCAATACTTTCCCCTCCTGGTTGTCGATGTTTGGCCAGTTAATAAGAAACAACAAAAAGAAAGTAAACAAACAGAAAACTGTATAATGAGCAACATTTTTACTCTGTGAAATTACAAACCTCAGTTGTTTTTGTCAGGTTTTCTATGCTTTTTTTGTTTCCTGCTTTAGGGAGCAGGCGTCAGTGTTTATGTTTGTTGTATTTATGAGTGTATCCTCAGATCCACGCTGTATATCTCTGTTCGGTCCCGAGGTAAGCCTTTTGTTTGTCAACACCTCCACCCCCCCTGCAGGTTTTTAAGAGCTCCGTGGAGGAGAAGCTCTCCCCTCATTACCTCCATCTGAGACGCCGCTAATGACAGCTTCACAGTCAGCCGCATAATGAGCTCAAATGAATTGTGCTCTCTTCTATGGCAACACTGTGAATCCCATAACAAAGCCTGAGCACTGAGCAAAGCTACTCAACCACAACACACACACACACACACACACAGCCATTCACTCTGAAACAAATTAATGGACAAAACACGAACGCACGAGTTGAATTTTAAGTGAAAATGCTGCACGTGATGGCGAGCGAGATGCCCAGACATCAGACACCTGGTGCGTTCAGATCGTCCCATGAATCCACTCAAACATGAGCATTACGTCGCTAGACAAGGACGCAGAATCTAATTTGTTCATAATATATCAGGTGTGATGAAGAGAATACCATACAATGAATGTTTACAAATACAATGTTGATATCTTTGTTTTCAGGATTAAATGTAAATCAAATATCAGATGGTCGAATCAGCTCAGACGCCAGAATAAAATGTTTCTGCAAACAGTCACACTTGTGTGTGTGTCATAATGCCACACTGACATTTCCACAATGCATCTCATGTCACGTTCACATTGTATTTAGTCGTGTCGTTGAGGGGACGGTTGTCCATATTGAAATATGAGATGTATTGGTAAGAGCGGCACATGATGATGCAGCGGCCGCCAGCTCCTCTAAATTATGCTACAGTTTTGTTCTTTTATCCGTCACTTTCTCGACTTTATTGCTTAAACACTTGCGGCCCGTGGCGGAAATACTGTCATCATCGTTGGAGAAGAAAGCGGGTAATTTGGATTCAGAGCAGCAGACTACTGTGTCTTTCAACCATCTTCATCAGTCGGTTCGCTTCTATCTTCTAAATCTTTAACCCACTTGATATTGTGAAGGAGACCTCAGACCAAACATGATCTCTTCCTCACCTTAACCTTCACCAAGGGTTTTTTGTGCCTCAACCCAACCAGAGCACGAACACAGCGTTGAAACGTATCTATGGTTTGCAGAGACAAACGCTGCCAACATGTCCAGGATGTGGAGGCACCGGGAGCGCACAGAAGCCGTTTCCTCTCAGTGCTCATGTTAACCAACTGTGCAGAGCTCCGTGGGCGACTCACAATCTGCAGCGATCGCTTCGCCGTCTATTATATTTTCTCTGCCTGCCGCGAGTGAAACGGACTAAAACACACTGGTGATCTATAAATAACAGTGCCAGTGCTGTTTGAACAGGAAATAAAAAATGATGGAAGAAACATCAGGAAGAGCCACAGAGGAGGGACATGCAATATACTGCGTGTCCCGTGCACAGTTTACAAATTTCATTGACGTGAACTGAAATACGACATCGAGCAACGTCGGCATCGCCGAGCCTCCGTCCCCCTTTTCTCAGCCACGCCATCATTTTTACGGGTGTTTCCCCAAATGCTCCCAAGCATCTTGTTGCAGTTTTAATTCTGAGCTCTGATGCAAATGAGCGGTTGTAATTCCAGTCTTTTCAAGTGTGGCCCCCCACAGCAATGATCTATTGTTTGATGTGAAAATGCTTCTGGAGATTAAAACACGACACACTTGAACCTGATTTATGTGTCGAGTCATGACGGTCGTCCCTGATGCTCTGGTTCCCTTCCAGACAGTTTTCCTATTGTGCCCTTATTTTACTTTGCCAGTGTACTAAACGCAGGCCTACAATAGAGCCAGATATGAGATAGGGATGTTAGGACGGCAATATATGCCATATATCAGCATAATCCGAAGCCTGCAGGCGGATCTCCTCGCTCCTCTGAGTCCAATTATAGAGTGTGTGTTGTGTGAGCAGACAGGCTGTGTTGCAGATCAAGCACCAGATCCAGCCAGCACCAGCCACCTCTCTTCATCCTCGCTCTGACACCCACACACACTCACATATACCCGGCTATAGAAACACATGGTCTCTCACACACACACACACACACACACACACACACACACACACACAGGGTTGGAGATTTGTTCTGATTTAATGAGGCATTCGGTGCCTCTTGCATTGTTGTTTGCCGCCACATCTCTCCTCACATGTAAAGCTAACAAGGCAGAATTTTCTTAATGGTGTGAGCAAAATAAAAATCACCACCTCGCACTCTCTTTGTTTCACTTACATCAAGCCTGCCTCTGCAAAAATAGATTCATAAACTACTAAATTGATTTGTCGGTCGCTGCCTGTATAACATTCAACGTGACAGCCGATAATCAATAAAGTCCTGTAAATTAAATAACAACACTCTCAGAACGAGCCATGAAAAACATTTTCTGATGTGAGGATGACAGATGACATCCAGATCTCTGTTACAGAGAGGAAAACGGTTTTCTAATCTGAGAGCGCTGAGATTCAGTCGGGTTAAAGCATAAAAACAACTGTATCGGAGTAATAGCGAGTGTGGTCGTGTTTCAGACGATGCTGTCTGTTAAAGTACAAGGTTCTGCTGACCCATCCATCCACCCGGACCTCCACCCACAGCAGACCTTCTCAAAGCATTCACGAGTACGTTTGGTTAAACATCATGTTTTAATTCTGTCTTCCTCAGTTGTATGAAACACTGAGCGACTCAAAAGTCTCGTTTGAAACGTGTTTTTGCGACGCTACCTGACGCTGTTCTCAGAGGAAAACCAGGTCCCAGAACACTGCGTGAAGCTAGAAAGGTGGCAGGGTCTGCCACATACAAACAAAGTAGAACAGTGTGAAACTGTGTTGTTCTTTAAGCTCAGTTTGTTTATTCAGTCATGAAAACAGAGAGATATTGTATATTCAGTTTGTTTAGGCAGGAAATAAATCAGTCGATGAAGATCTTTCTCTTCTCATTAAAATTTCTTCCCCCAAAACTACATGGTGCACCTTTAACCTGTCGATGTTAGCGTTCTTAGACTCTAAACCAACATGTGTTAGCATTTAGCCCGGAGCACCACACCGTCTCAGTGCAGCCTCTCAGAGCTGCTCGCATCGACTCTCGTTTGAGAAACTCAGCAAGAAATAATAAATCACCTTAAAAAAAAAAGCACTTCAGCCGGTTTCCTTTGAAGTCGAGCATATCCTCCAGTTTCTGTGCCCTCATTAAAGAATCAACAGACAAAAATGTCGCCACAGAGGTGAAGGTTGGAGGTTGGAGGCTGGGAAAGGGAGCAGAAAATGATGTGTTTTATCACTTGTGTCGTTACGGTGCAATCATGGCCTGTGGAGGCTTTAAAGCCGCCGATCAGAGGCTCCCGGTCTGTAATGACACCCAGTGGAAGACAGATATTGCTCAGTGCCAAGGACCATCTTCCTCCCTGAACACATGTGCTCCTCACCCTCCTCCGTCACCTTCCCACCTCCCTCTGATACGTCTTTTACATGAGCTGACACTCCGTCCTTCACCTTCCATCTCTTCTCACTAACCCTTCCACGCTGACCAAACCTCCCCTCCCGCCCAAGCATCCCTGTTGGCAGACACCTCAGACATCAATTTTCTCCCTGAGAATAGAAAAAGACTCAAATACAGCGTGTCTCCTGGCAGATTTAGGGAAAAAAAAGAAAGACCCTTCGAATACTCAGTGTTTGTTATGCAGGTGTGGAGTCTGCCAGTGAAACAGCTTCTGGTGCGCTGATCTTCCTTTTAGGACATTTTTTCACATCAGGCTTTTATAAACACATGCACATAGAAATGCAGGTCCATGTTTGAGGTGTCGGTACGCTTTAAACAAAATCCTTGTTGAATTCTCTGAATCCTTTCTCCCTAAATTATTGAGCGATTGATTTGATATCTTCAAACTGGCAGTGACATGGCGAGCATGGAGACGCTGTGATTTGGAGCGTGAAACGAAACCTTTGTTCAGTTCTAGAGGACTGATTGCATTTACGTGCACCTCCCTCGCTCACGTGTGTCGCTAGACCAGGAGCCCAGATAGCAGAATGAATAGGGAGCTACTCAGGAGTCAGGGCATTAAAGCAACATTATGCAGAGATTGGCATTTTGAGTGATTTGGCGCTCCCACTACAAACAAAACTTGTTATGTCATGACATTGTTGTGTGAAAACTTGTAAATGTTGTGTGTGATGCTGTTAGCCGACCCTCTCACGGCAGTCAACCTTATTTCAAGGTCATAAAAGTTACACAATAATAATGATAAACTGTTCTATGTCGACTTTAACAAACACAGTGATTTGACAAACAACCAAAGCAGGAAACAGCAGAAAAACACACAACAGTTGGGAAGAAGTAAAGACACAAAGGGTGAATGTGAGTCATTACAAGAAAAACATGTCATAAAACAGGCAAAATCACAGAAAAAAAGAGGGATACAGGTAATGCAAATAAAGAGATAGATGATCTCTTTATGTATCTGCATCTTTCTTCTTGCTCCTCTCCTCTTTTCTCCTCATCACTTCCCTGCTGCCATCTTTGTGTTTCTCATCAGACAGAATCAGACTCAGGTCAGATCCTGGTCACAAAACATCTTCTCCCTCCCTCCCTCTCTCTCTCTCTCTCTCTACCTTCGTCTCTCATGGTCCCACCTGACATCTTCTCTGACTTCATATCACTCTCCTCCTCCTCCTCCTCTTCCTCCTCCTCCTCCTCTCTCCTATTTCAGTCCATCCATCCCAGCAGCTCCTATCTGTCCATCCGCCCGTTAATCTTTTCTGGTCCCTCGTGAAGCCGATCCCATTCACACCCCGTAAGAGAGAAACACCTCTGGATGTCTGTGTGTGTGTGTGTGTTTGTGTGTGTGAGTGGGGGGGGGGGTGAAATGGAGAGACGGCGAGCAAGAGAGGGAGAGAGAGGTGAAGAGGAAACACCAAAACAAGACGGGCCAAAAGATACAGATTTGGATTTTGATAGAACTTGAGGGACGCAAACTAATGAAGACAACGGGGAGGCAGTTTAGAGAAGAAGAAAGATGTTAGAATACATTTTAAGTAGCAGCGGGAGCCGTCTTCTCTGCGTGTGATGGTGAATAAATATCAGACTGATGGTTAGACACTCATTTAGCAGAGCCGGAGCTAACAGGCTGTTAGCTTGGTTTTTAACATTACACTTTTAATCTCTCTCAAGTGTGGATCTTCTCATCTGACTCTCATGAAAAACAGCAAATCAATATAATTCCCACAACTATTCCTTTAAAAGAAGTCACTGCAATTCAATTTCAGCAGGCCAAAAAACAAAACAAAACAGCGAACACATCAGTTTTCCAGAATCAGATTCAAACATGTAGAATCCCTCGCTCCCTCGCTCATTTCATACGCAGCTGAACACATTTCTATGATTTCCGTGACTGTATTGAATATTTATGATTATGCTCCTGTGGTGCAGTAACGATGCAGCTTTAACAGTCACATCGAAATTGGATATTTCTTTTCATGTCGACTGCATGACCCACTTCTGGGGCTGCGACTCAGACGGCGGTGGTGGCAAAGCGCTGTTTGTGTCCCATGGTGATCAATAACCAGGTTTCCATCCAAACGCTAGAGGAAAAAAAACAGCAAAAGAAAGTTCAAATGAACGCATGTTGCCACAGGGTTACAGACGAGTACAAACAGCTGGTAGCATTAAAATAAACCACGACAGAGGAAGTCAAACTTTACACAGCTTAAAACAACATTCATGTCTCTCCATCGCTCTGTCAATACTTTTAGTCGCTTCATTGATAAGTCACAAGCTTCATGTTCATCGTGATTTATTCGTCACTTCTGTTTCTGCGTCACTTTGTTCTTTTTGTTTGTCCCAACTGTTCCTGAACGCACCACAAAGACAGCTGATTGTTGAGTCTCATTCCCAGGACGTCGAACAGACACATGTTGGGTTGGTAAAGCGTCCCGAGCAGCAACAAAGAGAGAAAATCAGAAACTCTCTGCAGTACATGATGTGCTCTGATTGGTCGACATCAGTCTTGTTTTTCAACATTTCCACTCAAGTTTTGAACAAACTGAAAACACACTCATTCTTTTAAAGTGGTTTTGCACTTAATACTTTTATGGCATAAGATAAATTATATTTCAAACTTTAGAAAAAAAACAAAAAAACACATGTAACTATCAGCCAATGACGTTTCAGTATCATCTTTCAAAAACATGCCTGAAAGACCTGAAACAGAAAAACCTTGTGTCTCCTGTCTGGGGGCTCCAGCTACAAACTACCCCATTAGTGGTGAGTCCTGACATGAATGAATGCTTGTGTGTGTGTGTGTGTGTGTGTGTGTGTGTGTGTGTGTGTGTGTGTGTGTGTGTGTGTGTGTGTGTGTGCAGACTCTCAATAGTTTGGTATACCATCAACCTTCACCGACGCATTCTCTCCTGTCCTCCGTTAACGTGCTGTTGCTAAGATACCAGCCGCTCATTTTTACTCCTCCACACACAACCGGCTTCTGTGTTTGTGTGTGTGTGTATGTGTGTGTGTCTTGACTATCCTTGACACACACACACACACACACACACACTCAC
>CAEMYA010000260.1:1155040-1176649 GCA_903131615.1 Diplodus sargus
ATATATATATATATAGCTCCACTAAGGAAAACAGGAAATACTGAATCTTTACTTTTTGAGTAACTGAACTTCTGAAACCAGCATGGACTGACTTTAGCCCTATACTGACCTCACAGTCTCCAGTCTACAGTGCGGACTCTGCCGACGATCACACAGCAGCTTCACTCCTGAATCCTGCAGCTTGTTATTCCTTAGATCCAGCTCTCTCAGATAGGAGGGGTTGGACTTCAGAGCTGAGGCCAGAGACGCACAGCTGATCTCTGACAAACTGCAGTCTCTCAATCTGAATAGAGAATAAATTATCTAGATAAAAATGCATCTATAATCCAGTCTGAGGTGTTCAGGTTTTAAATGTGTAGCTCAACATTACTATGTCCTAATCAATGAGCTTTTCTCTAAAATGAGCTAAGTGACCTTGTCACTTTGTTATTATGGATCATTATCATGTCAACCATCTACAGACATCATCTAAAATTCAGCACAACATTCATACACCAGTTCATAGCAACATACATTGATCTTTTTCATTAACACAATATCAAATTAAAACAAATATAAGCTCAGATGTGACCATTTACCAAAAATGAGAAAAAAAATTTAAATTTACTTAAATAACTCACAGTTTAGTTAGTCTTTTTTCACTGCATACTAAATAAAGTAAACAGACATGAAAATATGAACAAAAGTACTACCAGCTTTATGACAGACAGTCAGTGAACTTACCTCAGAGTCTCCAGTCTACAGTGTGGGTATTGCAGAAAATCACACAGCAGCTTCACTCCTGAATCTCGCAGCTTGTTTTCATTCAGATCCAGCTCTCTCAGATAGGAGGGGTTGGACTTTAGAGCTGAGGCTAAAGAAGCACAGCTGATCTCCGACAAACTGCAGTTCCACAATCTAGGCAAAGAATAAATTATCTAACTTCAGAAGACAATGTTACTGTGCTAATGTCAGAAAAGGGAAAATAAAACATCTGAATCCAACAGGATGCGTGTTAAAACCCGTCAAATACAAAAAGCGATAAAGAGCTCTCATTAATATTAATGACAATGTGCTGTTACTTCTATAAAGACTTAGTTACTTCACCGCTTTCATCTCTGCCAGCTCCACCAGTGGCTCCATCTATACAAACTAATGGTGTGCAGCCAAACACATATAAAGCCCACAGAAACTGATTTAAGATTCAACTCAAGATTTCAAAGTTACCAAGGATACAAATATGTTAAGTTGAAATTCAGGCAAATGTTATACTGTTGTTTCGGTACGTGACTTCCTGTCTGCTCAGTGCTAAATTCAGCTGAATTGCTGCGTCGTGCTCCGGCATCCGCCAGAAATAAAAGTCCTGCTTATTTGTGCCGGAGGGCTTCAGACTGCTGGAGCTGGGACGGAGCAGCTACACAGCTCAGTGGAACTGGTGGAAGTTAACACATAGACTAAAGTCTATGGCTGGCGTGGCGGGACGTAATGCAGCGAACACGTATCTGGTGGAATCTAGCTGATGTCTGCTGTTTAGTCTGACCACAACTTTCACATTATAATAATCTAAGCACGGAAGTAAAAATAGTGTCTGACCTCAGAGTCTCCAGTCTGCAATGTGGACTCTGCACAATATCACACAGCAACTTCACTTCTGAATCCTGCAGCTTGTTGTGACTCAGCTCCAGCTCTCTCAGACAGGAGGGGTTGGACTTCAGAACTGAGGCCAGAGAAGCCCAGCTGATCTCTGACAAACTGCAGTAATTCAATCTGAAAAAATAATAAATTATGTACATAAAAATAATTTATAATCTAATCAGATGTCTTCAGGTTTTACATGTGTAGCTCAACATGACTATGTTCTAATCAATGACATTCTCTCTAAAATGAGTTATGTGACTTTGTCATTGTGCTATTGTGGATAATGTCAGCCTCCTACAGACCAGTGATGATGCAAGGTTTTCAAGATCCCCAGGACCCACAGGTGGTCATTTGAGTGGGTCGCCTATATGACATGACATTGCTTGTGGTTAAAATCATGGTTATATGTTTGATGAAAATGTATTTGAGCCATTTCGACCAATATCGAATGTTTTGTTATAGCAGCTTGTATAGAAGTATAACAGGTCAGTTAGTCTGAATGCTTTGTAGTGCATTTGGATCTCCACGAGGTGGCAGGTGACCAGGCCATAAATACTGTGTGACTGACGACAATATGAAAAACCACAAAGTCAATCTGGTTGGTTTCTTATTCTGTCAACAACCTACTTTTACTTAGTCTGTTCAATCAACAGAGCAGTACAAAGAACTCCCAAGGAGCAATGCAAGAGTATCATACTGTAAGTAAAACTGAAATGCACAGTAAGTATATAGCATATATGTCACATAACATTGTGACATATATATCATAAATAACCTGCTCAGGAGTAGATCCAAACTGGGCACGCCCCACCTCGAATTCATGAGGGTGACTGACCTGTAACAAGCACCGTCTCCACCTCAAATCAATACTTAACTTGTCTGTGCAGTAAACCTGAAAGAAAAATATCTTTTAAAGTCAATGTCCCTCATTCATCAGACAATCGTATGGCAGAAAACCGTGCTACGACCATTTCCATGCAAGCTTCGGCATTTATCAATTTGGACATGAGCAGAAGCTACGATCAGATCTCACGTCAGTTCTGAGCTCATGTACGCAAATCTGAGTCTGTGGATTTGTGGTGCAGCACAGCAAAATTTGGGTGTCTGAAAATAATTATTAAACAAACCTCAGCTGTCATTAAGCATAAGCAGTCACATTTTTAGAACAGATCAAAACGAATTGTTTAAACGAATAAAACAAAATACAAAAAATGTAATAAAAATACTGATACCACTTTTTTGTAAAATAAAATATGATAACATGACAACAAATTAACAGAATACCTAATAACCTCACTGGCAAAACTGCAACAGGGCAGGAACGCAGATTCAATAGTGCGCACACACGCACACGGGTCACAGTGAAGCGCTGCTTCAGGTTGCTGGAGGACAGGTACGTGGCTCTGTCTCGGACTAGCAGGGGGAACGCTGTTGTATACCCCAGAGAAAGTGTGCCATATTATTTTGGCCTGTTCAGTTTTGCACAACATTGCATTAGTGAATGGAGTTCCTTTAATGTGCCGGCGCTGCCGGGATGCCAATCTCCATCACAAAAAAGTTTATCTTCTTGCCAGTGTTTCCTCTCTCCATGTTTGACCTCAATGGACGAGGCATCCGAACCAGGAATATTTTAGGACGTAACACGTTAATGACGATCGAATTCAGCCGTCGCATTTATCAAGACCCGATCATTCCTACGCTGGAATTGGTCAGATACGAATGTTTCATAAATCACACATGTGGCCTGTCATAAGACCAATTCTGCACTCAGATCCGCACCGTTTTCATGCAAGATTGATAAATAAGGGGCCAATGTGTTCAGCTTTCAGTACTTTTGAAGCTTCTAACTGAATCTCTCTTGTTTCTCTTGTCCTGTATGTACTTTCAGACATCTGCTGCGTTTAACTGTTTTGTCATTTAACTGTTTCGTTACTGCTGGTGAAAACACAATGTTTCCCATTATGCTGCTTCGAAATAAAAGTGTTTGAGATTACTTAATAACAAGGGGCTTTTCTTTTGAAGAAGCTATAGTAATTGAAATGTGTTTGTAACCGAATACCCACACGGGGTACAAGAGCCATGATCAGCAACTAGAAAGCATTAATGCTGGTCTGCTGATGACCTATTTTTACTGAATATCAGCTGATATCAATCGGTTGCAGATCGATCCATTAATAAGATCACAAATCTGAAAACGAAACCCTGGCATGTCTAAGGCTGCCACCAGAAAGTTGGTGAGTCAGTCAGTCAGAGACCGATTTTGTCTCTCAGTGTACATAACAAAAACAGAACAAAAAATAGAAGCTTTAAAAAATGCACATCGATAACATTTAATTGAGGAATTATGTCTAAAAGTAACCTTAAATACCTTACATAAGCTGCCTCATTAGTTTAAAATAAAATCACTTTGACAACATGCAATAGTGTTTAACAGCTGAGAGATGCTGCAACTGAGGGGCATCCAGTCCTACTTGGCTTTAGGCCCCAAAATGTGAAGACCATGTACTGCTCTAAGTGCACTGTCAGGCACCCAGCAGCAGAGATGTGTTTGCTAGGATTTTATAACAGAATTATGAGCAGGACGCACTTAAGCTTTCTCTGAATGTGTCAAAAACTGATGTTTTTACATCACAGATGGCAAAGAAAGATGTTGAAACATGAGTATAAAGCTAAAAGACGATGATGTCGGCTAATAGGAGTTGAGTGTTGCCCTGAAATTACTAATATTATTATTTTTTTTAAATGAATAGTTAAATCTTTGTATTGAAAAGCCAAATTGGATTCAACTGATGAAATCCTAAGTCAAGCGGGCCTAAAACCCATCACATCATCCCGATACACTTGTCTATGTGGTGGAACACTGCGCATTTCCTGAACGGCAAAGCATCAGCCATCATCATTGTCACAAGAGAAAACAGAATCAGTCAGATCTCATTAGCCTCGACAATGACTTAGTTTGTTAATATCTAGTTTGTAGCTTCGATTGTTGAAATCTGTGTCAAAGACTTGTTTGTTCCAGCAGAAAGTATGAAGATGTTTATATAAACATGCCATAACAGCGAGTTTCCTTTCATAGTTGTTTAAATATGAATTTGTTGTTCACAATGTAGCATTATGAGGGATACAATGTTGTGCTTTCCCTGGATGAATGGATAGGGAGTTTACTTTGTTGATGTCAAAGATGTCAGCACAATAATCATACATTATCAAGATGTCAGCAAAATAATCATACACCTGTTAATCTCAACAAAGATTCATCCTTCTCATCAACACTTTATTAATTTAAAACAAATATGAGTTAAGAGAATTTTCTGTTTACAAATGTGACTTATATACATTAATTTACTGAAACAACTAACAGTAAACATTTTCATCAATGACTGTGGACTAAATATAGTACACACATCTCAACAAAAGGTTGTAAGTGATGTATGGACATAAATAAGGTTCTATTGTTAAGTAATCATTTAAGATCTTCAATAGTAACAGAGAGTCAGTGAACTGACCTCAGAGTCTACAGTCTGCAGTGTGGACAGATGTGTGCATTTACCAAAAATAAGAAACATACATTTTCTTTAACAACAAACCATGAACATTTTCCACAGTTTCTTTAGTCAATTTTGATAGAAGCTTTATGGATGCAAGTTATCTATCAACATAAATGAGGTTCATTTGGCAAGTAAAGATTTAAGATCTGCAATAGCAACAGAGAGTCAGTGAACTTGCCTCAGAGTCTCCAGTCTACAGTGTGGATGTTGCAGAAAATCACACAGCAGCTTCACTCCTGAATCCTGCAACTTGTTGCTCCTCAGATCCAGCTCTCTCAGATGGGAGGGGTTGGACTTCAGAGCTGAGGCCAAAGAAGCACAGCTGATTTCTGACAAACAGCAGTTCCACAAACTGAATAAAGAAAAAAATACTTTATAAAATATCCCTTTATAATCCAGTCAGATGTGTTAAGGTTTTAGATGTGCTGCTCAACGTTACTATGTCCCTATTAATGCGCTTCTCTCTAAAATGAGTCAAGTGACATTGTCATTGTGTTATTGTGGAGCATTATTATGTCAGCCTTCAACAAACATCATCAAAATGTCAGCACAACATTCATACAACAGGTCATGACAACACAGATTACAAACATGCTGCTGATCTCAGATAGCCTCAAATACACATGATCTGACTTTGACTTTCTTCTGCTTCTTCTAATTCATGACAATCATTTGTATTTTGTGGAAAAATATAAAGTTGTATATGTTTTTTCTACAAAATTCCAAAATGGCAAAAATGAAATTCATAAGACTTTATCAAATTGACAAAAAATGAGGTTAATATTTTACCACCCTTTCTAGCCTTTCCTAGCACTTCTGATGCTGTCATTTCAGAACAGATTTCGACCATCCTTCTTGGGGCTGGCTCCAAAAAGTTTAATTGGCTCATTACAATCACTGAACTTGATCTCTTGGCTGCATTTGTGTTGTTGGTGCCTTCTGAAGAATTTCAATACAGATATGGGACACAGAATACATATGTTGTCAGGGTGTGTTACTTTCTGCTTGGTTTGAGTGCAGATATCTTAAGTGTCTCTCTCTGCTCAGCTCTGAACCTGTGTATCCTACACCTTTCTGGAAACCCAGTTGGATCACTCTACAACTGGCTCTCATCTCAACAAGCTCACCAACCTGCCCTTGTCTTTAATCTAATTCCCTCATTGTATATTACAACCCTTTTTACTTTATACAACTGCCTGTGTCTTGTCTGTGTTTGGGTCCAACCAAAACCTGACATGTCTTTCTTTTGCTTAATTGGAGTGGACAGAGGCAGGTGTTTTGGATATATCAGCAACTCTGTTAGCACTAACCAGTAGACTGCTGCTGGGGCCAGTAAGCTCTGGAGGAAATAGAGTTGACAATATTATAGAGTTTATTTTATTAACTTTTAGAATTCAAACAGGATTTGTCATAATGAGCCATGGAGGTGCAGAAATCAGCTAATGTTCTCCAACTATTATTTGACTTAGGTGTTACTTTGCTGAAACTAAACAACATGCATCCTCAGAACCACTTGTTGCTCGCTATCTTGCTGCTAATGTACAAGGTAGTCTGGCTGTTTGTGGCAAATAAACCAGCAGTCAGTCTCGCGCAAGGTGAAATTTGCTTCTCTTTGTGTGAACACAGGTTGTTAGCCTTGATGATGGCTTGGCAGCTTCAAGGTCAGTGGACATGTTTAACTAACTGGCCTCGCTTCAGCTCCACCCATGCTCCACCTCTTTGCCTATTTTTGCTTAACCGGGAGTTAGGAGGAGTCTAGCACTGTCAGGATAGCGACGGCTGGTACCACCCACTTTAAGGTTCAATGTGGCTTTTCAGAAACCTTTGGGTGATGTCATGTTGGCTCTGTCCACTATTTTATATAGTCAATAGACTACCCTAATCACGAGTGTAATCTCCATCAACAAACAGCTGACTGTGATTTACACTTAATACAAGCAAAACAAATGAACTGACCTTAGTGTCTCCAGTCTACAGTGTGAACTCTCCAAACCACCAGATAGTAGCTTCACTCCTGAATCCGTCAGGATGTTAAGGCTCAGGTCCAAATCTGTCAGATGAGAGGGGTTGGACTTCAGAGCTGAGGCCACGACTTTAAAGTGAGTCTCTGAGAGTCCACAGTTAGAAAGTCTGTGAATACAGGTGAATTGAGATAATTTAACACCTCAAATATAATATAATCTTTCAGTCTAATGTAAATAGACACTCTGCATTTTACATCACAAAGCACAGTTACATGAGCGTCAACATTTATTCAGTCACAGATGACAGCCATCTAAATACACCTGATTTTTTTTTCTTCATCAATATCAATGCATTGTTCCCTGAGAAAATCATGAAATGTCCTGGATTCAGCCTTTTATCTGAATCTGTACACAATTTAATGGGGTCTATTTTGGGTTGAGACCATCCTCAATCCAAGTTTTGTGAGAATTCTGCTGATAAACCTACAAACAAAAGGACACAGGTCATATATTAGTCTCCTTGATGGAGGTAATTCATTTAATAACTCAAGGTGCATTAAAAGTATAATAAGTACTTATTTTCTTCAAGTGGAATACAACTGTTGAACAACATAATTTCTTCTTTGAGCCCTGATAGAAATACTCCACTGAACTGCACCTGCTGAGCTCTCCTTCACTGGCAGAATGAACCTAGAGGTCGTCAGGAGCTGACTGTGTCATCAGCTGCTGTCGGAGGAAATCAGCTGCTGAAAACAAAGACTGTGGCTACAAATTTAATGAATACCACAAACATAATCTGTGCTGTTGTTTTCTCTGCATATCCTGCCTTTAGTGCTACTGTTATGAAACTGTGCAGAAAGGAAGATGATAACAGGACAATCTTTAAAAGCCGCTCCAAGAAGTGGAGTGGAGTGGAATAAGACGTACAATAGTTTAGTAGTAGGAAGTACCGTGAAAAGAAAAAAAATACTCGAGTACAAGCCAAGTACAAGTCCCTTAAATTTGTGCTAGAATATTCATACAGAAATAACCTTAATACTATTTCTGAAGGTCTTTTTTGCTTATGAAGATCATACTTATAAAAGATTGAGCATTAAACTGACACTGTTTAAGAATCTGTTATAAACTTCATGTAGTGCCTTTAATGATGATGGATAGGGTGATAAACTTAAACATCAAGCTATGTTACTCCCAGAAAATTACAGATATTATGCGTCCGTGTGTCTGTTTAGAAGACATACAATAAATAGACACATTATAGATACTGTATGCGACTCATGTAATAGAAAGATGACCGTCAGAATATTTTCAACACAAACTCAGAAGCCATTAAGTTTTGTGGCTGGATTTGTATCGAGCCCCCATCACCCGAAGACAAACAGAAGATGATAGAGGATACTTGTGTCCATTGAAATATTATTTTGTAGACATTTGTAGTTTAACACATTTATCAACAATTATTTCAACAAGCAGGTTTAATTTTAGTTGAATAAATCCTTGATAGTGTGAAAGTTTTCAATTGGGAAGTGTTTAATACCGAAGGCTTCAGTTTTATAATGATAATCACGTCTGAACTCACCGAGCCTTTTTGCAGTTCCGCACAGCTGGAATCAGTCTCTGTCGTCCCTGGTCTGATGTTTTGTACCTCTGCAGGTCCAGCTCATCCAGAACCTCCTCTGACATCTGCAGTATGTAGGCCAGAGCTGAGCAGTGGATCTCAGAGAGTTTCTTCTTTGATATGTTCTCTGACTTCAGGAGCTCTTGGATCTCCTGATGCACTGAGCGGTCATTCATCTCTGTCAGACAGTGGAAGATGTTGATGCTTCTGTCAGGAGAGATATCATCTGTGTTCATCTCCTTCAGGCTTTTGATGGCTCCCTGGACGATTTCTGGCCTGCTGTCTGTACAACCCAACAGGTCTCCTAAGAGTCTCTTGTTGGACTTCAGAGAGAGGCCATGAAGGAAGCGAACAAACAGGTCTAGGTGTCCGTTTTTGCTTTCAAGGGATTTCTTCATGGCACTACTGAGAAAATTAATCTGGTAATTATTGTCATCCATGCTATAGAGCTTGAAGTCATAGTTCCAGTCTGGCAGAAAATCCTTCAATACCTTTGTGTTAAAATGTGTGTGAATGTTGTTGTAATAGTTAAACATGTAGACTGCAGCCAGAAACTCCTGAACGCTCAGATGGACAAAGCAGTAGACTGTTTTCTGGAAGATCACACTCTCTCTTCTGAAGATCTCTGTACAAACTCCTGAGAACACCGAGGCCTCTGTGACATTAAGACCACACTGCTCCAGGTCTTCTTGGTAGAACATGATGTTTCCTGTCTCCAGATGTTCAAATGCCAGCCTCCCCAGCTTCAGAAGAACTTGTCTGTCAGCCTCCGTCAGCTTCTGTGGACTCGTTTCATCTTCCTCGTTGTACTTCTGCGTCTTCCTTTTTGTCTGAACCAGCAGGAAGTGTAAGTACATGTCAGTCAGGGTCTTGGGCAGCTCTCTTCTCTGGTCTGTAGTCAACATGTGGTCCAGAACTGTAGCAGTGATCCAGCAGAAGACTGGGATCAGACACATGATGTGGAGGCTCCTGGAGGTCTTGATGTGTGAGATGACTATGCTGGACAGATCTTCATCACTAAACCTCCTCCTGAAGTACTCCTCCTTCTGGACGTCAGTGAAACCTCGTACTTCTGTTACCCTGTCAACACATGAAGGAGGGATCTGATTTGCTGCTGCAGGTCGGGAAGTTATCCAGACGAGTGCCGAGGGAAGCAGCTTCCCCTGGATGAGGTTTGTCAGCAGCACGCTGACTGATGACTCCTGTGTTACATCAGACACAACCTCATCGTTGTGGAAATCCAGTGAAAGTCTGCTTTCATCCAGGCCGTCAAAGATGAACAGAAGCTTACACACAGGGAGCTTCTCTGCTGTCACCTTCTGTAATGTTGGATGGAAAACATGGAGCAGCCTGAGAAGACTGTACTGCTCATCTCTGATCAGGTTCAGCTCCCTGAACGACAGCAGAACCAGCAGACTGACATCCTGGTTTTCGGAGCCCTCTGCCCAGTCCAGAGTGAACTTCTGCACTGAGAAGGTTTTTCCAATGCCAGCGACGCCGTTGGTCAGAACGACTCTGATGCGTCTCTGTTGGTAAGGTACGGCTTTAAAGATGTCGCCGCACTTGATTGGAGTTTCACTGAAAGTCCTCTTTTTGTAAACTGTCTCAAGCTGCCTCACCTCATGTTGGGTATTAACCTCTTCACTCTGTCCCTCTGTGATGTAGAGCTCAGTGTCGATCCTGTTGAGGAGGGTTCTACTTCCTGATTCATCACTTCCTTCAGTCACACGCTCACATCTTCCCCTCAGACTGATCTTATGTTCTTCTAAAACCTCCTGCAGGCTAACATTTACTGAAAAAGAGACACAAAATTGAGACAAAACAAAGAAACTTTGACAATTCATTATCACTAAAAACGATCAATATAAAGGGATTATATTTTTATCACTATTAGAGATCTTTGGTCCACATCAGCTCTGCTTAGGATCTGCTGTCATGCCTCTTCAACAGAAGGTTAAGCATGCTGGTCCTACAGTGATCGTCAGCAGCCACAGATTTAAATATAGATTGAAACTGGTGCATAATGAACACACACAACACAAGACGTTACAATCCACTTTGGTTTCAGTAATTCATGCTGAGCTATTGTGATTGGCCACCGCAACATGATGTCGGGTGGCTGCCTTTTATCCAAAATTTGAGTTGGCTTCAACTTTTTACCGCAGCACTGTCGCAGCCAAAATGGACAACCCAAATTATAATGAGTGGGGAGACGTGCATTATCACAGCACTGTCTGATTTGTGTCTCTTGTGGTTTTAGTTTCCTGCTCTTGATTAACAACAATTAATAAACTTGACTTAACTTGTAGGATCCCAACATTCTTTGGGTCGTATCCACTTTGTTGAATTTATTTTTTGTAAGTCTACAGTCGAATTTCATTTTTTAAGATTTACAGTCTTACCTTGTATAGTGCTGCACTGACTGACAGTCTGCAGTCCAGTGCTTGTTCCAGATCTTTTTCCACACTGGGGACAGGAGGAGTCTCCTGGTGAAGCAGATTGGTCCAAGTAAGAGGTGATACACTGTCTACAGAACCAGTGTCCACAGCTGGTAGAGACTGGATCCTTCAGGAGGTCCTCACACAAAACACAGCTGGACAACTGCTCCTCCACAGAAACATGACTCCTCTTCCTCTCTCTGTGAAGATACTTCTTTTTTACTAAAATGAGTCATTGATTGTTGTTGAAATGTATCAGGATTTGGCTGAAACTGTCTAGGAGCTCAGATGGTCACAAAGAACAGTAATACAGTTACTTTTCTGTAATGTGTTAACACTCATATACTAACATAATAACACATATCTACTTTTTCCTCTATGTCTCATTAAACATTTAATGAGCTGCCTGTATGTTGTCATTTATACAATCTCAACATGTTCCACATCTTCTTCACAGTAAATGTCAGAGAGCTCATTATGTCCCTCACTGTTTGACACACACTTTTGGCAGCTCAGCTCGAGGTAGACAGATTTAGACTGAGGTTAAAAGCGGTCATGGGTGTTGAAAAAGAAAGATGTTAATGAAATTGCTGTCAACTTTGTGACATAACACATTCATGAGAATGTGACAGATAGACAGAGAACCTGAAAACATAATGTCTCAGCCACAACTGTCCCTGACACAGAGGATTAAAAGCTGGACAATTCTGAGAGTTGAATGAGAAACGTAATCAACATTGCCCAGCTGCTACGGCAGGTTCTTGATTATTTGTGCCTTTTTTACATTTAGCATTAAATGTCATCAAGTCTTTATGTATTACAACTTAGTGATTCAGTTGTTTCTTTCCTTGTCTGAAACATTGTGTCAGATTGTCGTGGTATCGCTGTATCAGCCTGTTGGCTCAGTGTCTATTTGTGTCTATTTGTCCATATGATGTACGATTTTATTTGCATATGAGCTGGAAAGTGAGATCTGAACACAAATGTATCACTGAGTTGCTTGTTGCAGCCAGGTGTGAACTTACAGACTTGAACAGTCCTCTTGTGATTGGATTACTCAGAACAGATGATAAAACCAGCTGTGAACAATCTCCAATTGGCTGATGGGTGACATCTGCTGTCACATTACACCAAGAGCCGGGGCAAGTGAATGAGGACAAGTAAAACTTACTGAATCACAGAGGGGGATTTAATTAATTAAGTACCAGCAGAGGTCAGATTTTTGAATACACTTCAATATAAAAGCAAATATACATATATATTCTTAAAGTTTAAATTCTGAAATGGAAGTACTCAGGTGTTTTGATAGACAGAGAGAGACAGCTGAATACTATAGACTTTGCTTCCTGTCCGTTGTAATGAACTCTGTAAACAACATTTTATTCACATCATATGAATCTTTGATAAATTATCTGATTGCAGTCATTCAGGAATCTCCCAATACACAAACTGCTGCTACAGTAGATAATTAGGAGGTTTAAAAGTTTGTGTTAGTCCTCTTGGTTTAGATCACAGCTTTTTAAAGGTGACTGACAGCTGTCACAGATACTCAGAGGGAGAGGGGAGGAGTGAGTTATCTCTGTATCACACATATAAATTGCAAATACCTGTATATTTTTTAGTGTAGCCTTTTTTCCTCGAGATTTGACTGATTCCCTTACAGCCTTCCTGAAGGGAATCAGTCAAATCTCAAGGAAAAAGACTACACTGAAAATATATGTATATTATTGCGTCTTTGAGTTTTAGAGCAGAGCTGTCCCAAACGATTATTTTTAAAACGATTAATCTAGCGATTTTTTTTTTCGATTAGTCGACTAATCTAACAATTAATTTAACTTTACATGACCAAACAACAGCAACTTAGTAACAGTAGCTGTCTGGTAACTTATATGAGGAAAAAATACCGCAGTTGTAGGCGAGCAGCGTCTGTCCTCCTGCCTGTCCTACCAACTCTTCCTCACATTTCTGCCCGAAAAACAGCGTCTGTCACCGGCAAAAACCTTTAACTCACTCAAGTGGTTTTGTTGATATAAATCACAGACCGTCAGCCCTCCTGACCGAGACTTCAGTGAACTTTTCCCCAGAAAACGGCCTCCGTCCCTGCAAGTGACACAGTCAGCAGCGACCCGTTTACTGATGGCGATTATGTAATTATGTAATTTAGCGCGAAAAACGATGTTTACGGGCCGGGTTCTCAGTCATATTATAAACGGTCCGCGGGTTTAGATTAAAAGGGGGGACACCTGGGAAACACCCCGACGTCATCATCATGACGTGTACCGTCACGTCTCTTTAGGAGCCGCAGCGCAGCTTTCTGTGTGAATGACACAGCGGTTCGTCTTTATTCCAGCGGTGCTTCGCTCTGCGGCGTTAATGCAGCGTCTCTGTGTGCGAGGGGCTATTCTCAGCCTCTTCCTGTTTGGGACGACCGACGCAAATTATTCATGTCAACGAATTTTTGTCTTCGATTACATCGACGCGTCGTCCCAGCCCTATTTTAGAGTGCGGAGAAACTTAATAACTTTGCACAACAGCTATGCAGAAGGCGAAGGTAATGAATTAGCCTCCACATACTTTGCTACTGTACTTTAATTGATTTTTGAGTTATCTTTACTTTGACTGTTTATTTTTCTGACAACTTTTTACTTTTACTTTCTACATTTCAACACAGACATCAACTCCAAGTTTACATTCTCAGGTGTCATACACTAAAAACAGTGTCTTACTTTGTGTCTGAGGGTCCAGGTTTATTACTGAAGTATAGAGGTGGATCTTTGGACTGGTCACTCTTCATAGACAGACAGCTGGATACAGAAGACTCTGCTCTGTCCTCCTCCTTCTCCACACAACCACTCATCTTCTGGTCTGAAGTCAGTCTGAGAAGCAACACAATAACACTGACTGTGAGCTCAGAGCACAAGAACAAAGAGTTTGACGTAGGACTGAGAGATGAGTTTTAATGTTAAGTTCATTCTAACATGTCTCTCCTCTACAGTCCACAGCAAGAAAACTGACACAGCAGCTTTATTACTTTCCTGTCAAAGTTTCTGAATCAACACTCACCTCGTCTCTGACTTCAGTTTTCCTCCTCCGTCTTCCTGATGTTCTGACCACTCAAAATGGAGTCTAAAATAACAGGCTGACCGGTTCCGTCCATGTTACATGCTGCTCCTCCCCTCTCCATTTACAAGAAATCAGTTTATCCCTCTCTCTATTGTGTGTGTGCGTGTGTGTGTGTGTGTGTGTGTGTGTGTGTGTGTGTGTGTGTGTTTGTGTGTACAAATCAGCTGTTTAACATGTGTTTATGAGTGCCTCTCTTTCTGCTCTAACAAACTGGATTCAAATGAGTTTTGGTCAAACTTTTGGTTTCACATGTTCAGAGTGAACTACTGTACTTTTTACTCCACTACATCTACTTGTAAACATTACTTCCTCTGCAGATTCTGATAGTTGACAGAAAATATAATGAAACTAATAAACTTCCTGACATTAAGTATTGAAAGTGAACTCTTTACAAGCTAAGACATGTGATGAATGTACCTTTAATTCAGTAAACTTTTGAATGCTGGACTTTTACTTGTAACAGAGTATTTCTAAACTGTGATAGTGTAACATGCAGCGCTGTCTGCTTCCACCCTGTACACAAAGATTCTCATTGTCTGACCCGTTCACAATAAACAATATCAGAATATCACACATGCACAAAAACAAACAATTCCCTATTTTCTCAAACTCCTTTAAGACTGATTTGTTTCAGTCATGAAAAAATAAACAATATTTGTTTAGCATGATGTCATATTTCTTACTAAAGGGCTCATTGACACAGCCACCATCCGCGCACTCCTGCTGCCACATTAGTAGTAGTATTTCTGTTTGGTGCTACTTTATACTTCTACCCAACTACAATCAGTGCCTACTAATCAATACGAGCTGCTACTCAGATTATGATTTTTTACATTAAAACAAAACATATAGTCTGATAAAACTGAATGTGCTTTTTGTGACTCCAGAGGAAGCTGCATTTAATCTAAACAATTTCCTCCAGTGATGTCACTCAGTGGCTGAATTGGATTGTGGGTAATGCAGGCTCCAGGTTATCAGAAGAAAGAAGAATATTTGGAGCAAAAAAGTAATCTGGTCAACTCTGGTTTCTGTAGTGGGCTGCTTTTCAAAACCTGGTGCCAAACCATTACATGCAGATTCCTCTGGAGCCACAAAACTCTTCATACTGCTTTTTTCACTTATGCAGTATTACTCCCCAAGCCATGCAAACACACTTCAAATGGTAGAAGTGGTGTAAAGTAATGTGAAAGTGTAAAATACCTGTCATTCTGCTAATTTCCCCGAGTGACATTAAACTCACAAAAAGTTCAACTGAAGACACAAAGCCTCATTTTCATATTAAAATCTTTTAACGTACTGTTCCTTCAAGCACAACATGATACACGTAGGTTACATGAAAAACAAAGAACTGATCTGAAGTCTGACACTGACAAAATGAGGAGAAACCATGAACCCAACATTCCTGTTATAAAAAATGTTGGAGGGATGCTGCCTCCTTTTGGTGGAAACATAAAATCACACCTTTATTGTTTTGAACAAATGTCTCACTCCTCTGTAGAAACTTTTACAAGGTGATTGACAGTTGAAAAAAAAGAAAAAACATAAAATAAAACACAAAAAATGAGACGATTATTATTGATGTCAGGCAATTTAGATTGTTGTTTTTAAGCTAAGATAAGATAAAGATGTTCCTCTACTGTTTCCCCTCGGGAGAAATCCACAGGTAGCACAGTAGTACAGAGGGAAATAAGTAGCAGCACAAGAGTAAGTCTAAAAAATAGAGAATATAATAAAGAGATATAGGAGAGAATGAAATAACAATTTGTTGTTTTAAAACTATTAGAATAAAGATAAACATACTATATACAGTAACTTACCTTGTGTGTACGTGATGTGTGCAATATATAATAATGTGCCTATGCAAATATGCAATGTGCAGGGTTCCTGAGATATTAAATAACATTTGTTGAATACTGTGAGAGCTTTCTGCACACAATAATCAAAATTGGCTTTATTATGTTACTTACCAAATTAAGATTTTCATCCAAAACATGTTCATTTTATAAAATTGAGTTTTATGTGACATTCTGGGTAATTTTGTTGAATTTTACTGTTGGTAGGTTTTGTCACTAATACACTTTATTAACTCTCTTCACTTAACTATGAATGCATTAAATGACTATGTTGTTACTTTAAGTGAATGATCAAAATGGGTCTATATGACACAACATCACATTTAACCTTTGGACCTGCTGAACCAAGCTAAACCAAATTTAGGGGGGTTTTGTCAGTCAGAAAGAAATATTCACATCAGTTCAGTGAAAACAGTTTGAGAGGAAACAATGGAAACGGTGACATCTGCTGGCAGAAAGCAGCTACAGCAGGACCAACAAACATGAACGGAAGTGATAACAACAGTTTCAACACTGACATCACAGGAGGAAAAGCGCCACAGGTTGACTTCATGTATCTGTGCTGATCATGTAATGTGAAATGAGCAGGGTCCCACATTAAACTTGAATTCACTGATGCTGCAGGAAATATGATTATCAAAATGTTTTCACTTCTAAAAACGTTGAATTTAAAACTTGATACATGATCAACATATGTGGAGCAAATCCACTGTTTGTCAAAACAAGACACCTGCAACGTAAAGACAGTCAAAGGAAAACATCTTCCATAAAGAGTCAAATGTTCAGCTCATTTAGTGATCTGATGCATCATTATCTCATGATTATCATTACTGAGCATTTTGTGTCCCCTCAAGTAGAATGTCAAGCTACACAAATGACAAAAAGGTTCTGAAGTTTAACCGTAATATAAAAGAGTTCATTAATAATGGTATATAAGAGGTAAGACTTTAATGTTATTGTGTTTATACTGGATGAATGTAGTGTTGCATTTGTTTCTTTTATTGTCAAATCCAGGGGTGCAGTAGGGAGGCAGTTATGGGAACTAAGAACCCGGGCCCCAATACTTGGAGATGGATGTTGGACTTGACATTGTGTGTGACAGTGGAGCTGATCTCAAAGCGGTTCAGTCTGAGAGTCATATCTACTGGCAGTAATTCCTCACTCAGTCACTGCTGGATAAAGTTCTCCTCTCCACCCACCAGCTGCTGCTGCTTCAACCTCCCTTGATCATCAGTACACAGCTGATCCTTTCAACACCACCACCTCTCTCATCACTCACACTCTGCAGCACCAGCTGATGAGAGAAGAAGATACACAACAGAAGTCAAAAGTAAGTTTTTATAGACATTCCCTCCATCAGCTGTCATTCAGTGATATAAAGACCAGCAGGGACCTCAGTCCTGTTCAGACTACAAGAGCTGTGTAGTGCAACCAGCTTCGTTTCAGCTCTCATGGTAACGAATCGGCGTGAAGCTGAACGCATCATTACAGCAGAAACAGAGATATTCACTGTTCACTTTTATGTTGATTTACTGCTGTTAAGAGTTCAAATTTGTTAAAAATCATTATCTCTGTCACATTTGAATAGTTCATCTACTTTTTAAACATTACATGAAAAATATGTAAATATGGAGCCTGTTATACAAATATTAGGAGAAAACAAATTAAAAATGGACTGATAAATACATGATTTTAAAAATCCTTAATGTTCATACAAAGTCAGCAGTGAAATGTCAGTGGTAGTAACTTGGCTGCAGCTGAAATGTTGGTCTGTAGACCACATGGTTAACAAATGCAATGATGGTTGTTTGAAATAAGAGCCAGGGATTTGCAGGCTTCAGTCAGACTGATCTAAGAGATGTGAGAAAGATGAACTGATCAATTCTTTAGTGGTGAAGTGAGCCAACAACACTTTGAGATCCTGAAGCCTGTCACCTTTCTCCTGTCACATCTCCACAGAGGAAAACAAGACATACTGAATCTTTACTTTGTTTGTAACTGGTCTTACTGCAATACTTCTGACACCAGCATGGACTGACTTCAGCCCTCTACTGACCTCACAGTTTCCGGTCTACGGTGTGGCCGAAGAAACAGGGCAGCTCAATTCCTGATTCCTGCAGCTTGCTGTGACTCAGATCCAGCTCTCTCAGATGGGAGGAGCTGGACTTCTGAACTGAGGTCAGAGAAGCACAGCTGATTTCTGACAAACTGCAGTCCCTCAATCTGAATAGAGAATAAATATTGATAAAAATGTATTTATAATCCAATCAGATGTTTTCTTAATCAAGGAGCTTCTCTCTAAAATGAGTTGAGTGACTTTGTCATTGTGGATCATCATCATAGATGCCTTCTACAGACATCATCCAAAAGTCAGCACAACAAATACACCTGTTCATGTCAACACACATTCATCTTTATCATTAACAAAATATAAAATTAAAACAAATATCAGTTCAGCGGATCTTGAGATGTGACCATTTATCAAACATTTGAAATGTTTACTTAAAACAGTGAACATTGTCTACAGTTTCTTTGGACGTTTGTACCTGCAGACTAAATTAAGTACACAATGAAACAATGAAAATATGAACAAAACAACTACCAGTTATCAACATAAATAAGGTTCAATTGGTAAGTTAACATTTAAGATCTACAATAGTAACAGAGAGTCAATGAACTGACCTCAGAGTCTCCAGTCTACAGTGTGGATTTTGCAGAAAATCACACAGCAGCTTCACTCCTGAATCCTGCAGCTTGTTTTCATTCAGATCCAGCTCTCTCAGATGGGATGGGTTGGACTTCAGAGCTGAGGCTAAATAGGAACAGCTGATCTCTGACAAACTGCAGTTCCACAATCTAAGCAAAGAATACATTTTGTAACTTTAGAAGACAAGTTTAATGTTTAATAAGGGGAAATCCTAACATCTGGATCCAACAGGATGCATGTTCCAACCTGTCAAATACAAAAAGTGATAAAGAGCTTTCATTAATATTAGTGACAACATGCTGCTACTTCACTAAAGACTTAGTTACTTCACCTCTTAAACTATTCCCGCTCCACCAGTGGCTCCATCTATGCAAACTAATGTTGTGCAACCAAACACACAAAACCAACAGAAACTGATTCGAAACTGATTTAAGATTCAACTCAATATTTAAAAGTTTCCAAAGATACAAATATGCCAGGATGAATTTTTGGGTAAATCTCTACAAACGACATCTATAAAATGTATTTTAGGAAGAGGGAAGTTATAAAGTCGAAGCAGCTTCTGACATGACCCTGGGTTCTATTGTTTTATTTTTATTCTTATTTTGAAACTTTGCCCTTGTGTGTTTCTTCTTGCTTTTCGGTGACTCCTGTGTGTTTTTCCTTTCATTACCTCACCTGTCCTTTTCCCTCCTCAATCATCTCACATGTTCTTGAACCCCTCTTCAGTGTCCCTATGTACATGTACATGCACATATCTTTGTTCTCCCTCATGTGTTTGTCAGTTCTTTCCATTATGTTCCCTGTTGCCCCGTCTTGGTCAACCTGTCCCATGTTGCCACACGGCATTCTTCTCCAATGTCCCTCAAATGTCTCCTCATGTCTCGTGCCATAACATCTTCAGTCTTAACTATTCAGGCAGTATGAGCATCCTATAACTGCATAAATCTATTGGAAAAGAAAATGCTGAATATATTTATTACTGTTGGATATATAAAATACAGATTATGTAATATTTTATTGATGTTCTTTATATAAGCAATAATTATAAAACAGTGGGTGGCATCTAATATAAATATCAAGAGTTTCAGAGTGAATTATCTAGTGTAGGTTTTGTTTTCATAAGGTTTTAAATGTGCAGCTCAACATGGCTCTACCACAGTCAATGGACTAAGTCATAGAGGAAGAAAATAGACTTCAGCATTAAGATACTTAACGTGGATCAGTATAATACCAACCTGGATGTCTGCTGTTTAGTCTGACCACAATTTTCACATCATAATCTGAGTACTGAAATAAAAAATGGTGTCTGACCGTAGAGTCTCCAGTCTACTGGCTGGACTTTGCAGAAAATCACACAGCAGCTTCACTCCTGAATCCTGCAGCTTGTTGTGACTCAGCTCCAGTTCTCTCTGATGGAAGGGGTTGGACTTCAGAGCTGAGGCCAGAGAAGCACAGCTGATCGCTGACAAACTGCAGTAACTCAATCTGAATAAAGAAGAAATTATATACATAAAAATGTTTTATAATCCAATCAGATATGTTCAGGTTTTAGATGTGCTGCTCAACATTACTATGTCCTAGTTAATGAGCTTCTCTTTAAAATGAATCAAGTGACTTTGTAATTGTGTTGTGGATAAGCATAATGTCAGCCTTCTACAGACCAATGATGTTGCTAGGTTTTTGAGATCCCTGACACCCAAAGGTAGTCATTTGAGTGGGTCCCCCATAAAATGTGTGATTTCTGATAAATTGTAGCGTTAAACTTGTGTTTAACATTGGTTGTGGTTATATTCATGGTTATATGATTGATGAAAAGGTTTCTGGAAATTAAACAAATAAAAAACAAATAAGTAGGGATGCCTCGTTCAGGTTTTTTGCCACCGATACCGATCATCTTTGAGCCGAATAATAGGTCAGTTGGTCTGAATGCTTTGTTGTGTATTGGGAACTCCAACAGATGGCAGGCTACAATTGCTGTGTGACTGACTACAATATGAAAAACCACAAAGTCAATCTTGTTGGTTTCTTATTCTGTCAACAACATGCTTTTACTTAGTCTGTTCAATCAACAGAGCAGTACAGAGGACTCCCAGGGAGCAATGCAAGAGTAGCACACAGTAAGAAAAACTATAATGCACAGTAATTACATAGCCTACATAACATTATGCAACTTAAATATCATCAATAACCTGCTCAGGAGTAGAGCCAAGCTGGGCCCGCCCCACCTCCAACTCATGACTGTGACTGACCTGTAACAAGCACGGACTCCCCCTGAAATCAATATTTAACTCATGTCTGAGCAGGAAACCTGATAGAAAGACATCTTTAAAAGTCAGTGTGTTCAGCTCTCAGTACTTTTAAGTGAATCTCTTTAGATTCTCTTGTCCTGTTTGTACTTTCAGACATCTGCTTTTTCGTTACTGCTGGTGAAAACACACTTTTTCACATGAAGAAGTTATAGTAATTAAAACATGTTTGTAACTGAAACTTAGCAAAGCCATTTTGTTAGAGGTGATACTTTGATAGTACTGCGGGGGTTGAGACAAGAGCGTTATAATTTTAAGATTCACCTTGAAGTAGGTAGCCAAGTTGTGGTGGAAAAGCAAAATCCTAGCCACATCGAGTCAAATCGAGTACTGCCAGATGTGATGGGAAAACGGCTTAAAAAGTTACATGTCAATTGCCAGAGAAACCACCTGTGCAGCTCCCGCCCACTACACACATGCGCCAGAGTGTTG
>CAEMYA010000260.1:1179013-1228271 GCA_903131615.1 Diplodus sargus
AAGTCTTTCCAGCAGTTTTTGTGTAATCCTGCTGACAAACCTACAAGCAAACCAACAGACACAGGTGATATCATAATCTCCTCCTCCTGAAGGGAAACACAATGACTGACAGTTTGTATTTGCATTCCTTACATGGGGTGACAAGACAAGACAATAACGGGACAAGCTTTAAAAAAATATTTGCTTTGAAAGCTTTGAAATATATCAGTTTTTGAATCATTCCATTGAAACAATGCCAGAGAGAGCTTCCTTACTGTTGATATAAAAATAAATCAGAATAATTTATCTTGCAGCAAAACATATTAGAAGACATTCATTGCTGGAACTGGACTTTGCAAAATCACAAATGCATGTAAAGTATTTAAAGCTGTCCACTACACTTCAAGAAGTGTAGTGGAAGTGTAAGAAGTACAATATTTCAGTAGGATGAAGTAGTGCGAAAAGAAAATACTCAAGTACAAGTACCTTACATTTGTGATGGAATATTTATAAAGAAATGACCAAGCTTCTTACTGAAGGTCGTGTTTACTGATGACGGTCATTCTAAACTTCAGTATTAAACTGCGAATGTTTTAGAACCTGTTATAAACTGTCATGTCGTCCCTTTAATGATGATGGACAGGGTGATGAACTTAAAATTTAAGTGATGTTGGTCCCAGCAAATTACAGATATTACATGTCTGTATGTGAAACATACAATAAATAGACACATTAAAGACACTGTAAAGACTGTCTGTTGTAATAAGAAGATTGTCAGGGCGGGTTCAAAGGAAGAAACTAAAAGGAGATAGGAGGTGAACCCAAATGCAGTTACTCACAGGACAAGAGGCAGGATTGAGGGAGAGCAAAGGGCGAGCTTTTATTTAAACAAAAGCTGATTGCAACATAAAACCAAGGAGCATGAAATTCCAAAGACCAAGAAACAAAGTAACAAAGAAACAGCCAGACAAAGTAGCAAAATAAAACAGTTCAACAAAGTGCAAAGAAAAAAGCAAGTACAAATCAAACATGGCAAAGCCGGAACTCACAATTTTTTTTAAAAACACATACAAGGGGGAGCCTGGTACAAGAGAAGACGGGGGCAGAACATTAGACCAACAGAAGCAGACCTAGACAGAAGCAATGAATGGACAAGAGGTGAATGGGGAACAAAGGCTTAAATACAAGACACTTATGAGGGGACAAGGAGCAGTTGAGGAGAGAGAGGAGGGAAGAGGACAGGTGAAATAACGAGGGGATGGCACAGAGGAGAAACTATGGAGGTAACAATGCTGACAGACAGGGGGAGACAAACATGCAAGGAGGAAGGGGAGAGGACATAGGGAAGATCATGGAGGAGAAACTTGAAGGACGCAAGAGGGCATGGAAATCAAAAGACAAACAGAAGATGTTAGAGGATACTTTTTGTTCACTGACTTGAAAGCTACAAACAGAAAAATGTTTGTAGACAGTTTAACACATGAACAATAATTTCAACAAGCAGGTTTAATTCTAGTTGAACAGATATTTGATAATGTGAAAGTTTTAAATTGTGTAAGTGTTTATCTTTAATACTGAGGCTTCAGTTTTATAAAATTAATCACTTCTGGACTCACCGAGCCTTTTTGCAGTTCCTCACAGCTGGAATCAGTCTCTGTCGTCCCTGGTCAGATGTGTTGTACTTCTTCAGGTCCAGCTCATCCAGAACCTCCTCTGACATCTGCAGTATGTAGGCCAGAGCTGAGCAGTGGAACACAGAGAGTTTCTTCTCTGATCTGTTCTCTGACTTCAGGAGCTCTTGGATCTCCTGATGCACTGAGTGGTCTTTCATCTCTGTCAGACAGTGGAAGATGTTGATGCTTCTGTTAGGAGAGATTTTATCTGTGTTCATCACCTTCAGGCTGTTTATGGCTCCCTGGATGGTTTGTTGCCTGTTGTCTGTCCAACCCAATAGGCCTCCGAAGAGTCTCTGGTTGGACTCCAGAGAGAGGTCATGAAGGAAGCGAACAAACCGGTCCAGTTTTTTGCTTTTACTTTCAAGGTATTTCTTCATGGCGCTTCTGAGAAAGAGATTCAGGGTTTGGTTATTGTCATCATGGCACTATAAAGAAAGATCTTGTCATACTGCTTCCAGTCTGGCAGAAAATCCTTCAATGCCTTTGTGTACAAGGAATGCAGTGTAGTGGAGTAAAAATTACAATACTTTGGGAGTATAAAAAAGTAGTGTGAAAAGAAAATACTTAAGTTAAGTACAAGTACCTTAAATTTGTACTTGAATATCTATACAGAAATAATTGTCTTTCTAAAGGTCTTCTTCGCTCATGATGGTCATATTAAAGCTTAAGTATTAAACTGAGACTATTTTAGAACCCTATTATAAACTCCATGTCGTGCCTTTAATGATGGACACTGCTAAGAAGAAAAATGGTAAAAGCAAAAATGTATGAAATGAAAAAACTAAACTTCAACTGATGTTAGTCCCATCAGATTACAGGTATTACATGTCTGTGAGTCTGTATATAAAACATACAATAAATAGAAACATTGTAAACAACTGTTAAAGACTTTCGTAATTAAAGATGACTGTCAGAACATTTTCAACACAAACTTTAAAGTCTTTATGTTTTTTTTTACTGGATCTGTTTCAAGACCCCATCAACCGAGGACAAAGAGAAGATGTTAGAGGATACTTGTGTTCACTGACTTGAAAGCTCTGAACAAAGAAATGTTTGTAGACATTTGTAGTTTAACACATGAAAATGTATTTCAGCAAATGTATATGAGTCTATTTCTGTTTCTTACCTTTTTTATTCTATTGTTTATTTTTTACTTTTATTATTGTTTATTACAATACAACTGTCCATAGCTGCTGTGTTGACGAAATTTCACCGTTTGCGGGACATAAAAAGGAAATTTGTACTGATTCTGACGTCTGGACTCACCGAGCCTTTCCGGAGCTCCTCACAGCTGGAATCAGCCTGTGGTCTGATGTGTTGTATTTCTGTAGTTTCATCTCATCCAGAGCCTCCTGTGACATCTGCAGTATGGAGGCTAGAACTGAGCAGTTGATCTTAGAGAGTTCCCGTTTTGATTTGTTCTCTGAATTCAGGAGCTCTCTGATCTGGTCATTCATCTCCATCAAACAGTGTAAGATGTTGATGCTTCTGTCAGGGTAGATATCATCTGCGTTCATCCTCTTCAGATTATTGATGACTCTCTGGATGATATCTGGACTGCTGTCTGTCTGACCCAGCAGTCCTCCTAAGAGTCTCTGGTTGGACGTCAGAGAGAGGCCATGAAGGAAACGAATAAACAGGTCCAGGTGTCCGTTTTTACTTTCAAGAGATTTCTTCATGGCACTTATGAGAAAGAAATTCAGGGGGTGGTCGTTGTCCCCCATGACTCTCACCTCATACTGCTCTAAGTCTGGCAGGAAATCCTTCAATACCTTAGTGTTCAAATCCCTGTACCTGTAGGTGAAACACTGAAACATGTAGACTGCAGCCAGAAACTCCTGAACGCTCAGATGAACAAAGCAGTAGACTGTTTTCTGGAAGATCACACTCTCTTTTCTGAAGATCTCTGTACAAAGTCCTGAGTACACCGAGGCCTCTGTGACATCAAGACCACACCGTTCCAGGTCTTCTTGGTAGAACATGATGTTTCCTGTCTCCAGATGTTCAAACGCCAGCCTCCCCAGCTTCAGAAGAACTTCCCTGTCAGCCTTTGTCAGCTTCTGCGGACTCGCTTCATGTCCCTCATCGTACTTCTGCTTCTTCCTCTTTGTCTGAACCAGCAGGAAGTGTAAGTACATGTCAGTCAGGGTCTTGGGCAGCTCTCCTCTCTGGTCTGTAGTCAACATGTGGTCCAGAACTGTAGCAGTGATCCAGCAGAAGACTGGGATCAGACACATGATGTGGAGGCTCCTTGAGGTCTTGATGTGTGAGATGATTCTGCTGGACAGAGTTTCATCACTGAACCTCCTCCTGAAGTACTCCTCCTTCTGGACGTCAGTGAAACCTTGTACTTCTGTTACCCTGTTAACACATGAAGGAGGGATCTGATTGGCTGCTGCAGGTCGGGAAGTTATCCAGACGAGAGCCGAGGGAAGCAGCTTCCCCTGGATGAGGTTTGTCAGCAGCACGCTGACTGATGACTCCTGTGTGACATCAGACACAACCTCATGGTTGTTGAAATCCAGTGAAAGTCTGCTTTCATCCAGGCCGTCAAAGATGAATAGAAGTTTACAGACAGTGAGCTTCTCTGCTGTCACCTTCTGTAATGTTGGATGGAAAACATGGAGCAGCCTGAGAAGACTGTACTGTTCATCTTTGATCAGGTTCAGCTCCCTGAACGAAAGCAGAACCAGCAGACTGACATCCTGGTTTTCGGAGCCCTCTGCCCAGTCCAGAGTGAACTTCTGCACTGAGAAGGTTTTTCCAATGCCAGCGACGCCGTTGGTCAGAACAACTCTGATGCGTCTCTGTTGGTAAGGTGAGGCTTTAAAGATGTCACTGCACTTGATTGGAGTTTCACTGGAGGTCTTCTTCTTGGAAATTGTCTCCAGCTGCCTCACCTCATGTTGGGTATTAACCTCTTCACTCTGTCCCTCTGTGATGTAGAGCTCAGTGTAGATCCTCTTTAGGAGGGTTCCACTTCTTGTTTCATCACTTCCTTCATTCACACGCTCACATCTTCCCCTCAGACTGATCTTATGTTCATCTAAAACCTCCTGCAGACCAACATTCACTGAAAAAGAGACACAAGTTTGAGACACAACATAGAAAATTCAACAATCTTGTGACTATATTCATTATCAATGAAAACAATCAATATAAAGGGATTAGATTGTTATCACTATTGGAGATCTTTGGTCTACATCGGCTCTGCTTATGATCTGCTGTCATGCCTTTTCAACAGAAGGTTGAGCATGCTGGTTCTACAGTGATCGTCAGCAGCCACAGATTTAAATATAGTTTTAAACTGGTGCACAATACGAAACTGAGTGAACACACACGACACAAGACGTTACAATCCACTGGTTTCAGTCATTCATGCTGAGCTTATGTGACTGGCCAGCACAACATGATGTCCGGCTGTTTTTCTCTAAAATTTGAGTTTGCTTCAACCTTTTACCGCAGCACTGTTACAGCCACAACCCTAATTATAATTATAATCAATGGGAAGACCTGCGTTTTCGCGTTATTTTTTTTTTGTGTGTGCGTTTCTTGTGGTTTTAGCTTCTTGCTCTTAATTAACAACAATTAATAAACTTGACATAACTTGTTAAAGGTGATTTACTTGCAGGATTGTGACATTTTTTGGGTCATATCCACTTTGTTTAATTTACTTTTTGTAAGTCTCTACAATAGATTTTCATTTTTAAGATTTACACTCTTACCTTGTATAATGCTGCACTGACTGACAGTCTGCAGTCCAGTGCTTGTTCCAGATCTTTTTCCACACTGGGGACAGGGGGATCCTCCTGGTGAAGCAGATTGGTCCAAGTATGAAGTGTTGCACTGTCTACAGAACCAGTGTCCACAGCTGGTTGAGACTGGATCCTTCAGGAGGTCCTCACCCAAAACAAAGCTGGACAACTGCTCCTCCTCAGAAACATGACTCGTCTTCCTCTCTCTGTGAAGATATTTCTTTATTACTAAAATGAGCTCAGATGAGCTCACAGAACAGTAATAAAGTTACTTTTCTGTTTGAATTCAGCTGTCTGTAATGAAAATTCATTAACACTACTTTTCTTTTCTGTCTCACTAAACATTTAATGGGCTGCCTGTATGTTGTCATTAATACAATCTCAACACTTTCTGCAGGTTCTTCACAGTAAACATCAGAGAGCTCATTATGTCCTATACTGTTTGACACACACTTTGGGCAGCTCAGCTCGAGGTAGACAGGTTTGGACTGAGGTCAGAAGCAGTCGTTCATGAGAATGTGACAGATAGACAACCTGTAAACATAATGTGTCAGCCACAACTGTCCCTGACATTTAGAGAAGTAAAAGCTGCACAATTCTGAATTCTGGATACAGAAGACTCTGCTCCCTGTCTGTTGTAATGAACTCTGCAAACAACATGTTTTTTACTTTGATCACATGCATCCTTGTTAAATTATCTGATGCACAGTGACACTTCTTCAATCCTGAAGACTCATGTTACTCTACAATTATCACATGGTGACACATCCGCAGTAAACACTGAAAGAGTTAGAAAGAGTTTAACTCAGGTGTTTTGATAAAGAATGAAAATACATTCTTCAATGCATCATCTTAAGTCAGTTTACACTAAAAACAGTGACTTACTTTGTGTCCGAGGGTTCAGTTTCATTACTGAAGTATAGAAGTGGATCTTTGGACTGGTCACTCTTCATAGACAGACAGCTGGATACAGAAGACTCTGCTCCGTCCTCCTCCGTCTCCACACAACCACTCATCTTCTGGTCTGAAGTCAGTCTGAGAAGCAACACAGTAACACTGACTGTGAGCTCAGAGCACAAGAACAAAGAGTTTGATGTGCGCACACACACACACACACACACAGCAAATTAAAACAGTCCACAAGAGGAAAACTGACTCAGAGTCTTTGAGAGGTAAATAAGAAAGTTGTTCATTCAACACTCACATCGTCTCTGACTTCAGTTTTCCTCCTCGTGCTCTTGTTGTTCTGTCAGCTCAAAATGGACTCTGACAGAAAGACAGACCACTTTCACTTTCAGGTTTCCTCCCTGCTCTCATGTATCACTTGTTGCTCCTCCCATCCCAATTTACAAGAAATGGTGTGTTAGTGTGTGTGTGTGTGTGTGTGTGTGTGTGTGTGTGTATGTAACTGAATTCAGATTATGTGTTTTGGTCAAAATGTTGGTTTCATACATTCAAAGTGAACTACTGTACTTTTTACTCCACTACATCTACTTGTAAATGTTAGTTACTCTGCAGATTCTAATAACTTGTGCAAAATATAATGAAACTAAAAAACTACTCAGCATTAAATATTGAAAGTGAACTCTTTACCAGCTAAGAAAAGTGATGATGCAGCGCTGTCTGCTTCAGCATGCACAAAAACAAAATATTCCCTCTTTTCTCAAACTCCTTTAAGAGCCATTTGTTTCAGTCATGAACTAATAAACAACATTTGCTCAGTATGACATCATATTTCTTACTAAAGGGCTCATTGACACGGCTACCGCCCGCTCGCTCCTGCTGCCACATTAGCCGCGAACATGCTAAAACTCTCCAAACTGTTTCTGCAGTAATGCTGCGTTCAGGGGCGTTCAGCAGTTTATCTCCACTGTGTGCTTCAGTGAAACCTGCAGAGTAAACACACTTGATGCCCAAATTGTCTGCAGGTCTGTGAGCTTCACTTCGGTACGTTAAACTGAGGGTGCTGCACTACTGAGCCGCTCCACTTGTGGTCTGAACAGGACTGAGGTCCCTGCTGGTCTTTATGTCCCTGATTGACAGCTGATGGAGGGAGTCTTTGTAAACACTCATTCATGACTTATGTTGTCTGTCTTCTTTTCTCCTTAGCTGGAAGCCATCTCTGTGAAAGTGAAAGTGATGAGAGAGGTGGTGGTGATGAGAGGATCAGCTGTGTCCAGATGATCCAGAGAGGTTGAAGCATCAGCTGGGAGGTGGAGAGGAGAGCTTCAGCAGTGTTTATGTTGCACGCTTCCTGTTGACAGGTGTGTTGATCATGTATCAAGTTTTAAATCTAAAGTTTTTTGAAGTGGAAACATTTTGATGATCATATTTCCTGCAGTGTCAGTGAATTCCAGTTTAAAGTGATCAGCACAGACACATGAAGTCAACGTTCAGAGCTTGAAAGTGTTGTTATCACCTCTGTTCAGGTTCTGTAGGTCCTGCTGGAGCTGCTTCCTGCAAGCAGATGTCTCAAAGTGTTTCCACTGCACTGATGATCTGAATTTTTTCTTTCTGACCGACTTCATTTGGCAAAATTAAATGTAATGAGAATTTAGTTCAACTTGATTTAAAGATATAATGTGTAAATCTTGAAATGTCTAAAAACAACTCAACCTTTTATTTATTTGTTGTGTTTCTTGTTGAGAAGTGTATATAGATAGGTAACCAATAAGATATTCTGTATATTACTGATAGTCTCTAAAATTGATAAAGTTATTGCACATTGACAGTAACTGCACTGTTATTGCACACTAAGCTCCAGCAGGTGTCCCTGCAGTTGTGCCAACTAGCCTCTGTCTTAAACATTATCATATATACAGCTGGTCAAAAAGATTAATGAAGGAAACTTTGAGAAATACAAGTACATTTTGGAACAAAGTCAAAACCTGACTGGAGCTGCAGATAATTTTAAAAAATCATGTTGATGCTGTCTGCACCAGATTCTTTAAACTTTTACTTAATACTTCAAAGTGGAATTTTTCACCCGATAGCATTTTCAAGTGGTGTTATTGTTGGCACTCTTGTCACAAAGACAACTAGATATTTTCTGTCTCTTCTCAGAGCAACAACTACCAACAGCACAGGACAAAACACAGAAGTTTACTCATAGATTTAATCACCCGTCAATCTTGATCTTCCCAGGAGATTTGTGCCCGGTGGAAAACAGAATATCATAGTAAAAGAAAGGCAGAAAAGAAATCAAACTAAACACAGATGTGTCATTGTTCTACATCTACATTATTCATTTACATCATAATAATATGTTAAAGCAAAAAAAGCATCTGTTGCCAGTTTAGAACGCAAACAGAAGCTAACGAAAAACAGTGTCAGGATTTCAGACATCTGTATCAATAAGAAACATGTACGCAGATTATTTATCCAAGACAATTTTGTTTTGAGGTAAGATTCTTGCAGCCGTGTGCCTTCAGTGAAATCAGCACAAGCCGAGACTTGAAGCATCTGGAGGTCGAACCCCTTCCTGTTTGGAAAAAAATACAAAAACAGACTCTGATTTATTGGTAACAATCTCAGATGTATAATTTTCCAACCATACATTTTTACTTCTTTTACTCTGCTGCTGTTACAAGGTTAGCCAGTTGTGGGAGTGTATCTGCTGTCTGATCTCTATATCATTTTGTCACTCACAGCATTGGTACAGCGCGTTGACACGGGCGATGTCATTCTCGCTCATCTGAGTGGCTCTTCCGAAGTTCAGATTCGGATCGCTCTTAGCGACTATAGTTGGCTGGCCGTTTTTGGAGAAGGCGTATCTTGAGGAGGACACAAACACAACATTTTTGATATATAGAGCTTTATACACACAAACACAAGCATACACCGACTCTGTACTCACAGCCAATCATTCTTTCTTCCTTAGATGAGTTTTGATGAAGTAACAGTGCAACTGCAGATTAGGCAGTAAACCCTGAATCTTTGGGCCCTCTGTTACTCCTAACACAGAATGGCAATGGAATCTTTTCTAGTTTCTAAATGACGCAGTTATTTTCACGCTCGGCACCGCATTGTGTTAATAGCAAATGTACCTTGGCCCACTTGTGTGCCAGTGGGCTTGTAAACATCTAAATGCATTGCAGTCAGGCACATTGAATCCACACTGATATTTTGAGAGAGCAGAAAGTGATGCACTATAGACAGAAACCTGGTCTGGTGCAGTAGGTTTCCTGCTTGATGAAGCATGCGTCATTCGGATAGTAAGTGATTTCACTGCAGCAGTACCTTAGGATGTAGTTTCCACCCTAAAGTCCAGATGACACACAGCCATAGTTCTCTTTCGACCGAACTGGTAACCACCAGCAAAGACTCATTCATGCGTTCATCACATCGCTTTTTGAAATGCTGTAACTCACACTTCACTCTCCTCATATTTAAGCAACACAGTCTTTCCAGACATCAGTTAAATACAAAATGTTGCTGCGAGATGCCTCACAATTTCTAACTAGAGGACATACAGCCATCAGCCGTGACTCATCAAGACAGGGTCATAAGACCTCTGGTGGCGTCCTGTGGTTATGTTTGTAGTGGATCCTTTGGGTCCTCCTGTGGGTGAAGGGATGGACCTCCACGGATCTGACTGATAAATTACCAGGCCGGGTCTGCAGGTTTTGCAGTTTGTAAGGGCACATAGTGTTCTAAAAGGACACTGTATACATGGTCCACATCGGGGTTTGGGTGGGTGCATGTCAAATGGCCTCCAAATGAATACCAGGACCCAAACTTTGATATGATACTCGATTGTTATTCACTTCACCTGTCAGTGGTTTAATGTTGTGGCTGATCATTGTATAACCCCAATTTTTACTTCATTACACCAGCTACCTGCACATTTCAGAACAGATTCTAAGATTTTGATTATCACTTGAGTAAATCAATGATTGCTGAATCCCATATGAGCCTAAAAGGAGCCAGATTTCCTCAGAAGGGCTCAAAATTCAGAGATTTAGGCTGAAAGCCGGCGGCGACCGGGCTTATCAGATTCTGTTTTTCTGCTACTGTGAAGCACTTTGTATGAATGAAGCCTTAAAAGGTGCTATACACATAAAATGTATTATTGTTATCATAATTATTCCTATGTATGCAGTCACACAGTCACTCACTTGCTGTAATGCATGACGGAATTGAAGTCGTAGGGAGTATCCAAGTTGTTGGTCTGGACCTTTGCAAAGTTAGATTCCTTTCCTGCACAAGAAGACAGAACAGATGAAGATTTTAAGGATAGCCATGCTAGCTAACCTGCACAGGAAGGTCAGGTAGTTGCTTAAACTTGAATTGTTCCCATTGATGTACAAAACATGAATCAGATCTGGGAAAAGCTGACCTGACTGAATGTTCTGGGTGAGGATGGAGACAAAGTCGTCTCTGTCGGAGCGGACTTGCTCGTGGTGGAAGCCAAGAGCGTGAAGAATCTCATGCTGCACCGTGCCCGTGTACACACAGCCGTTTTTCATCAGGGAGACATATTGTCCACGCCTCTGGCGACCGAGGTAGGACCAACACCTGACACAAAAAACACACGCACGGTGAAATCATTTTAATTAAACAGGTTTTGTTGATGCAAGAGTCAAGTGGGACTTTTTCACTGCAGAACAAGTCCTGTCACTGTTAAAAGTTTTGTTCATAATACTCTTACTTAAGTAGAATTTTCAATGCAGGCGTTTCACTTGTAATGGTGCTTTTTGCATTGTTATACTGGTGCTTATATATATTAAATAAAGGACCTGAGTACATATTTCAACACAGACAGAAAGCAAGATGACACGGAAACATACAGCAGACCAAAAAATGGGTGCAGATGTAGATGAACTTGTAAAAATGGATTAAAAAAGTTTCATGAAGAGAAAGAGTGTGTGAGCGTGTGTGTGTGTGTGTGTGTGTGTGTGTGTGTGTGTGTGTGTGTTCCCACCCATTTCCAGAGTAAATGTAGATGTAGTTCCTGTGCCACTTGCGCCTCCACACAAAGCGAACGCAGGTGGATGCGTGGAAGGTCAGCAGGCCTCTGATGATGATGTTGCGCTCTGCTCTGCCTGAAGACACAGAAACAAGCTCATTAAAACATTCCTCAAATTAGTAAAATGTATCTCAGATTTATAAATCCCTCTCCGATCCGTCATTCTCATCAGAATAAAAGTCTTCAGTTACCATCTTTGTTTCATTGTTACATACTAATGTGTTTGATGGTGCAGATAAAGCCAGTTCTGGAGGACGCACAACAACCAAATGCAGCACTTTGAGTTTAAACGACGACTGAATTCTGACATTAAAATCATTCAGGTCATTTTAACCAAACTGCCAACTGGGTTGAATCACTTAAAACATCTGGATACTTCAGTTGTTGAGACTCCTTCATCACCATGGACAGCATCCACTCCCCTCCAGTTTCAAGTTGCACCATCATTCACCCTGCAGGTGTAAATGTTCTGAACGCTCTTGAATCACATTGTTGAGCAACTCAAAAAAGACGTTCTGTGACATTTTCTTTGTCCTTGACTCTTTTTTGCTGCAGGCTTGTGCAAAACAGGTACAACTTGAACGCAGGAGACCTTTGTACTGACGAGTCGATGGCAAGTACAGCTCATGGAGACAATTCAGGTACTTTAAAAACTCCTTAGTGTGGAATTGTTGCATTCACTTCAAAGAGTCACTCCATATGTGTTTGCTAATGAAATGATTCAACTGCAACGCTCCTGTTTACTTTCCCCTAAAAGCATCTTGGTGACTTTCGTGCAAGATTATCCCAAACACAGAGTAGACAGACAATAATAACCCATAACTAAGGTTCAGACTGTCCCATTAACATCGCTCTTACATCACTAGAACACAGAGATTCTCACATGCTGATGTATGTATTTAATTTATATGTAACATATTTAAAATGCATCGAGGACATGAGGCTGCTGGAGAGGAGTAGCTCTCTTCCTTTTGTCTGACTCAGACATTAATTTTCTAACAGATAGCCCTCATAGTAATGATAAAGAACAAGCAAATATGAAATATGAAACTGCTGGGGTGATGGGTTTTGAATGTGACTTTTGGTTGACAGCAGCTTACTGTATCTGGAGGAGATCGCGACAGGCACTTGGACACGGCCATTACGTTTGGACCACTTGCAGCCTCGGGTTATGCAGGGGCTCGCATTCCTGTCCAGATTTTGCCTGATGTCTCCGTGCATCAGTCTCGAAGCTGCAGAAAAAAGAAGTTAGTTTATCTATTGTTATTAAAATTGGCACTAAAGGTCTCATTGTGCTTTTGACCTGATATATTTACATTTTAGCCAGAAGAGTCAGATTATATAAAACTGTCTTACATTTGCCTGTATTAGCTCTGGCGATGACCTCAGAGATGTCTGCAGAAGAGTCTGTCAGCAAACAGAGAAACACAGAAGGACATCAGAGGAAAATAAAAGATCAAATTTTACTTGAATATTTCAAGAATTCTTCGTTTTTCAACTCACCTCTTTGATCTCCATCATCAGCTGTACCCTGTAACACAAAAGCACATTTTTAAGTGCTGCTATTTGGCAGATTACTCTCCTTCTGTTAAGTGAAAACCAGATATCTAAAGAAAATGTCTTGATCTCACATTTCAGTCATTAAAAGATCCTTAAATCCTTGAAAAGAACAACTGAATTATCTCACAAGTGCATTGTCATCAAGTTCATATGTTTTTTTCCTCTTACTCTCTTGGAGGAATATGGTTTTCAAAGGAGAGAAGTCGGTGTTTAAGATTGTTTTTGTTATTGTTAAGTGTTTAAGTAATTCAGACTTACCGGAGGAACGAGGGTCAGTGAGAGGAAGAGGATGAAAATGAAAACTGGAGTCATGACGGCGGTCGTCTCCAGATAAACTACAAATTGAAAAATACAGTGAAAATCTGAGCAGAGTTTGTTTTTTAAGGATGTTTAGCACATATATCATTTATAAAGGTAAGATGAACGGACTTTACCTGTTGTAGCTGACCTCTGATGCTCGATGCAGCAGGTGCTCGGCTCCTCACTTATATAGGCTTCTCACAGAGGGTGTGTCTGAGGTTGCAACATATTCAACGAGCCCAGTAAAATATGTGTGAAACACTGTGAAGCTGCTCCAGAAGAATAACTGAGAGTGATTTTCCAAGATGACATTACATACATACTCAAAAAGTAGCCCCTATGAGATTTCAATATTCTATATGACACAAAAAAAGCTTAAGTTTATTATCATCATCATATTTTTGTGTATAAATTCAGCGTTTGAGTTGTAATTTTGCCTCCAGAATGACTGTAAGGGGGCAGAGATAAATCAATTAAAAGTAAGAGAGGAGAAAACAAAGCTTGATGAAAATTTTCTATTGTAAGTCATAATTATGAGATAAAAAGTCAAACTATAAAATAAAAGGTCAAATTAAAAAATAAAAATGTATGAGATAAAAACAATAAATCTAATAATAATTACTAATAATAACTAATAATGGTTGTTGGTAATGTATCAATAATCCACCAAGAAAGAAAGAAAGAAAGAAAGAAAGAAAGAAAGAAAGAAAGAACGGGTTCTCTGAAAGCACGTTGTATTGAGCAACCATGAAACGTTTTTACAAGTGAAGTTTTAGTGTCGTGTTTGTTGTCTTGGTTGTTTTTCTACATTTCTAGAAGCTACTGAAGTCTGGAATTCTGTTTTTTTCATTTCCACGCTCAGTTAAAGATTGATTTACTCAGCAACTTAAAGCCTGACAGCAGTCATCAATCAACACTTCAGTTCATTGTCTTCAGACGGAAGAATTTGCATGAATGGTTGAGTAATTTTCAGGTGACAACTGCTTATTGTTCTCTTTGACAAAGATCTGGTTTGGGTAGGAATGGAGAAACCTAAACAAGAAGCAAGGGCCATTACGTAACTAAAAGTTTGGAAAAACACAGTAAAACCCAACATATCTGCGTTGTACGACTTCTGATGAGGAAGCAGCTTCAGAAAACTAAAATAAGAACAAATGTCACTGATGAGACTATAATTTATCTGCGAACAAGAGATCCCAATCCCAAACAAATCAATAGCTAACCTCCACTCTGAAGTGTGTTCTCTCATTTCCTGGAGGGTTTTAGTGTGTAAATGAATGAATCTCCCATAGACTTCAATACAGCTGACACCACAGAAGAGGAGCTTCAGTGACGTAATGACCCTTTATTCTTCCTTGGTGAAAACACAAGACACTTTATAAAGCTTCCTGTGAGAGGGTGTGAGATTAAATGAACAAATTGAAAATACAAAAAACTCAAACAGATGTGGATTTGCAACTTATGTTTACAATTAATAAAATTTAATTGACTTCGAGTCTCACGTGAATTTTCATAAACAATGTTAGATGTTTGTAATGTACACAGAGATGGGAAGTAATGAAGTACAAATACTTTGCTGCTGTGCTTAAAGTTGCAATATGTAAGGATTTGGCTGCCTGTCAACTTCATACTCAAAACAAACTTTTAACACATCCATGGCAGCGTCAAGAATAAAAAAATAACTGGATGAAAAATTAAATACACGCATCATGAGCTTGACCGACGTATAGGTGAGATATGGAGCAAGACATATCATATCAACTTAATGGGAACTTGACTCGTGATTTTCACTGTAAGCCCACAAACGATGAGGAAGTAAAGCCGCTGTCATCAAGTGTTTAAGGTCAACAGCAACAATGAGCAGAACTTGTTCACCAGGAAACACAAACACTCATTCGGACCAGTCTCTCTGACAGAAATATGCAGTTGCAGTGATTTCTGTCACTTGAACACACTCATCACTTGTCAGTTTGGTTTTAACACAAAACAGAAAGGTTTTAAGCCTGACACAGGAGGGAGTAGAGCTGTTTCTTGATGAATGTGACTGTGACAGCTCAAACACTCAGCTGTAGGGACAAGAAGAAAAACGCTGGAGGGGGAAATTCAAGTTTGACGTCCATTATGTAACTTAAAGAAGCAGAGTAAAAGGAATTCTTTTTGCACTTGTTGTTTGTTTGTTTTTGTAATATTCATTTTGAGTGCAGAGAGGAATTAAAACTCACCTGGAGGAAAATTCCATCCTATTTAAAACATGGGGTAGTGATGAACTCCAGCCTCTTGTGGTCAAAATGAGTATTACAAAAACAAACACTTGGAAAATTAAGCCTTAAAAATAAAAAATGTCTCTGGGAAATAAAAACATTTATTTACTTGGTCATGATGCAAAGCAGCAGCACCAGGTCCAGACTTTAAAATTACATGTAACCCTCTTCTTCTTTAAAAATCCCAGAACATTACAGAGTATTACAAAAACACTAAGAAAAAATAGACTATTAGACAGAAGAACAAACTTTTCACTCAGTTTCACACATTACATTTTTTTTTTACGACAAATATTTATTTTTTTACGACAAAAAAAAACATTTTCACACATGAAAGAAGAATTATTTTCTCACATGAGCCTCTTTAATGCATGTATGACATATAAACAAGCACTGCAGGCTCCACTGTTCTGCACAGGGACAGCATTCATTCATCCATCTGTGTCAGATAAACTGATGATCGAGACCCAAACCCACACATTCGTCCAAACCCAAACACTGGGTAAAGTGGTTCGGTGAATGTGGAGTGGATGGTATGGAGGTGGATACGTTTGATTGAGGAGATGATGGAGGACAGACAGTAGAAGGACGGAGTGCCAACATACCAATCCAGATACATTGCTACCCTGTTGGATTCAGAGGGTGGAGGTACGTCTACATCTGTTGGTGTGTTATTGTGCCAAGCGGTGTAACCCTGAGGAGAGCAGATCAGACTCCAGGACTGATCGTTCCATCCGATACAGCATTCATCCTCATCTCGCTTCCTCTTGATTCCTCTGTAAGTCACTCCTATATTAACTCTTCCTTCCCAGCGTACCTCCCAGTAACATTGCCCAGTCAGACCTTTACTACACAGCAGCTGCTTCCAACAGTCGAATCTCTCTGGATAATCAGGATACGGCTGCTTGTCTTTAACCACCATCACCTGTCTGCTGTCACTGGACAATGAGAGGTTTCTGTCCGCTGTGTTTGGGTCCAGAGAAAGCTGACGGAAATCTGACGGAGGAAACAAAAGACAATATAACAGCAGTTTGTGACTTTTGGTGATTGCTACTAGTTTTTCATTTTAAGAGACTGGTCTTATTTTTTCTTTTGTATATTTACTGTTGCTCTAAATTAAAGCAAAACTTCCAGCAACCCTTAGTTACTGGGGTTCATGCTATTCAGTTGTTGGTGTATCCTTTTGGATCTGACTGAGAACCTGAGGACTTTAGGTTGGGGACTGCTTTATCATCGATTTTACTTGAAATTAAACCATAATTTACTAAATGAACATCAGTTGTGGTGCCCTTGACCTCTTGCTAAGATCCGGAATCGGTGCGTACTTTGTCTGTCACATACGTTGCCCACTGATAATAATGATAATTTATGTTGCTACAGGACCATGGTTGCAGCACCTTTTTGTAATGTCATGTTTGCAACTTCGGAAAAAGCACATGGAAGAAGATATCTTTTCTAACGTGTTTAACTTTGTGAAAGAGAATATTTCAACTCAAACCATCATCCACTAAGAATTCTTCTCACTAAAATCTAACCAACTGTGTTATAAAACTGAAAAAAGGTCAAACAAATTTACTTTCTGGTTAGTTATGATGATGGTCCAGGGGCAAAATTTATAATGATGATCAACACAGCAATGTGAGATAAACCAAGCTTCATATTAGATTTTTAGTCCATAATCACAACATTGCAAGCACAGTTGAATCTTATGATCAGATCAGAACCTTTCCAGAGATTATATAGACCCAAAGTCTTCTCTACTCTCTTCCGGAGTGATGAAGAGCTCCGTATAGATCCGGTTCAGATTTGTTGGGTTTCCTGCCTCCGCGATCCCCTCGAACAAACACTGAAACTTCTTCTTCAGGTTTGACTTGAGTTTACATTGACAAGTCGCAGCGTGAGTTTCTGCAACCACAGACAATGTCAGTCAATGGACGATGAGATAAACATGTGAAATAAAATACCTTCTGACAAATGCATGCAGTTCTTAATGCTCTTGTTCTGCTCATCACTAGAGCCTCATCAACTCAGGAATTAAATCTTAAAAGCATCTTGCTGCTCTGCAGACAGTCAGCCAGCTGCTCTCTCTTCATCCTTCTCAAAAAGTTCAGTGTGATTTCCAGAAATGCATCTCTGCTGCGGCTGCTGCTCTGCTCGTCTTCGTCACCTCCCACACCTTCCTCCTCTTCTGTCAGCTTCTTTGAGCTTTCTGGACCAAGAACTTTCTTGAACTTCTTCAGCTCGTTCCTCACAAAAGTCACAATGTTCTCTTCAAGCAGCTAGAACAGTAAAGACAAAGGAAAAATTAGTAAGATAATGTACAGTTGAGTCTCAATTAAAAGGTTTGGTAAGTCCTGAGAATCTCAACAATAACGGTAGTTAATTAATCTCATGGTTTATGTCAATATCAGGATATCGCGACACCCCTAATGACAACCTGTGAACTCATCTCTATAAATATACAGGTGTATTTAGGGAACGGGAGGTTGGACAGGAACTTATTTATTTTTGATTTTGACTTAACTGTCCTTTGTTCAAGTTGTATTTGTTTTCGTGATTTATTTGCAAAAAAAATAAAAGACCCTGATCAAAAAAGGTGATGAATGTCAGTCTGTATTTGGCACAAAAATGTGATCTTCAGCAGGTTGAACAGGAAGTGTTTCTTTGACCTCAAACACCTGCTGATGTTTTTCAGCTGATGGAGACTCGATAAGGTTGCTTCCTAATGTGACACAATGAAAATCCCATCAATGACAGTGAAGCCACTTGGAGCTCAGCCAGTGCATGAACAGTAAAAGACCATTGTTCTCTTCAACTGTAATCAAACAGGTTTGAATGTTCTGAACTTTCCAGAGGGAAGAAGTTAAGAAGGCTTTAAGTGAGTGGAAAAATGAAAATCCAGGATACATTTTATTTTTAGAACACTGAATATAAGTTTTGCTCATGATGCGGTAAAATGTTATACACCGTGAAAGTGGAGTCCAGGTTCGTGTGAAGCCGCCGGGCCGGTCGGTTACTGACAGCCTCTGACCTCCACCTGTGAGCTCGACACCTAGAAGGCATGAGGTCACACACACACACACACACACACACACACACGCACGCACACACACGCACGCACGCACACACACACACACACACACACACACACACACACACACACACACACACAGATTATAATCCTTCACTTCTGTAAACAAAGAGGAAAACAGTACAAGGACACACATATTGGCAGTGCAGTAAAGTACATTCACAAGATCATGTACCAGTAAATAATCTTTATCATAAAGGACATCAGCGTTGTAGAAAATACCCCAAAGTAATTCAGTTCTTTTGAAAGCCCTAATCGGATCTGATATTCAGCATTTTAGTTATTTATTTGTTTTACATCCGATTGCACGCAAAATAAATAGCTTTAGTTTTGCTCTGATATCTGCAAAGTAACTAAAGATGTCAAATAAATGTACATTCACAAGTTCAGTTCTTGAGTAAATGTACTTAGTTACATTCAATCAATGCGAAACATGAAGTATTACTCGGTGGGTAAATGACAGCCATGGTATTTTGCATGACGTCCGCCCAGTTCTGAGATGGTATTTAGGACCAGCTGGTTTTCAACGACCTTGTTCATACATTAAAATCTTCCTCTAGGCTAAAGTCAAAGGTGCAAACACTGAGTGGGACACTTCAGGTAAAGAGGCAGAAAGAGATGAAGTATGAAGGACAGCAGGTAGAAAGGTTGAGCCTGGCCAGCTGCAGGTCAGTGGATTCATACAATCATATACTAGTTCTTATAATTCTCACCTCGGCTCTGCATCCTTGAACTAAACAGTCTGATCTTCAGACACACAGCTGGTTTGCTCCTGGTTCACTGAGCTGCCACACAGAACAAAGAAAGATGAATAAACCTAAATAAAATAGGAGTGATTATTGAACATGAACTCTGTCGGAAGCCAGCAATGGAAAATATTAAACGGAAATTGTCCAAATCTATTGTTCTTTATAAAACTGTGTCTGTGTATGTTGTACTGCCCTGCTTACTTTTGTTCATCAGACCGGCATCCATCCTTGAAGTCAGTGGGTTCAAACATAGAGCGATCACTCCTCAGGGACACACAGGTGGGCGCAGGTGAGTCTGGTGTCTGCTGCCTCACCGGGCTTCAGCATAAACACAAGAAGTGGATTTTATGATGGTGAACAGTCATAAAGAGTCAGAGACAGTGTCTGTCTTGCCTCTTATCTCTGATCCAACTGTCAGAGGTGGAGACCCTGTCCTTCACGTCCATCTCCTCAGACACGCTCATACTGGAGTTTACACCTTGATGAGTCCCAGTACGAGCGCCATTAACCAGCTAAACTCAAATTAAATTATAGCTTCTGCGCAGCGTGGGTCAGGTCCGGGCATTTTTTTGGCAAATTTAGGCAATTCTGAGCAACAAACAGGAGAATAGGAAGACAAGACAGCTGACAGCAATGTTCATTTTGGACCACTTGAGGCTTGAACTCAAAATTTCTGGAACCAAAGACTGTCATCTATCGCTCTGAGCTAATGGCGAGCGGCAATGCAACAGTGGCTTCACAAATTGAGTAAGCCATTCACTGTTGTGCAGGCAGATTTGAAACCACTGTAAAAAATTCAGTTATCAAGACAAAAATCTGAAAATACACATATTGCAGCATGGAGATGTGGGTAATTTTTTAAGAATGATTGATTTGCTCCATAAGTGAATAACTGATGTTTAAAAATGTTGCTTGCATTGACTGCAATTATTCACATGAGAGCAGAATTCAAAATGTTCTCAAAAATTCATTTTTTTAGGTAAAATTCTAATATTTGTCAAACATCATCTACCATGACTCTAAAAAAAATTCAATTTTTTTTCATGAACATTGAAGATGTATTTATCAATTTGCAGGTATATGTTTACAGTAGTGTTCACAGTCAAACATTGTCATGCACTGTAGGCAAAAATTGTGGCAGGAGATTTTAAGTTTTACAGTTTAAAAAAAACAGAGTGATGGACTTCATAATTTTTAATGAGTTTCAGTGGACTAAAGTTTCAGCAGTATTGGGGCTACAGTTTGGTGAAAGCTTCAAAACTGCAGCATGTACTGTTGATTTTGTAGGTATTTTTAAAGTTTTTAAATTTAAACGCTTATTGTGCGCGCTAGATAGAAAAATAGATAATTCATACCACTGTGTTTATGAGGAGGTATCAGTTAATAACACTCATGCCGTCCTTATGAAGCAGGTTTTAAAACTAAATGTCATTTATTTTACTCTTAAGATTTTTAATTAGGATTCATTTAGTTTCTTAGAATAGCAACTTGACCTGAAGTCAGTCGAGCAACATTCCTGACTTCCAGTGAATTGTTGACCTTCAGTTAACCGTCAGTGAAAACCAATAAACACCCGACGTCTTACTGCCGAGTCACATGAGAACACACTCGTCTGTTTGAATTCTTTCAGTCGCTCCACAGGTTGTAGCCATTATACCTGATATACCTCAGGTCAGTTTGTGTTTGTATGGAGTGAAAAAGACGAGAACTAAGCTTTGTGGAAAAAGAGTCATGAGACAAAAAGTAAAAATTATATATAATATAATTATATAATTATAAAATGTCATAGTTATATAATAAAGTAATATTATTGGGTTAAAAAGTCAAAGTTACGAGTTAAAGGTAAAACTTAAGCTATAAAAAAGTCAGTCGTGAGATGAAAATGATTAGTTAAATACTAAAAATGATCATATAAATCATAATCATGAGACAAAATATCATATTTATGTTAGAATAAGTAAAATTTACAAGAAAAAAGTCACAATTATGATTTAAACATCATATTTATGAGATAAGTAAAGGTTACAAGATAAAAGTCATCAATATGAGATAGAAAAGTGAAAATTAAGATAAAAATTAAGATAAGACGTGAGATAAAAGATAATAACTATAAGGTAAAAGTCACAGTTATGAGATAAAACATCAGATTTATGAAATAAAAAGTCAACGTTATTAGAGAAAAGTCAAAATTATGAGATAAAAAGTAAAAGATGTGGGTTAAAAGTCATAATTATAAGATAAAAGTCACAGATATGAGATAAAATATCAAAATTATGAGATAAACTGAAAAAAAATCACATTAAAAATTAAAGTTATCAGTTAAAAGTCATAATTATGAGATAGAAGTCATAGTTATATGACAAAAGATCATATTTATGAGATAAAAAATTTTAATTTATCAGAGAAAAGTAAAAAATATTAGATAAAAAGTAATAATAATTAGTTTATAATTATATAATCATATAATACGTTAATATATACTCATTATTTTAATTCACAACGGGAATATTTGAGTTTTCATCAGTTTTATTTCTTGACATGACCTATAGTAGAGTTGGATGTGTCGCGCACACACACACACGCACACGCACACACCCTGTGAGCGTGGTCAGGTGACGGTCACGTGGCTCCGTCAGCTGACGCTAGCTCAGTAGCCGGACGGACGCTTCTCCTGCGGCAGAGACGAGCTGACGGTCAGACAGGATGCCTTTCTCCGAGCTCTACTTTAACGTTGATAACGGCTACCTGGAGGGGCTGGTCAGGGGGTTCAAAGCCGGGATACTGTCGCAGGCGGATTATCTGAACCTCGTCCAGTGTGAGACGCTGGAAGGTGAGTTTCCAGCCGATGCTAGCTGACGGCTAGTAGCTAGCTGCCAGAGCTAATTCCTCCGGCTAACACAAGCTGTCACTGTCAGCGCTAACGTCAGTTAGCTCGAATAATATAATATATAATATATATTCGACCCTCTGCGTTGTGTTATTGTCATTTAGTGCTCGTTCTTAAGCTTCCCGTCGATAAGTTGAACAATTAAAGGCGAAACATTATTCGATATTTGTTTTTTTACAGCTTGCTATCAAGCTTGTCAGTCTTAGCTAGCTAGCATCGTGCTAATATATGTCAAGCTAATGCAGAGAAGTGTTTTGTCGTCTGTTGATCAATGATGGGCTTTTTAGAGGAAGTGAAATAACCTCATGAAGAGATTGTTCACTGCTGTTGACAGCCATGAGACGCTTCAGTAGCTTTAGCTAACGTTAGCTCTGTTAGCACTGACACACAGATGGATTCTGCTCATTAACGAGTAAACTGGCTGCTTGTTCCTGGTCAGCATGAAGATAGCTGCTGTAAATGTCTGAGGAGAAATGTTACAGTAAAGAGTTAAGAGCATGTTAAAGGTCATGAGTTACTAGTATTATTAAAACTACACTTCACAATACTGTGGACCTTCTCACAGATGTTTCTTTCCTTCTCAGATTGGATGTATTTATTTCTGCAAATCACTAATCAAAGAGTAAAAATAAGACGTGAAATATATCCTCTAACATCAAGTACTTTAATTATTTGTTATAGTATTAATGAGAAGTTCTCACATAAGAAGAATTAAGTTAATTAAATAAGGTCCCAGAACACTGTTTGAAGCTAGAAAGGTGGCAGGGTCCGCCACATGTAAACAAAGTAAAACAGTTTTGAATTGTGTCCTTTAAGGTCAGTTTTGTTTATTTACTTTATTCAGTCATTACAACAAAGTGTATTAAGTTTGTTTAGGCATACAAAAATCAGTCATTGAAGATCTTCTATGTACAGAATGCTCCTTTAATGTTCACTGTGATTGTTTCTCAATTTACTGAAATGAAGGGAAATTTAAATCAATGGTTGCCCAAAGAGAAAACATCTGAGACCACGGTGTTAAAATACAGAAAGCTGTTGACGTCTCTCATTATCAACTCTTTAGTGTTTTATATGTTTGTCTGGATGCTTTTATGTTTTCCCTGATTTTCTACCCTGGTCCTGATGAAATGTTATTTTTAACTAATTAAAAATGACAAAAACTACTTGGTTCAGTTTCACCTGCACAGCTGAGGGGCTCAGGTCTATTTCAGGTTTCTGTTACACGTGGTGAATCCTGTACGTTCTCCGTCCGTGTGTCTCCCCTGCAGATCTGAAGCTCCACCTGCAGAGCACAGACTATGGCAGCTTCCTGGCGAACGAGGCTTCTCCCCTCACCGTGTCCGTCATCGACGACAAGCTGAAGGAGAAGATGGTGGTGGAGTTTCGCCACATGAGGAACCAGTCCTACGAGCCGCTGGCCAGCTTCATGGACTTCATCACGTAAGTGAAAATCTTTAGTGTTGAAATAATATTTAACTCCCTGAACTGTAACATTCACTGTAAATATGCTCTTATGTAGCTTTAAGGTTGCAGATATTGCAAATATTCTGGTGTCTTGGTGTGATATGCCTCCTTAACATTTTTATTTTCTATGTAAGAGACGGTGTACATCAGCTGTTCCCAAACTTTAGAATGACATGACACAGTTTGCATTTTGAATATGTCCTCAGGCCCGCCCAAACTTTTTATCACAAGTCTGATCAACACACGAGACATAAATAAGGTAAAAAACAAACAAACAGACATATTTGTCGCAGTGGCAGCAGGCTTAGCAGGGTGTTCCAGACATATCTCCCCTCAGCAATGATTTGCAGCTCCTCCTGGGGGATCCCAACACGTTTCCAGGCCAGATTAGATATATAATCCCTCCGGCAAGTTCTGGGTCGGCCCTGAGTCTCTTCCTAGTTGGTCGTGCCCTGAAAATCTCCAGGTGGAGTCGACCAGGAGGGATCCTGCTCGGACCACCCTAGCAGCAGCTCTCCTCCGAGCTCCTCGCCCTGGACAGATAAATTGTATTTCAGTATTGGCCAAAGGATCCATCAGTCCATGATCAGTATGGTTATCAGAAAGTCGTACATACACACAACGTTCGGCTCCGTATCTGAACAATCTCTTGTGAAAGCAACATGAACGTGCTCATATTTGAGCGGCATCAAGTTACACATACTTTACATTACTGATGACGATTCTACACAGCATACCATAAGTTCGCCAGTTGATTCTCAACAGCCACCGGTTTGAGTTCAATTCACTACACAACCTTGTGTGAGGCTGCTACAATGTGAATTCAGTCAGCTGCTTTTTTCTTGTGGGGCTGCGGCTGCATCGGGGTCGACTTTGTGAACTCATTGGTGCATCTGAGAACTGATGGTCACTTGTTTTAAATCAGTTTATTTATGAGTTACATTAATGGAAACAAACCAGAAGACAAAAAGCAGAGACGAAAATAATTTAAAAAGATTTGTAGAGCTGTTACGATAAATCAAATAATGTATTAGTAGCTTCACTATCATCTGCTCATCTTCTGATGTAACTAAGTACTTTACAGATTTTGATCATTCAGTGTTGATACCATGTGACCTGAAAACAATCACATAGTGTTGTGGGCAGACATTGAGTGACTAGAGATGAAGGAAGGATGCTGCATCAATTTTGCTGAATGCTGAATATATCTGCCCCAATTATCATCATTTTAACAAAAATAAAAGAGGTAAAATGATTAAAAGGCTGCTACCAGACAGATATCAGGCAGACTGTCGTGACATCCCCTCCCCACCTGCTGCGTGTCTCCAGGTACAGCTATATGATCGATAACGTCATCCTGCTGATCACCGGCACCCTCCACCAGCGAGCCATCTCTGAGCTGGTGCCCAAGTGTCACCCACTGGGCAGCTTCGAGCAGATGGAGGCGGTCAACATCGCCCAGACCCCCGCTGAGCTTTACAACGCCATCCTGGTGGACACGCCGCTGGGTGCGTACCTCCATATATACACTGCTGTTTATGTGAAGGAGAAGTGAAAAAGTGAACAGTAATGACTCCTGCAGGACAGGAGGTGGCACCAGAGAAACATTCAAGCATTCCTCCTTTCTCTGTTTGTCTTTCAGCTGCATTCTTCCAGGACTGCATATCTGAGCAGGACTTGGACGAGATGAACATTGAAATCATCCGTAACACACTTTACAAGGTGAAGCATGATTGAAGTAGTTTGAAGGAGGTTTTGCTGCCTTGTTACAACATGGGGGGGAACGTGGAACATTTTATTACATGCAGGACTGTAGCCAGGACTTTATAGATACAGAGGTCGTGTGTAGGACTCCGAACGGGAGCAGCATTAAAAAAGGAATTAGACAATCTTGTTATTAAAATTATCTTTAGCAGCACAATGACAGAGGAGACACTGACGTCTGATATATGATAAATGAGTTTAATGTTGACATTTTATCTTGTTATTTGGATTTGTTAATTTCATCATTTTAAATCCTTTTCTTAATTTCTATCTTTTATCCATGATTATAATTATGAAGTATTGTTTCATGAGGCTTAGTTTTCATCTCATTCCTGAAACACCTCTTGATCCGCTTCCTGTCAGGCTTATCTGGAGGCGTTCTACAAGTTCTGCTCCAACCTCGGAGGAACCACAGCTGACACCATGTGTCCTATTCTGGAGGTGAGTCTCCTGATTTTGTTCTCACTTAAACTTATTTTGTATCGGCATTATATTGACTTGAAGTGTGTCTAATGCACCATAGGCAGAACCAACTACTACTGTCTCAAAATGAGTGAAAACAAACATAGTCTCATGCATTTGGGAATTTTCTGCGTTTTTCCTGTTGTACTGAAGTCATCCCGACTTTTGACCTCTGTGCACCGATGCAGCTTCATTGGTGTGAATATAAACATGCTGCGAGTTTCTCACGGTGGATTAAAGAATAAATAAAAAGCTCAGCCAGCCGCTTGTGTTTTTGCTCCCCTAATCTTGCGTCTCTGCTGCAGTTCGAGGCCGACAGGAGAGCCTTCATCATCACCATCAACTCGTTCGGCACAGAGCTGTCCAAGGAGGACCGCGCCAAGCTCTTCCCCCACTGCGGCAAGCTTTACCCAGAAGGCCTTGCTCAGCTGGCCCGGGCAGATGACTACGAGCAGGTCAAGGCCGTCGCTGATTTCTATCCCGTAAGTACCAAAAGCCGCCTGCTTAGATTACCACAGCTCGTATCTATCAAAGTATAAAAAGTCAAACAAAGCCGGTCAGTTTACTCGTGTGTCTTCAGTTTCCTGCTTTTCATTGTCTCGTTGGTGTGAAACACTAAGTTGTATTCATCTGAATCTCTCTCTGGTCCTCAGGAGTACAAGCTGCTGTTCGAAGGTGCCGGCAGCAACCCAGGAGACAAAACACTGGAGGACCGCTTCTTCGAGCACGAGGTGAAGCACATGATCAGACATACAGTCACACCTAACAACAGACCAGATGTACACTCTGTGTCTGTAAATACATGTTGTATATTTTTAGATGTGGTAACAGAAGCTTTGTGGCTGCTGCTGGATTTAACATTTTCTGGTTGTAGCTTCTTAAATGTAAAGATTTGCTTTGGCTTTGACACACAGTTTGGAACAAGGACAACAAAGTAACAAACTAAAGACTGATGAAAGGTCAGGTCACAGTAGGATGTGAAAATAAGAATTATCTTATGTTGAGATTGTAAGATGTATAAATCTCGACTCTCTGGACAAACTATGTAACAGGAGCACCTTTTCTTAATGACCCCAGATTTGCGTTGGTATTTCTTTACTGCAGTGTGAAAATGAAGGTAGTTTCATTAGAAGTGTATCAGTCATCATCAGCTTTGTGGTGTTTGTGCACTCATCAGCCTCTTCCTCTTCCTCCCCGCAGGTGAAGCTGAACAAGCTGGCCTTCCTCAACCAGTTCCACTTCAGTGTTTTCTATGCCTACGTCAAGCTGAAGGAGCAGGAGTGCAGGAACATCGTCTGGATCGCAGAGTGCATCGCCCAGCGGCACCGCGCTAAGATCGACAACTACATTCCCATCTTTTGAGCTTCCTCTTCCTTTCCTTCCGCTTCATCCTCCTCTTCGTTTTCCTTCTTCCCTCCAACATTTCATTCAGTCTCACGTGTCTCCTGTCACACCTCGGTGTTAAAGGCTCTGATGATTTGATGCTAAATTCTTCACTCGTAGGTGTAAATTGGTTTTCTTGTTGTAATGTGAGTTCCAGCCGGGCTTGTTCTGAAAGTAAAACATAGAATCAACTTAAATGTAGTTTTAAACTGGAGAAGAATCACGTGATCCGACAGAGGCGGTCGGTGCTGGATTAAATCAGCTCAGCGGGTGAAGCAGGACACTCATTTGACTTTCAAACACTTTTCTCCGATTGTCCAAACTTTCTGACGCACATTGTGTTTATTTTATGCGACGCGCCCTTTCCACCCGACACGTCAGCTGGTAAAATACAACAGAAGAAGAATTTGCAATTTAATAAATCCAGGAATTAACCCGGGACAGAAAAGCTTTGGAAGAGCTGAACTCCCCGAGCAGCAAACACTAACCATCTCCAGACACATGAAACACTTAGAGATTCAGCATACTGTATGTTTTAAATTAATCACCAATGAAAATCAGTGAAAAGCAAAACGTTAATGGACCTGAAAACATTCCTCTGCTCAGCATCAGCCTCCACCAGGTTCTGTATAACCTGTATTTATTTCTGTTTTAGTGTTGGTTTTGTCAGCATGTCTGGTCATTACTGTGGTTTTCCCCCCCAAGACTAACGAGTGAAAACGTGTGATTGCTGTCTTAACTAGATTGTTGTTGGATATTAAAAATAAATACAAAAGCGCTGAACAGGAACTTCCAGTCGTCACCGTCCCTGTTCCCGCGTGAGCTCTTTAAGTTTCTGTAAATGAACGTACTGGATTGAGGCAAAGTGTAGTTGAGTATATGACAGACGTAATGTTTAAAGTATACAAAGATATATAGATATTTAAAGATGACTATATGATTTTTTTGTTTTTTTTCATGCTGTAAAAATTGATTTATTGCCGTTTTGATCTGTTTCTTACTTGTGAAATGTGTATTGTAAATGTGACGGAAAATTAAACGGACTTAACTGCACGAACGCTCTGGAGAAATATTTTTAACTGTTTTGACGTGTTGATACAGGCGACAGATATAGGAACGTTTCAGAAGACTAAAGGGAGGGGATCTCTTTATTTCCCCTCAGTTTGTAAATTCCTGCAGCAGCCAGTTGCTGTAGATATTAAAGCCGGAAGAGCGCTGTCGTTATAAAAATGTTGGTAATGAAAGAAAATGTCGCCACAGCTGTCTGACAGGGATTCAAGAACACTGTGCCGTGAATATGAAATATAATCCGAGTGTCAAACAGTCCACAGACGTGCAAGCAGCTCTGTAACTCTGAGGTGGTGTTAGCTAGCTGCTGTGTATGCTCATGTTAGCATGCTAATATAAAACTGTGTTCAAGCAACGCTAGAAAAAGAACCACAGACCTTGTAATTTAAAAAAAAGTTTATATTACTAGACAGTTTTATGACAGTTAAAACAATTCACTAATTATCTTCGATAACACAAAAAGTTTCGTGCTCTAACATAAGATATTGTCACGTTATATGAGCGAGTTATAAATACGAAATGTATTTATAATAAGATAAATAGTATATTGTTAAAAAAAGAAAAGTACCTCGTGTAGTTATTGTGGTGCTGTGGGGACCCGGAGAGTGTCGGTCGTGTAAACACAGGACACACATCTCTGCAACACAGTACAGAAACATCATAATGTCAAAACTGTTATTATTTCACATTCTGTAGACAAATTCAGTCAATTCTTACATATTGTGCCTTTAAAAAGTAAACCTGAGCTTAGTGTGAAGCATCAATGAGAACAAGTGGAAACACTGAATTAATCAAACTCACTTTAGTTTCATAAACGTTCTACAAACTCACATTTATTGGATTCAAGTCTCGCTGCAGGCACAAATATCTTCCGGTCGAGTGATTCTGCACAGGCTGAACTCTTTAGGTTTGATTAAGTCCAATCAGGCAGTCCAGCTGCAGCTGTGGTACCGACAGTCTGCACAACGCAAACCTGCAACTCTTATCACAGAGATTCTGGAAAACTGAGAGGAAACAAACCCTCGAAAAACACATCCAACCATGACTTTACAGCTCAGAACCAAAGCTCGCCTCCTCGACCTGCACTGCTCCGTCGGCCTGACGGACTGGGACATGGACAAGGAGCTGAAACTGGCAACGACCACAGACCAGTTTTACCACGGTGACTGTTTTCTTCTGTTCTCTGTAGTTTAATTCCCATTTATTTCACAACTGCACAGACAACCAAACCAAAGTGTGAACGTGTCTCTGATGACAGATGACAAACTGAGTGATCAGTACGTGGTCCAGAGGCCTTCAGCCAGAGCCTCCAGGAGAAAAGATGAATTCATTTGGTACGATAAAACGTCAGGTGAGCCGAGAGGAGAAAGAAAACATGTTGTTCTATGAATATCTGTGGATCGACCTGAATATCCAGCAGTTATTTCATCCACAGTTATAAAAGTTATTGAAACCTCCCTACATTTTGAGGAGAGTTGGCAAAAGCACAATTATTTACTCAAGTAGAGTAAATAAGAAGTCTCGCTCTGAAGGACATTTGTGGTCAAAGCTCATAGCACATTATTTATAATTCAAAGAGAGTTAAAGGTAGAATCAATAGGATTTGTTCTTCATGTCTCTCAGACACCTTCGTGAAGCCAAACCTGTGGCTGCTGGTCAATCCCAGTATCGCCTGTCCGATCCAGTACGGAGAAAACGGGTCAGGTCTGCAGACAGAACCTGCTGAGGAAATCCACACGGCTCCTCTGGACCCTGCAGCGACCCGACACCAGCTGAACACGGAGCTGCGCCTGTTTTCCTGCCATGATGCTTCTCTACAGAAGGAACTGCTGCACTCTGTGTCCTCCTCTGCTGAGTACATGGTACAGAACACATCAATAATCACTCTGTGGACCATTAAAGGGAAACTCCACCAATTTTACACATTAAAGAACGTTTACAGAGAAGCTGCATGCAATCTGATAGATCTCAAAAATAAGTGGACTAAAGAAATGACACACTGGTTCTGCTGTATCCATTTTGATCATTCGTTTGTTAAGACTGTCCATAATGAGTCCAACAGTTTTGGGTCCCATCTGCATTTAGTGTTTCTTTGAGGCAGAACAGTGCTGCCTGTGCACTCAGGAGCTCTGAGATGAAGCACTGCAAGTGTGTCTCGTCTCTAACAACAGTATCTTGACCACTGCCGCTGTATTATCCGCGCTGCCCCTTTGTAGTTTACTTGGTTCTTTTATTTGACATCAGGACGTCAGAGCAAAGAGGATGTGGGTGCATGACACGATCCATAGGAGACAAAAAGACAGTGAATATTATCGCCTTGGTGAGGAAAGATAAAAACGAAGATGGTGACATCACCAGCGGCTTTCTGTAAAGATGGAGGTTTTGAATTCGAAGCAGAGGAATAAACACCATTATTTTCCAAGTCAATAAAGTTGCAGTTTGTCGTGAAGACGTTACAAACTTCTGCTTAAACCACTCAGTGAACTAAATTCAATCAACAAACATTTCTGCTGCCTCGTTACAGAAAAAGTACTAAAGGTGAAAATCACAATAAATCATACAGTTTTCTTCCCGACTTTAAACTTCCCCTCTGCTGCATTTTTGGAGAAAAATGTTGTCCACAGCCATGTTTAATCTATGTTACTGATGTAATCTCTCCATCTTTGATGATTAGATCCAGAATGACGACGTCTCCTGTCGACCAGCCAAGAACAGACGTAAGGGAAGGACCACCAAGGCCAGGGTGAGAGCGCTGGGCTGCAGCCTGGACCAGGTGCCTTCAGTGGGCTGTGGGGAGCCTCTACGATGACCTCTTTACAGGCCATAAAGATTATTATGAGTGATGTGGTTCAACATGAACTCAAAGTTAGAGCACTTTTCTTTTTTGTTATTTGGAAAAGGAGATTTCTGTTCTTGCGTTTGTTCTCGTCTCCCTTCCAGGACAGTAAGATCCTGAAGCCGGGTTGCTGGCCTCGTCCGCCGGTGAATTACTGCATCCTCATCGCATTGGCGCTCAAAAGCAGCCATTCTGGGAGCCTCAAAGTCCAGCAGATTTACCACTTCACCAGGTCAGAATTTGATGATTTTGCTTGAACCCCACAGGTTTATGTTCTTCAGGATAAAAAGTTGACGGTTCACATTTGTAGGAGTCAGACAGGTTACACATAGATGCAGCATCCCCTTAAAACAAGGCTGTAACATATGCTGAATTCACAAGAAGGCCCAAGAATTTTACAGAAACAAGGAATCACAAAGTTTATAAAGTTTCTTTTGACTCAACGTACAAAATTGAGTGTTTTTTAAAGGGAGTCTGGTGGATTTCTCTCTCTCCGTCTCCTTGCTGTTGTTTACTGAAGTGGATGTGTCTGCTTTGACCTTCAGTACAGTCAATAACAATCACATACATGTTATCCTGCCATGTGTCACATCACTTTCACATCACATGTTTACCTGACTTTTAGATCAGGGAGTGGAGGGAACGGTGGTGGTGGTGGTGGTGGAGTTACAGGAGAGATGGCTGCCAAAGCACTCACTGCAGTACAAGACCGCATTTCAACATTTATAAGCGTGACACCACTGGATATTTTTAAGGAGACCTCGGAACAATGTGTTTCAGGGTATCTTATGTAGAGTGTTAAAGGTCCCATGTGTGATTATAATCTGACTAATCTGATGCCACCCTGTCAGCCAAATTTGAAGTTCTATGCATAATAATACTAGTATCTTCACGTTCCCTCAGAGAGAACTTCCCGTTCTTTCAGACGGCTCCAGACGGCTGGAAGAACACCATCCGACACAACCTGTGCTTCAACAACAGCTTCCGCAAAACCTGCAACCAGCTGTGCAGAGACGGCAAGAGGAAGTCGTGTTTTTGGCACCTGACTCTGGACGGCCAGCGGCGGCTGAAGGACGAGATTCGCATGCTGACGGGAGAGACCTTCGACCAGCTCGAGAGGAGCATGGCCCACCCAGGTGAGCGAGGCGAGGAAACCTCCACCTGTCAGCCTCTCAAAACACAGGCGCCATCACTGCCACCAACCACAGTGACTTCATGTTACTGAAGCTGATTAAAGAGAATTGGATGTTATAATCTGTCTTGTCTCAGTCTGGGTTTATGTGGTCGTAACTGCAAATACTGGACTAATCATCATTAACTCTGTTTCTGTTTCAGATGTAATACGGACTTTACTTGCACTGTGACTGCAGTTGTATCAGATCGATGCATAATAAAACTCTATATGCAGAAAGTTTCTTCTGTTATGCTTTAAATTATTTATGAATATATTCAGTTTGTGTGAATAATTGCAGATTGCTAAAGAGCGTGTTGATTCACTCATCAGGTGAAGGACGATGGTATCAGTTTAATATCTCTGAATACGTTTATCGTGCATGAAATCAGGTTGAATATGAAATGAATTTGTTCCATGTGGCAAAGTTTGAACGACTTCGCCCCTTCAGCAGACATCTTCATTCATCTGTACAGCCTGTTGAAATATGTTTTTAAAGCTGCACATCCTCTCACAATGTCCTGCCTACAAAAATATATGAATGGTAACGTGCCACAATTAATATCTGACTCTGCAGAGTAACTCAATTTAGTGGAGAGTATGAAGGATCTGATAATTGGCCTTCAGAACACTGAACATTTCATCACTGGTTGTTTGAAATTTTGAAAGACTGCAAATGAATATCGGTCCCACACATCAGTTTTCAGTCTCCTTGATTTCTAATAATCTGCATTGGCCTTGAAAAATGTATATCAGTCGATGGAAAATGACACTGATCACCTGTGACTGATCAATACTTCACTTTACTGCCGTCTGGTCGGATGCACAGAGCTTCAGCTGGATGGCTTGTTCACGGCTGCTATGACAGAAGTGTCTCGCTGAACTGGTGGGGATGTTTGTACAAACATTTACTGTCTGAATCTATCGACTGATCAGCGTTATTAGTAACTAGAACCAACTGTCAGAACTTCCTCCAGACATAAACAACATTATACTGGACACGGCCAACATTTAAATGTTATTAATCCACAATCATGTTTTAAAGGAAAAGATACGGTTTATTCTGTCCCTTTTATAGAAGCTCTGTAGATGTTAGTTTTAATGAATGATCAGTCTAAATAAAAGTGTTATACAATATTTTGGAATTTTAGGAAAAAATCCTAGAAAATGTGTCAATACTGAGAAAACTCAGAAAATTGTCACTCACAGACTCTTTTATGTTATACTGGAATTTATTAAATGTATTTGACCTTCAAAAAGTATGACCACAAATTGAATTATATTCACCGATATAAATGTAATCAAACAAATGACTTCATAAGAGCTCATTGATTTAAATGAAGTTGTGAGATTCAAGTCCAAATTGAGTCTAATCTGAGTCACAGTAATGAAACTTCAAATCAAATTCAATTCAAAGTGATTTAAAATGTTTTTCAAAGTATATAAAGAAAATGAAAACTTCTTTTTTGAGACTAATGCACACAGAGTGCAATAAAATAAATAGTCAGAATAATAAAAGATAAAAACAAGCAATGAAAATAATTCAGATTAAATCAAATGTAACACATTTTATTTGCTTAGTTTGTTTTTCTTCTACTGTGTGATGCTACACACTGAGAAGCACCTCGTAACTTTGGTTTTGAAAGGAGCAATAGAAATAAAGTGTATTACTATTTTATATAACAGTGGCTGAACTGTTGATTTAAACACTTTCAGATGTCCTGGTGTGACTCGGGGTATTTGCCTCCTTTCCGGCGTCTCTCAGACAAACGATATCTGTATTTTTTCAAGTCAGCAGGTAAATCTCAGTTAATTTGCCAACAGTCAAAGTGTTTGTGGAGGTGCAGTGAGAGGCGGCAGATAGTTGATTTAAGTGTGTCTGCCAGTCAAATGATCGTTCTGATATGTGGACCTGAGCACTTCTCACATCGCATCACAGCAGAGGAGACGTCTCAGGACAGGTAAGGACACCAGGACTAATACTTTTAGGGTCTAGTAGTATTTTTATGGTCTTTTTTTTTAAGCAATGAGCCAAAAACATCTGTAAACAAGATGACTGTCTTATATCTGGCTTCACAATATTCACAAATATGCAGCAGTCTTTAATCTCTCATCTGCTGAACAACTAAACATCAATAGCAATCGATATGATTCAATATTTTATTCCTTGTACAACAGAATTCTGATGATGATGACGATGAAGAGCGGCCCCTCAGGACTCTTCCTCCTCCTCCTCCTCACCAGTAGTGCGTCTGGACTGGGATCGGTGGTGTGGATAGGATATAACTACTACACAGTTACCTACACCTGGCAGAGCGCTCAGAGTTTCTGCAGGAGGTTGGATTCTTACTCACATTATCATCAATAACTCCTCCAAAGTGTTTGGTCTCATATTTTATGTGCTCAAAAAACAGCATGTAGGAAAAAGGTGAAGTTTTTACTCAAGAGATAAAAGTTAAGACATCTGAGAGGAACATGAATGTCACATTTCATTTGTAATCCATCTAATAGTTGTTGATTTATTTCTTCTTAAAACCGCAGAAATGTCACCTCACTGAAGCAGCGAGGTCATCAGGATTCATCCTCTGAAGTGTCTGAGACAAATTTCTTGCCATTGATATTATGCGCATGTGTGAAAACTACTTGTTTCGGGTCAGAAAACATCATAGATTGGCTTAAAAAACAGTTTTTTTGGTCATCACTAGAAATGCCTTAAGAAAAACACCAGGTAGTTGACGTTGACGTTATATCCTGTCAACTGCGCTGACTTTGTGCTATTTAGCTATTTTTTTCTTTGGCGAGAAAAAAACCTCTTGCTGTTTGTTTTTAATCACTTAAAATAAATGAAACTGATTTGTTTTGTTTTTTCTTTGTCCGAATGGCTTCAGTCACTTCGTTGACCTGGCCACCATCTATACGCAGGAAAACACAGACCACATGAACATGAACGAACATACTGCATGGATCGGCCTGCACAAGGAGTCTAGCAACAACTCCTACCACTGGTATTGGAGTGACGGATATTTGAACCTATTCTGGCGCTGGGCAGAACACCATCCAAGAAACAGTGACAGCTGTGCTGTCGTCAATAACAGACACAAAAGGTAATGGGAGGCTATTGTTGTATGTGTTCTTGCATGTATAAGCAGTCACTTAATATAACCGTGCAGTGTTTTCCTAAGGATGCTCTGATGTTTCATATTTTGTTATATTCTTTAATAGTTTACCAAGAAACCGCTCCATCAACATCTTTATCCGCCGTTGTTCTCTGGTGGTAATGGAGACACTAATTTAAGTCTTTACAAGTTGATTTTCATAATGTACGGAAACCGATGGCTGCCAAGAGTGTGGAGCTCTCACAGCGACGTAACAGTCCTGAAAACCTTTCTGACAACTTTCATTTTTAAAACAATGACATTCATTGGCCACGCCATTTACTTATGTCTGTGAAATGTGCGACTGTGTTTCTTAATCTGCGTGTGTTTTCTCTATTTGCGTGTGTTTTCTTGAGCTGCAGTGCACTGAGCTCTCTCCAGGGACAGAATGAAATCATCTAAAGCGTGATTTGATTTGTAAAGTTGTCAGCGGTAGTAAAAGCGCTCAGTTAACTGTCATAAAAAAAATCTAAAAATGTCATGTAACAGTAATGGTGTGGTGTGTTCTGAAGCACCCAATCCTCTTTATATTTCTGTTGTTTATAATTCTGTTGTTTATATTTCTCCTGAAAGGTTTTATAGCACCAATTGTGACGGACATAACTTCTTCATCTGCCATAAGATGAAAAGCAGTGGTCCTGAATACACGTTTGTACCACAGCTGAAGACTTGGTCTGAAGCTCGGGAGTACTGCAGGAATAATTTTCACGATCTGGCATCTATCAAACGGGATTCCCAAATGGATGAGGCTGTCTCGGATTGGGACTATCCAGTCTGGACTGGACTGTACAGAGATGGTAAAGAAAGACAAACTTACATCGTCAGGTTGCTGTATTTATAATTTCATTCCATCTGTACAGTTTAAGTCTGTGTGACGTAAGTTCTAACATCTGCTCTGCAGGCGGGACGTTTAAGTGGAGCACAGGAGTGTCCGAGTACTTCAAGTGGGCATCAGGCGAGCCGAGGAACAACGGCGACTGTGTCTCCATCCTCTCTCATCAAAAAAAGATGGCCATCCAAGACTGCTCCGCCCACTTTCCCTTTGTTTGCTTGAGGCATAATCTGGTCCTGGTGAAGGAGAACAAGACCTGGGAGGAGGCGCTGGAACACTGCCGAGGCCTCGACCCATCGTACTCTCGCTACGAGCTGCTCAGCATCCAGCCCGAAGAGGAACACATGTATGTGGTGACCACGGTCGTGCAGGGGGCCGTCACTGAGAAGGTGGGCGTTTATGTTTAATCACACATGTAAAAAATCCCATCCCTGACCTCCACCGACCAACTCCATCAATGTACTATCCACCCGATAGTTGCGTTGAGTTTTTGTTGACGTTGTCTCGTTTGAACGTTCACCAAAACCTGTAACTTACACATCGGAGAGCTGCTCATGACTGTCCCTCTCTCTGAAGTCTCTGCTCACAGATTATATCGTGTACATAAAAAAAGCATAAAGGCTCTTAAAATGAACAAATATGAAACCCACAAGCACTTTTATAAACATCTCCTTTAAAAATGGTGCTCTTGCTGTTTTGTGTTCCTGATTTTATGCTGCCTGCGCAGACGTTCATGAGATGTTTTTCCTCCCTCAGGTGTGGACAGGTCTCCGTTTCCTGGCCGGTAAATGGTTGTGGATCAACACGGCTGATCAGTTGTACACTGATCTGCCCATCTGCCCCGCCATGAAGGATCACTGCGGAGCTTTATCCAAGAACAGCACCGGCCAAATGGAGACCATGGACTGTTCGGAAAAGTTAAACTTCCTGTGTTACAGCAAATGGTGAACACATCACTGACCACCAGATCTCCTCTGCATCGGAAAACTTCATGTTCACGTGCTTTTCCACTTGTTACAGAAGTTATTCAGATGGCAACACAGCAGTGGAATGTCAAACATATTAATAACTATACAAAAATCAGAATATAAAGTGTGATTTTCTTTTGTTTTCTGTAAACATTTTGACACATCTAGCTAAACTCTATTTAACAAGTGGATCTCTCATAAACTTAGACATGTTTTATCTCAAAGTTCTGTACTGCTAAAGTCCTAAAAAACAATTAACCATCTCAGTGGTAACTTTTTTCAAACTGTAGAAGGTTGTTTGTGTGCGTAACTCAATTTAATATCTGTCATTATCACAAACCAGAGTTTCAAAGTAAACTGATAGTTGAACATAATCAGATAATTAAGCAAATTTGTATTTAGTTTTCTCGCTGTTTCTTTTATTATTTATGAGTTATTATCATGTTGTTTTTGGTTAAACTTGAATGAATTAAAAGAAGTGTATGAGAGGAAGTGAATGCGTGTGGATCTGAGTTGAACATTTGGAGCTCTGACAGCAAATGATTAGAAAGATAAGCAGAAATTTACATTTTAAGGTTTTTTTTTATTGAATCACTATTCATTAATATTGTAACGTCTTCTTTTTCTATATTCTAAATTTAAAAGTGGGAGGAAAACTGGAGCAGTTGTTTTGGAAGAGTCGTCAGGTGATCTTTAAAAATGTTTGTTTTTTTTAAACTCCTGCTACCAATTACCAGTTCGAGGGGAATGTAAAGCCCCCAGTTGGCTTCATGGTTGCGAGGAAAGTGGGAGAAACCGGAGCAACCCAGAGAAAACCCAACGTCACCACAGACGACGACTCAACATTCAGAGCGGCTCAGTTCTGGAAATCAAACCTTTGCCCTCTGAGGTCAAACTGCTGATCTTAAGTAATCTGGATGTGATTTTGTTGTTTTGGTGGTCTCGTCAGATGGTCTTTGAAAATTGGGAGGAGAGGCGCTAGGTAGTTTTGGTAGAGTCGTCGGGTGATCTTTACAAATGTTTTTATGAAAAGTGTTTTTTTTAAAGCTAACCTGGACGTCCAGGTTAGCCTCCTGCTACCAATTAGCTTCTGAGGGCAATGTAAAGCCCCCAGTTGGCTTCATGGTTGCGAGGAAAGTGGGAGAAACCGGAACAGCCCGGAGAAAACCCAACGTCACCACAGACGACGACTCAACATTCAGCGCAGCTCAGTTCTGGAAATCAAACCTTTGCCCTCTGAGGTCAAACTGCACCCAGGATGCCAACGCTTGCTCTACGTCTGAAGGGCTTGGCGAGGACTTTGCCCACAGAGGAGAAGAACCTGCAGATGGCGCAAGGTTGTTTCGGCGGGGCTGTCAGGTGATCTTTAAAGATCGAGGCAATACAGTTATCAAGCTGCGGGTTTTCCAATTTCAGTGAAAGCAGTAGCGTCTCTGCGCTGCCTGACATCTCAATCAGGTCTTTAAAAATGGCCTTCTTGAGTTTTTTGACAGATGTGATGTTTAAATCTGATCCTTCGACCTTGGCCCATATGATGTTGAACAGACGCTGAATGATGTGGTCTTTGTTTTCAGGAAGCACGTGGACTTTGAGGAATGTCTCCCACGCCACCATCTCGACGAGTAGTTTGACAGACATTTTGTGCTGTACTGCACTGTACTGAAGTGGCTCCTCACATTTTGAGGCTGCCTTGGGACTCTTCGGCACCTGGTACATCAAAGTCTGCGTCACCCTCTGAGTCTGGATGTCACTCTGAGTGTTCAGCCACCAGCCCATCAGGGTTAGAAAATTCAGCACTAAGACTTCCACGTCGGCATACGTGACAGCACGCTGGACGGCATCTTCGCTGCCCTGGTTAGTTTGTCCCTCGAGCGTTTGTATTTCGGGGACAACCTCTGGAACGATTTCATTCGTGATGTGATTGTAGAGGACAAAACTCAGTTTCTCTGTGACTTCCTCGAATTGACCAGTGGAAAGTCTTTGGAAAAAAGGAATGAGAGCCAGCTCGTTTTCCACATCACCTTCATCGAATTCTGTCTGAAGCAGAGAGTCAATACTGTCAATGAGAAACTGCAACGAGTCGTCGCTTTCAGCGCTGGTGCCCTGATGGAACTGTGCCTTCAGCTTCGCTGTGATGCAGCAAATGCCCGCTTTGGCAAGACTCTTCGCAAGAAAGGTTTTTATCTTGCCGCCGACTACTTTCAGCTTGTTCCTCGCTTCGGGTTTTGGACTGGGAGTTTCCCGGACCGTCTCTTCCAAACTCACAGTCTGTTCTGCAATCACCTCGGCGATGTCATCCGCCAGAACTACCATCTCCTGAGAGGTTAGGGACTGCAGCATCTCATACACAGACGTGTCGTCCAAAACAGGTTCTGTGAAGTCATCCAGCTCTTTCTTTATGATGCTCAGGGCAGCTGTGGCTGTGGCTCTCAGAAAGCTGTCCTCTGACGAGACCTTCTCTACGCTGTCTGGTTCCACTGGTGTCGCTCCGTTTGATGTCTGACTGACTGATGTCGTTCTGATCGGTGTCGTTCCTGCTGATGTCGTTCCGTTTGATGTCTGACTGACTTCAGAATTCTGATTGTCTTCCTTCCTCCGTCCACATCGTCCGGGCCTCGAAGAGAGCTTCATTTTGGCCGCCAACGTCCTAAACATTCCGCTGGCGTGCTCAATCATAGCATTAAGTCTGCTGGGGGAAGTCATGTGCTGAATTGTTACAGGCTCGTCAGTCTCGTCACTACCGGAGAGTGCTGAGTAGACGCTCTCTCGTACCTCTTCGCTAACCAAGTCTGACAAGAGTTTCAAGCTGTCGGACTGGACTGAGTCAGAAACACCCAGGGTGTCTGCAAAATTCTGAGTAAGTCCGTTGGTAGCGGAGTACATACAGAGAGAGAATCTGCCCAAAGTGTCAGGGTTACTAAGATAGGCCAGCAAAGCTTTAGACATGGATGTTTTTATGTCTAAAAGCATGTCTGCCAGCATAATCTTTGTGGCCTCATCAGGCGATCCAAAACTCAGCATCCTCCATCTTTCTGGCGTCAGCCTCTGAATAAAGGATTCAACCAGCGGTCGAACGGTGTCGATGCCGCACGGCGTCTGCGTCCGGGTCGTGTCCTGTGTTCCTGTTGCATTCATGCTGCCTGTCGCTGGGTTCTGATCGATCGTCTTCAGCTCCTCGGTGTCGTAAGTCAACGACTGAATGTGTGCGTTGAAACCAGCCGTAGCGTCTGTGAGTTTAACTGAGTGATGTCATAAAGGCACTTTAGAACCTTCGGTCAGACATCAAAGACGATCTGTTTACTGACTGACACATCAAAGCAATTTTAGAATCTTAGTTCACATCCCACACACACACACACACACACACACACACACACACACACACACACACACACCAGCATAGCAACCGTTGCTAGGGACAGAACTGTTTTTCAAAATAAGATGCACAAATTGACTGTGAATTTAAATAGACACAAAATGTCAATTTTTTTCATTGAAAAGGTTAAATTCAGGTTTAATATAATTGCATTTAGTAAATTTGATATAATCATTCAAAACAACATTAAAAGAAGTTTTGGTTCTGTGGTTTCATTTGCACTTTACTTTGTAAAGTAAGGAATCTCTTTTCTTCTATGTTTTTTGTGGTTTAGATATCTTGAGAACCGTTCATCTGATCAACGTCATACTTATTTGTACTTATACTTATTCATACTTATAACTTTATTATCATTACTGTTGTCAGCCATGAAATGTGTAGATCGGCTCAGTTACTGTTACAGTGAAGATTTCGGCTCAAAAAAAGGTGAGAATAAAATCTCTTCAAATCAGTTTTGGATCTCTGAATATAATATTAAACTTTATTTATATAACACCTTTTGAAAGCAGAGTTTACAAAGTGCTTTGACAAACAAACAGAAGCAGGAAACTAAGTAAGGTACAGAATAATATGCAAATTAAGTGAATAAAATAATGAAATCAATAAATGAGGATAAGAAGAGGACAAGTTGTTTGTAGACTACAAAACTTCTCCTGACTTTGTAGATACTGACATTTTTTTGGGGGTGAACTGTTCCTGTAAGTAAAGTTACGTACATCATAATTGTACTTAATTGCATTGGAGCGGACACCATCATTTCTGTATGTTAAGAGCTGATCGATTAGATAAAAATAAAAGCAGTGCATCAATGTGTTGGTGTCTTTCTTCTGCTGCCATCTAGTGGTAAAAACTACCGACAGCACTCTGAAGGACAGCAGACAATTTTAAAAATACAGCTTCTGTTGCTGTGTGATGAATGTCTATAATAACAGGGAATTCAGCTCTATGCAGTGGAAAACAAGTCATGACTTTAATATGAATATTTAATGTCATATTTTCCTCAGTTTGTCAGTTTCGAAGGCGTCCAAACGTCAACGCTTCCTCCAAACCCTTCTACTCATTGTGTCATTAGGGTTGTATTGTCCAGACAGCCAGAGTTTGTCGCCTGGTGCCTACATTACCCACAATGCAACTTAGTCGCTGAGCAACATCACTGGAGGCAGTTTCATGCTACTGTTGTCACATTTGCAGTTTAACCTGTAAACACACTTGGATGTAAGTTTTCCATTTAAATATTTAAATCTGAATGAGTAAGGAAGCTCATTAAACTATATTTCTGTGTTGGTGATTAAAACTCCTCCTTCGCGCTCTCTTGAACTTTAAAACGCTTCCATCTTTCTGGTTGCTCGTTATTTGCTTTCTTTTCTCAGCATCACATTTAAACTGCTTTAATGTCTCACATAAATCTGCCGAGGCTCCTCGTGCGTCGCTTTAAACTGAAGCCAAACACTCTGCAGATCCTCTGAAGTGCAGCCAGAGGTGGAAACTCGAGCCCTGTTTAAAAATCCTTCCAGTTACCGGCTTTGATTTATGACAAACTCCTCGAGGATTGATCCAATTGTGCTGTTAGGAGTCAATTTTAAGTCACAGAGTCTCAATTCACAACTTCCACAACCTGATCGACCCTTTCCTGACCCCAGCGTGACAGCATATGACTTCAGTGGGACTCAGTTTGCTGTCAGTAGACTCGTCCTGACTATGTGACATTCGGCAGCAGCATGCTGGAGCTTTTAACAGCTTCAGCTCTGTCACAGCGGCTTGGATCAGGCTCCAGCTGCGGCCTGCGCTGATAAATCACATCCAGAATCACACGCTGGATCGAAGGTGACCGCGTGTCCGGACGGGATGAAGCCGAGTCTCTTCTCTACACAGCTGTTCAGTCCTACCTCTTCTTTTTTTTCCTGCGTCTGTGTCTTCCACAGATGGATTACTTGTTTGTACAGCTGCCTAATTGCACAATGCCGCAGCTGCTTCAACAACTGCCCTCAAACAGGAAAATTGATCGGGATATGGTAATGATCGGGCTTCAGCGTGTCTGCAGGAAAACAGCGGTCATCTTCTCGGATTCTCTTGACTAAGAGTGACGTTATGGTCTGAAAACAGGCGATGAGAGAAGATCCACGTGAAACACTAGAGGGGTGTTTTTATATGTGGTGGTAATGTATCCAAAAGTAACTTAGAATAAAAAAAATAGAACACTTAAGGACGCCTTAAATTGAAAGTCTGGATTCTTTCTGCTCACGGTTGATGACACATCTGTGAGTGAATGTGTTTGATTGACATTTACATTTTTTTTTTCATATTTTAGGGCTCATCAGGAGCAATTTAGGGTTCAGTATCTTTCTCAAGGACGCTTTGACATGATTTGAACCAGCGACCTTCCCATTACTAGATGACCCGCTCTACCTCCTGAGCACATTTTAAGCATTGTCATTGTTCATTTGGTGCCCTTGTCCTTGAGTTACTAAACCTGACCAGAACTGAGCAGTCGCCTCTGTCTGCAGTAGCATTATTAGTGACTTAAACAAGAGTGGATTCAGTTCTACTACGTGCTTTAAAACCAGACTTGAAACTGTTAAAAACACTCCCGTTGTTCATAAATGATATCAGCTGATATTACATTATATTCTTCAAGATGAAAACTGGTCTAGTTACTCAAGGACGAGGGCTCCAAACGAACAATGATTGTGCTTAAAATATAAATCAAACCTGTTGATTCATTCACAGATGTGTCATCGACCGAGAGCAGAAAGAATCCAGAGTCCGTTCTTTTCAGTTTAAGGCGTCCTTTAACTCGCCTGGTTTACCCTGAATGAGAGTTTGGCGCTGGATGGAGGCCAGCGGCTGTAGATACTGCAGGCACAACATGTGCAGACAACACAGGACGCAGCAGACGAGCAGTGAGGGAGTTCTGTGTTGTGTCTGGACCAAACTGTGAGACACAAACACAGAACCGCTCCGAAAATCTCAACATGAAACAGAGGAACTGACTGTCTTCATTAAGTTGGACATTATTTCACATTTTACTGCCCTCAGCTTAAAACGTCTTATTTTTTAAATATTATTTCATGTCTGATCACTTTATTTTACATATAATTGCGAGTTAGTACACAAACAGAAATATCTTTAACATATTTGCACTGAACCCCCGAAGCTGTCAAACTACTTTGACTATAAAATACTCATTTGAATTTAGCGTCTAAACATGTACACACTCAGTCCAACACAACAGTTATTATTGACAATGTCAGAGAGAGAGACCAGTTTCTGACACTGCTCAGCTTATAGCCGACTGTTCCGCTGTAGCTTATTGTCCTTATTGATGACAGTGAAAATTGAGAAGAGAAAGAAATACTCGGGCAAATTTCAGATGTGCCGAAGAGATGAATTCCTGTTTCATACAGAAAGTTTTAAAGGAAAAAGAGACACGCAATTTGCATCAATTATCGTGGAGAGGCTGCCGGTCGGTGGCCTGCACAGACTCTATGAACAGACAAGGCAAAAAAAATAATATTATTAATGAAAGAATGAATGAAATTGATTAATTTTACTGAATGCTCGAGATTCATGCAAGTTGACGCCAGACCGCCAGACTGTCTCCTGAGAATGAATATTAAAATCTAAATTAAAATTGAAGTACATAACATAAAATTGCTGTTATTGTGGACTTTTTGGTTATTTTCTTTCTTTAATAGGGAATAAAAACACCACTCACACGGAGTCAAACACGGTTGAGGTGCACACATCACATACACTTTATACAGGTTGAATGTGTGGATGCTTTCTTAGTGTTCTAATTGTTTGTTCTTTAAAAGTCAGAAGAGAACGCAGGAAATAAAGTCTGAAACTCCACATTTTTCAGGTGAAGGACCCAAAACTCCTCCCTATTTCTGTGGGCTCAAGGTTTCCAGGTATGGTTGGACTGGACTGCATCACAGAGAGGTGTTCCTAATAATCTGTCCACCCCGACGTCAGCGATCGCCTCTCTGACGACAGAAAGATGACAAAGCTGCTGTATTGGATTTTATGGCACTGCTCATGTGAAACTTGTTTAAAATGACTGTGTAAGATTTTATAAATGCAGTCATTTGACCTTTGGCTCCCTCTAGTGGAAATATCAGAAAAGCCACTCCAAGGATAGATCGAAGGCACTAACAAGAAGAGATGAAGTTTGATTAAAATCAAATGAAAACAACCAACAAGACCAAAGTGGAAAAACTTCTCCTGCTGTCGAGTCATGAAGATGTTTTACTGAGTGAGAGGAAGAAGAAACGGCAACCGTTCGCTCCCCGAGCGAAGTCGCCACAGACTGAACTTCTGTAAATGTCATAAGAGTAACCTTAATTTCTACGGCGCCTTTCTTCACAAGGTTACAAATAATATAAAACACCACACAGATAAATTAAAGACTGTGCAAATACACCAAAACCAGTAATAACAAAACAATGAGAGAAAACATTTAATCAAGCAAAAAGTCACACTGAGTAAGATTTACAAAATATATGTTGAATTTAAAATCGATTATATCACAGCGAAGCAAATCACCATAAAAAGGTTAAACATACATCTGTTTATTATAGTTAAATAGTGATGTTTTACATTGTCACCATATATTTTACGGTATAATTCTGGAAACCACAGCTGTCAGTATTAAACTGTAATCACACAGAGTTTTATCGAGGGCGACAGAGCTGCTGCCTCAGAATGAATATTTTTAGAAAGCCTTTTAAAAGAGAGAAAGACAGAAAATGTGTCAAAACAGAAATACTGACAGACGACATTATCTCCTTGACTGTGACCTCAGGAGTGACTAATGTACAGTAGCTTTATTTCCCCAGAATACACAGGATCAACTCGAATGTGAGTGCAACGATCACGGCGGTGCACACACAGAGAGATGCATTGTGGGTTTACTGCATGTGTCCTGTGCATTCAGGATTCACCTTCCAGGAAAACTTGATTGGACGGGTAGCAAAGGATGAAGGTGATCGAGGGCAGCAGGATTATCTGCGGCTCAACTCTTTCACTGAATGCTAATGAAGCACTTAAGCTTTTGACACTCTGACCAAATACTTCCTCGGCTGGCTCGCTGCAGACGACGCACCGTACATTTGTCACCTGTTTGTATTTCTAACTGTTCTCAACCACAAACCATAAATGAACCTCCAGTGTGCCGGGGAGCGTGGGAACTATCTGCATTACAAAGGGGTTGAAGTTTCACAAAACATTTCTGGAGCTTCACAGCACGTACGACTGAAGGAGGTGGAGACTTGTTTCAAAATGTAAGACAACAATTTTTAAAAAAATACCTAAAAACATATAAAAGGCACCATCACAGTCTCCAGAAGCCCCGAGATTAAATTTGAAAAGACGCTATATGAAGTATTCAATATTAATGAGGTAACAATACAAACTCAGAGATATTTATTGCTTCCATAAGTGAATAAACAAGCTGCTCTGGGAGGAAAATAAGAACACTGTTTGAAGCTAGAAAGGTGGCAGGGTCCGCCACATACGAACAAAGTAAAACAGTATAAATCGTGTTGTCCTTTAAGGTCAGTTTGTTTATTTCTGTTTATTCAGTCGTGTAAACAAAGTGAGTTTGTTTATTCAGTTTGTTTGGACGATCTTTTCTCTTCAGATTGCTCCTTAAAGGTCAAACGTCCTGTAAAGTTGTAAACAATAGGAACCATACCATAAACAATTAGATAAACAACAAAGTAAACAATTATGCACAGTATATTCCTACGTTTACATATAGAATATAAAGTGGTGCGTACTCTATAATGTCAGAATCAATAGTTATTTCATCCTGCAGCCTGAAGCAGCAAATCAAACGAGGGTGTGTTCAGTTCAGACACGACAGAAGAAACCATCAAATCAGAGCTTCAAATGTTTTATAGCTTTTATTTAAACAAAAGCACCGTTTGGCAGAAGAAGTGTTAAATAAATCTATGTGGGAGATTTGACAGATGAATGCGTCCGCTGACAGCACGCTCAATTCTTTATAAGCTTTCAGTGACGCGGGCTGTATTATTGATGAGAGGACGACATGTTTGTTGTCGCCCTTATTTGCACTTTCGTCATTCGCGTGTGTGTTTGGCTGTCAGTTATCATCAGTGTACGTCGTGCTGCCACGTTCTGCAGCCTGAAGACCGAAGCAGAGAACTGCGTTTGGTTCACTGTCAACTGTCAACGGTACACGTAAAGTTTTGTCACGTCAGTTCTGTTAATTCCAACTGTGAGGATAAAACTCATCGAGCACTGATTGTAATTGTCGTCAGTATGTGAATATTATCCTAAAGATTCCACTTTATATTTGACATGTCTTCAAATGTAAAAATACGTTTTTTCAGACCAGAACAAAACATCTGTTAGACTTTATCTATATTAAAGAAACATTTCACCAAAATATGTCAAATCCAGTCATCATCTCCTCCCCGTCATGATGATGAGAAGACAAACCAACAACACAAACACACTTTTAAAGGCCCGGCCGTCAGTGAGCATCCGTGGCGCCGGTCGGTGAAGTGTGTCCCGCACTTTTGGCTCCAGTCGGCCCTCGTCGGAGGCAGAGAGAGAAATCACTCTGATTGGCTGCTTAATCATTTTTTAAATACCATAAGCATGGTGTTTCTGAACGTATGAGCTTGTTGGTTGTCAGCTGCATAATTATGCTTGACACAAATTTACCTTTCTCAAGATAAAAATAAAAAATCAGCTCTTGCAATTTCAATAATATTTTTGTTTAATTGCGCTGCCCGAATATTCTTTTTATTTAAATACTTGTGTTCAGAAAGTTCTGTCTTTTCTCTGTCTTTATTTGTTCATTGAGACACTTAAATGTTGAACATTTGCTGTTATCAGCTCATAAAATGTGAGCTGCTTTCCTTCAGATACAAAACAAAACAATAAAAAGTCAAATAAATATAAATGTACAAATGTGTGTGTAGTAGTTTGCATGTTCGCGCATCACACATACAAACACAAACATTGTTGTGATGGGTGTTTCTCACTGTTTCCTGAGACTGCTCAGATAATATGAGTGATAAATGAATTGTCAGTAATTGTCAAAGCAAACAAAAGTCATACATGAGTGAGAGTACAAGTAACTTATACATAATATTTAGTATACGTTATCAAATAAGTGCAGTTGAGTGCAAGTAGAATATTTGCTCCTCAAAATGTAGTGGAGAGAAAGTATTAACTGGCAGGAAATGGAAATACTCAAGTTAAGCACAACTACAATAGTACTTGAGTAAACGCACTTAGTTACATTACATCACTGCTCAACAACCAGTGTTGTAAAGCTAAAGTCATGCATGAGTGAGAATAAATGTATCATGGTACATGTTACTTTGGTAAAAGTAATAGACATGTAAAGTAAAAGTATCTCAAAATTCTACTCTACTTGAGTAAATGTACTTAATTACATTCCATCACTGCATAAGAACCAGTGTTGTAAAAAGTAACTAATAGCGATACATCAGTGAGAGTAAATATATTGTGATAAAATATGTTTTTGGTGAAAGTAATAGACATGTAAAGTAAAAGTACCTCAGATGTACTTAAGTATAGTACTTGAGTAAATGTACTTAGTTACATTCCATCACTGCTTGAAAACCACTATTGCAAAAAGTAATTAAAGTCATTAATGAGTGAGAGTAAATGTATTATGGTAAATATTACTTTGGTAAAAGTAATAGACTTGTAAATTAAAAGTATCTACCTCTTTACAGTACTTAAGTAAATGTACTTAGTTACATTCCATCACTGAGTAACGAGTGTTGTGAAAACTAAAAGTCACACATGAGTGAAAGTAAACTATCGTGGTAAAATATGACGATTGTTTACATTTAATTTATGCGTTTTATCCGTTTTTTTTAACGACGTTCTAAAAATGATTTGCCATTTACTGTAATGTCATTAATTTTGGCCCTAGTGGTGCTCCATAGGCATCAGATAGCCCAGAAACATTTTGCTGCGTGTGCTCATAACCGTCTAACTTCCGCCTTACATTAGCTTATTCTCACATTAGCTCACAAATAACCGTCAGAAACTCCTTTTACAGCCGCTTTCGGTCGGTTTAACTGCGCTACGTGCGGAAGACGTCGACTCACCGTGCCTGCCGCTGCCCGCTGGCCGCCTGCGAGAGCCTCTTTCTTCCTGCTTTCAAAGTTCCCACGGAAAGCGGAGGACCACCCAGCGGCGCCGAGCACGACGCCGATTAGCTGCGCGGAGCTCATTTGCATTAACGTCAGTAAAGGCTGTAGGTCAATCCTTGCGGGTGCTTTTATTGGATGTGCCGCTGTCAAGCAGTGCTGAAGAATTGGAAGGGCAAACGCCAGAAAAAGGCAGAGAAAAAGACAAACATAAAATCAGCATTATGTAGCTCGAGCCCGCCGCAGCTCCGCTCTCAGCCGTTGGATCCGCCAACCGTCCACACGAGCCCAGATCCAAAAACTTGTGGACACGGAGCGGTCTTGTGTTTTTTTTTCTTCTTCTCCTCTCTCTCTCTCTCCCTCTCTCTCTCTCTGTTCTTCTGCTTCTTCT
>CAEMYA010000260.1:1275451-1313962 GCA_903131615.1 Diplodus sargus
CCCCCCCCCCTCTCTCTCTCTCTCTCTCTCTCTCGGCACACAGTCACACTCACATGAACCTCTTCCTCTCGACTCCACAGGCCTGGAAACATCCTGTTCTCTGGATCAGATGAATAAGCATGGCTTTACTTAAACATGTACTCTGTGAATACACAGAATTGTTACTCATAGCTCTTCTCCCCCTCCAGAGAGATTTGTTCTGCATAAGCGATAAAGGGCTGACGAAACCAGAAAACCATGCGAGTTTGGGTTCAGATGATTGCGTATGTACGACGGTGTCGGTTTATGAGGTGCCTGGTTGCGTAGTTTTTTACAGTCTCCGGCTTGTTGTGGCGAGCTGCGCCGGGTCTGAACCGGAGGACCCAGCGAACGCTAAGAGGAGCGCCGTCATCTTTGTGGGGAGAAAGTCTTAAAATAACCAGTGTGTACAGAGGCAGCGCCACCATGAGACAATGCTGGGGTCAAAGATGAGCCAGTCTCCTCTTCCTTTTTCACTTGTGAAGTAAACATTTCACTCTGTGACACACACCCATGTACTGCACTAACGCCCTGACTGGGTGATACAGGCCTGTCATTTGCGTTGCTGACAAGTGGCAGTAATGTTGTTGGAGAGAAGTGGAGGCCGGCTCACAGTGTTTTATCAGTATTTTAATATGTCCACGACGTTCAAAGACTGAGGGCAGAGTTCAATAACACATAGTCCTGTTTTTAAGATCAGAGAAATGACATTGTGCTTTCTTGTTTTAGCTGTTCTTTGAGAGACACATTTAAACAGCATCTGTTATTGGAGAACGATTTCAAAACTGCTGCAAATAGTTTTTACTAACACAGAAAACATCTTGCAAGTATGCGAGCAGCTGACGTCTCTGTCGGCTAACCCAGAAGTTTGCACGTTTGCAGTTTGGGATTTTGGATGATTGCCGAAGATAAGTTTGCGTTACTTACACGTTTCTTTCAGCAGGATGATCTTCACCAATAAACACCATCTTTGTGATTTTCACAGCATGAATTAAATCAAGCTAATTAAAGTAAGTGAGCTAATGTCACGCTATAAACAGACGACATCACGGTCACATGACTTAAACGTCACTGCCACTAAGCGTCTTACTAAACAATTACTACACATTTTCTATAAACTGATCAATGTACAAGTTGTGAAGTCAGAGTCAGAACAGTGTGTAACTAAAGTGGGCCTGTAAAGACGGACTACTTCGTCGTGATGACAACTTTTTAAGACACATTAACACTTTATAATCAAACTGGTGGGCACTTAATGATGTATTTATTGTCATAGAACAGAACATCTAAATATCATCCGCCTGTGGCTTTGAGACGAGGAGAGCGGATGTGTAGAAATGCTAACTGATATCCGGGTTTTAGGACTCGTCACCGCGCCACTCTCTAGTGGCTGAAAACAGTTTGATCAACCTCGACTTTGCCAGTTCTTAACTCACGCTCTGTTCTGCACAGCTGATACAAATCACAGCACAAGAAGAGCTGGATCGTTCCAACCACTGACAATCATGTTTGATTATGTGGGTGATGGAGTGTTACCTCACTGATGTGCCCCATTTACTATCCCAGCATGCAGCACTGCCCAGAGGAAGACAAACGCCATGATGGAATAATTTACAGTAGATTATCTGGCATATGTACATAAATTATCCTGCCGTCATTTCTGACACGACTATTACACTTCATAAATATGGTAATCACTTGCTGAACTGCATATTGGTTTCATTAATAAGCTCAGCTTGGCTGCCTCATCCCTCCACTCCCTCTGCGGGGGAAACGATATGAGGTGTCAACATAACGCAGCCTCTAAAATATTGTGTCACACTCACAGATGAAGGAACACTCATAAAAGTGGTAATATGGGGAAAAAATCTCTGTTCTTAGTTTCCTCTTGTTTATGATACAGCTGTAGTTTGTTGTGCTCTTCTGTCAGCAGCAGCAGCAAGAGAAACCTAAAATCCATCTTCTTTAAAATCACATCAACATGAACAAAGATATTAGTTTCTTCTCTTTGCTGGTAAAATGAGATTTTGAGATTCATTTTCGTTGTTCACACGTCAGCCATTTTCATCAGGGTGGGAAGCTCACGTGTCACACTGCTTTGTTTTCACAGCAAACCGTATAAATGTAGGAAATCTGACAAATTATTATAACTTCACTGCTTCCTGATTGATCAGCAACTGTAAAGACGATTGATAGTTTAATCCGGAGGGACATCGAACCGTATTTTAAAGTAAAACCGCAGGTTTCATAACCGATTAGCTTCCATCAGCTAACGTTAGCATTCAGCCACAGTCTCGCTCATGTTACAGTTTGATGCAATACAATTAAGTAAGGCGTAAATTAATTCAGAAATATCGAAACACATCATGGAGACATTTGTTTAAACCTGGAAGTGAAACAGACATGATCTAATCAAATGTTAACTAGGAAGTTGTTCAATGCTAACATCAGCTAACAAGTCATTAAATATGTTGTTTTACCTTGAAATGTGACTGAACGTGCCTCCAGATTTTCACCATCCACCATCTTTTAAGTTGCTGATCAACTGTTAAGCAGTAAAATGACAACAATTAGACAGATTACCTCAATTTATAAGACTTTCAACCTGGAACGCAGCAGCATTACTTTATCCCAGCCTGAGGAAAATGGCCGCCATGTGATTAAAGTCTCAGGGAATTTAGGGCTTTTGTTAGCGCCTTGGAAATATTAAAAACAAACTGCTACTGCTGGCGTTTTGAGGGTTTACCCCCATTTTGCGCATTCACAGCGAGGTGTAGAGTGTCAGGATTCTTGTCGGGATCGAGGGGGTGAAGTGTTGGGCTGCATGGCGCTCCACATGTATGGATGGTTTTTCAGAGGCAACACTTCAAACTATTATCTTCCTTCAGTCACTACTAGTTTGCTGATGTTTCCTTAGCTAGGGGTAGAAATTTGGACTGAAAATGGACTGAAGTCCAAGCTGGTGTCTGTCTGTCGGTGATCCTAGCAGCACTTTAGCACAGATGACTTCCATGTTACATCTCAAGTCAGAGTAAATGTGTTCGTTACACAATCCAAAGGTTCTCGCTGTTTTCAAACAGCAGTGATGCTTGTTCCAAAAAGAAGAATTGTATGTTTTCAGTCGTTGTTTCACTCCTGCTGCCTCTGTCCCTGACACTTTCTTTTTGTTTTGGTCACAGGATGGTTTACGCAGACTGTCAGGAAACGAATACATCTTTTCCACAAAACGTAAGTTCACATAAAGCGTACAGGAGGGACGATACATGTGTTTCATATGTTTTCATTCTGTAATTATTAAAAAATCAAATCTATTCTCTGTTTTATAGTTTGTAATCTATAGATAATGTTCATCAATCATTTTGATATTTTTTCTTTGTTACTTACTGTCCAGAGGCAGTGAACAACACATTTCTAACCTCCTCTTCATCTGAACGCTTCCTCTCTTGTCTCCTCCCGCTCACAGAGCCCCATCACATCCCCAGTCACCTGATCACTCCTCTGTCGTTAAACGACATCCCGCCTCGTATCGCCCAGACCATGGAGAATGAGGACTCTTGGGACTTTGACATCGTCAACTTGGAGGCTGCAACCTTGAAACGGTGAGGCAGCAACACATTTAAAAGTCTTCCACAGGTGCTGTGTCGGGAGCCTTTTGTTAATCTGCCATGCTGGATCTCCCCGCAGGCCTTTGACCTATTTGGGCCTGAAGATTTTCTCCCGATTTGGTGTCTGCGAGTTCCTGAACTGCCCCGAGGCCACGCTGCGCTCCTGGCTACAAGTGATCGAAGCTAACTACCACTCCACCAACTCCTACCACAACTCTTCTCATGCGGCTGACGTCCTGCACGCAACGGCATACTTCCTCTGCAAGGAGAGGGTCAAGGTGAGTTAACAAGCAGTGAAAAGCAGCATTCCTATATTGTGGAACGTGACATTTGCATTTCAAGTGACTAAGAATGAGTAGTCAGGTTTTCCAGAAGGTCGTGATGTCACTGCACAGTCGTAGCTGTTGATGTGAAAACACGGTGGGCGACTCCTGCTTTGAGCCGACCAATCAGAGCAGACTGGGCTTGACAGTTTGTCCACATCAACGGATTAACAAACCAGTAAACAACCAGAAGTGCATCGCTAAGCTGTTACTTATGTGTTAAAATAAATGAATGAAGTGGCAGTAAATGCTCTGTAGTTTTTATAGAGAAACACCAATCCCTCAGTTCTGCTCGGTGGCTTTTCTTCAGTCTGTTAGTTAGCACGAGAAACGCTCATTTCATCCTGTGACTTTCTGTCCCTGGATTGTGTGGCCAAAGAAACAAATGCTTCCTTAACACTTGAATATTCTGTATATGTTTGACTTGAGAGAAAAGGATTAGTGTGTGTGTATGTGTGTGTGTGTGTGAGGCTGCCAAAACACCTCTAGCATCTAGACGTCGGGATTTTCTACGATCACAGCTCTCCGCTCAGTCTCGAGTGTCAGGTGTCCCATCTGAGCCGACGTTATCCAAGAGAGTCGAGGTTTTGCCCCAAGTGTGTCAGTGGCTCAGTAACTGGTTTAGGCCGCGCGCTCGGCTAAGCTGATTACCAAACTGTCTATTTCTGAGCTGAGTGGAGTGATCTTTCATTGGCTTAGCCAGTGAACGGGGGGAAGTTACATCACCCAAGGTTATTGAATCCCTGGAACTGTACAGGCAGGTTAGCAGGTCTGTTACGTTGCAGTTTAATTATTCTGATGATCTCTGCACTGTTTGTGTGTTGTCTTTGTTTTTTATCCTTTTTTTTTGTTCTTGATCAAGCATGTCATTGCAGCTGCAAAATGCTTGTAAAGCTGCTTGTAAATGCTGCTAAATGAAGGTGAACATTAAATATTATTATCCTATTAATAAATCACAGCTGTTTCTCACAACGTGGAGCTCTTTCTTGGTTCAGTCTGCAGGCTAAACTGGATCCGCGTCACACTTCTGATGATTAAGGGATGTGACCAAAGGTGCACTGCTGCCGGAAATAAAGTGTTCACAGTTTGCATAATCCGGTTGAAAATCCTAAACATTTTAAGCGCTGGAATATTCCAGTCATCTCTAAAGCGTCTGTCATGCAAGAGAGCCAAAAACAAAAAACCACAAACAAAAGTCAAAGATGTCATTTTGAAATTTGAGGGGTGCTGATTGATTAGACGTTTCGTGTCCTTTTCCCCAACAGCAAAGTTTGGATCCCATCGACGAGGTAGCCGCCCTCATTGCCGCTACCGTGCACGACGTGGACCACCCGGGCCGCACCAACAGCTTCCTGTGCAACGCAGGAAGCGAGCTGGCCATCCTCTACAACGACACAGCTGTGCTCGAGAGCCACCATGCAGCACTGGCCTTCCAGATCACCACACGAGACGACAAGTGCAACATCTTCAAAAACATTGAGAGGTAAGAGGACGTTGTGGCTGTCATCACTGCAGAGGCAGAGAAAACTACAACTGCAACTACAATTACGTCACTGAATCTGTTTGGTACACACTAAAACACAATATATCTACGTTGTACTACTTCTGATGAAGAAACACCTCCAGAAAATCAGTGAGCACAATTTAGAAAACAGGTTAAAAACAGATTTTTTTACACAACACTTGTTCGTCCCTCAAATTTGAGTAGGAGAGCCTTCTGTTCTCAGTGTAATTGCAGTCTCATCCGCGGAAATCTGTCGGACCTTGGAGCTTATCTTATATGTTGGGTTTTAGTGTGTTTCTCTGTGCATCTTCCGTAGACGTCAGTACAGCTGACGCCACATTCTGGCACCACAGACAGATTCAGTGACGTGGTAACCTTTCCTTCTTTTATAGGTTTCTTGACTTTAACTCATCAGAACAACTGAACTTAATTCTGGACTGTCTGCTCACACTGTTCACGGTGAAAGAGAGGATTTATGTTCTTTCCCCTCCCTGGAAGTTTGACTAGCAAAAAGTTTTACCTACAGTATATGTGCATGTCCACAGTATGTAAATGAGTCATGAATGTAAACGTCACTGCTTTGGTGTGTTAAATAAGAGGATATCGACGCCCTGCAGTGTGAGAAGTGTCTTCAGTCCACAGATGGAAATTCTTATTTTAAAAAAAAAAACTGTTCACGTCAGACATTACCTGAAGCGTCACAGCCGATAAGCTGAGCCCGCTGATGAAAGCGACACTGTGTGTGTGTTGACAGCAGCGGGGTAGTAATGTGATTTGAGTCCCAAAGCAGAATAGCTCACATGTGCTGGTCCCCTCAGAGGGGGAGAAGGTGAACAAAGCATCCATTCATCGCCGCTGTCACTGCAGTCAGAAGGGAGAAACTGTTCACACGGGGCTTCATGCTATTTACCACACTGTCATCTCTCACTCTCTCTGGTTCCTCTGCTCCTTCCTCCCCCTGTCCTGCCTTCACCCGTCTGATTCCTGACCATCTCTCTCTCTCTCTCTCTCTCTCTCTCTCTCTCTAGGAACGAGTATCGAACGTTACGACAGGCTATCATTGATATGGTGCTCGCCACTGAGATGACCAAACACTTTGAACACGTCAACAAATTTGTCAACAGCATCAACAAGCCACTGGCGGCTCTCGAGGAGAACGGGGTGAGACTGAAAACAAATAAATCATCCTGCATCGCTTTTATCTTTACTTCATACCTGTGTAGAAAATAGTAGGTCTAATTTTAGCACTTTTTTTTTTTCTAAATAGATCAGTGTTGTGCGTCACAGGCGGGGAAAGGACACACAGGAGCATTCACACACTGGATAAACACTTTATTGTGATCTCATTCTGTCACACACGGTCGCAGAATCGCGCTCAGTCCAACAGTCGTGCACGCGACAATAGTTTAAGGAGATCTCGGGAGGTGATGGGACCGGTTCCTGTGGCCTGTTGTTGCCCCGGCACAGAAATCTTTGTGGGGAGAGAATTTTACAACTCGGTACCATCTTTCTCGTCTGTGTGTGGAATGCTCCACACAGACATTTAAAAGTCGTCTTGCCTTCTTTAAAGGCAGGAATGATGTGAATAAATGATTTGATGATTTTATTTCCTTTAATTAAATCGCCGGTTTCAGAGCTTTACACAGATTTGTCATTTAAGTGTTTGGTTTTAATTGTAATGGAGTTGATTAAAAAATAAAAAAGGTCTTTTTGTCACATCAACTTTCGTTTAGTAAACAATGAGACTTGAAGATCTGAATAAAACGGAGGTCTCCCTCATCTTGGCTTAGAAAAATAGACCTTCGATGCTTCTCGTCAACATAATTGAGTCTTGAAACGTACAGATCATGCACATCATGTGACTGCATGCTGCTCTTTTACATGTAAGTGTTGCAGGAGCTGGTTAGGAACACACACCGAACACTTTCTCCTCGTCCGAAGAAAACCGTCATCAGCTGCCATGTTTTATCCTCCCCGCGGTGGCTTATGTACAAACAGTTATTTTTAAAGTTGTTCAGCTGATATCTACTGACGCTAATGAGTAGGACTTGAGTCGTTTTTGTGCTAATGATCTGTTTCTTTCTTTCTTTTCTTTTCTTTTTAGGGAAACAGTGATGAGGAAAATGTCAAAAGCATCCTGACGTCCCCCGAGAATCGCATCCTCGTCAAGCGGATGCTGATTAAGTGTGCAGACATCTCCAATCCGTGCAGGCCTCAGGAGCTCTGTATAGAATGGGCCGGACGCATCTCAGAGGAGTATTTTGCACAGGTAATTAGGAAAATAAGGTGATGTTGATGATGCGAAGAGACGGACCCAGCAGGTAGAAACATGCACTTTAAATGTTTTCTTATTCATGTGTTTTGTGCAGACGGATGAGGAGAAGAGACAAGGTCTACCGGTGGTCATGCCTGTGTTCGACAGAAACACGTGTAGCATCCCAAAGTCCCAGATTTCCTTCATAGACTACTTCATTACGGACATGTTTGATGCATGGGATGGTAAGACTTGCACAGCATCATGGAAACACGAAAAGATACATGCACTGTCCTCAGTCTGCATGCTATTAGTGCTGCAGGGTGCTGTTGTGGGCTAACCTGAAAGTTAGCATTACCCTGACTCGCTCGACAAGAAGCCAGAATTCCAGGATTTTGGAATATTGCTGAAAAGCTTTGTGACAAACAGATGTTTGAGGTAACGAAGTACAAATCCTTTGTTACTGTACTTCAGTAGATGTTTCAGATATCTGTACTTTCTGGGTATTACGACTCATTCCTGCACCTGCATTAGAGTTTACTGTAAAGTACCTGTGGGCAATAAAGTGCATACAAACGGCGGCCATTTTCCTCTGATGTCACGCTCAGGGAGAGATACTGTAATGCTGCTGTGTTCCAGGTTGCAGTTAGAATAAATGTAGGGAATCTGTCACAGTTTCACAGTGTGACACAATTATTGTTATGAATATAAATACATTGACCCTTCAAGGGATGAACAGTTGATCCTAATTTTACAAAATATTATGTCCTTAAAGTTGCAATATGTAAGAATTTTACTTAAACGATTACAGTTTTTTCAATCTATTGTGTTTATATATGTATATATATATATAGAGAGAGATATCTTCAGAAGTTTGCAGGCTAACCAGTTAGCCTCGGCCCGTCCTGTTATCTAATACCTCTTTGTATTTCAAGAGGCATAAGTTTGGAGTGACACGATCGGTCTCCCAGTGCTCTGAGCTGCTAGTTCAGGCAGCTAACAGGAAGGCTAGCTCATTAGCTAATTAGTGAGGAGCATGAATTGGACAGGTGGCCATTCCCTTTACATACTGCACCTTTAACAGACATGACAGACGGATATAAACTTGATTATCTGTATTTATTATAAAACTAATACAGAATAATTGAAAACTGTGGATAATTAAACCTTCACTTCACGAGTACTATTCCTTGAAACCAACCCAAGTTTCTTAACACACAGTGAGATACACAGATTTAAAATGTGCGGTAAAAAGGGAGCCCAACGTGTTCTGAGCTGTCAGTAGCGCTCTTTCACAGAAACGTGTTAATGAGATCGTGGTGTTGTTTTAAAAAAAAGCACAGCACACTGTCATTAAAAACAAACTATCACATCTGAGTTTCAACTTCTTTCTGTCGTCTCTCCAGCGTTTGCAGACCTCCCTAATCTTATGCAGCACTTGGACAACAATTTCAAGTACTGGAAAGGCCTGGACGAGAGGAAGCTGCACAGCCTGCGACCGCCTCCAGAGTAGGCGCTGCAGTGTCCAGCCCCGCGACTCTGCGGTCTGGGGCGGCCCTCCTCTCTCGTGCTGGGGCGTCTCTCTCCCTGCCAGCCAAAGGACCTCCTCGCCTTCACTCTCCTGCTTCTGTAGCACGCCGAGCGTCCACATGTCCGTCCATACCGAAACCACAGAAGGACTTCCTGACGGGCAGCTGCAGCCCTGTCAGATGAGAACTGTGACAAACAGACACACGGTATCCTTATGAACTTCTCGTGCCTCTCAGGCATTTGCAGTGTAGCTGGTCATGTGACACGTCTGAGAGAGGGTCCTTACAGGCCTCCTGGCAAAGCATCCGTCCCTTAATTACCACGGTGGCTCTCCTGTCTGCCTGTGAAGTCGCTGTTTGACTAAAAAAATAAAAAAAACTGCTTGTTTACTGAAGGAGCGAGCAACAAGTGTGGTCTGGATATGAAGGATATGACCTTTGACCTCCATCCCTGTGCTCGCAGCAAAGGCAGGACTGCTCCCGCTGCCCCCAGAGGCCACACCATGAAAGAACACTCCACTGCTTTTTTTTTGTTGTTGTTGTTGTTTGGTTTTTTTTTGGCAATATATTCACGTGTCCTTCAGAAACACATCCGAGTTGACACGTAAGCTGTCCTGACAGACACGTGGGAGGGGGATGCTTTCTTTTTTTTTTTTTTTGTCGGGGGGGAACAGGGAGTGGATCTTTACTTTAGGCCACTGCTGAGAGACAAACACCTCAACATCAAGATCATAGGTAACTAATTACAGATGATTTGGTATGTTAATTTTTTCTTTAGATGTTCCATATTTTCTATATTCAACAAAAAAAAGAGAAAGAAAATTCATAAATGAATTAGTCGATAAATGAGAACAAAATGAATTTCAAGAAAAGAGAGCGAGAAAAAGCCAAAGCTGATGAAGACAAATACTACTATAACTCTCGATTAAAACTTCACAATTATTATTCATATGAAGCATTACCATATTAAACATTTTTATTTTCTTATCAAAAAAAAGTACAGTACCAGTTTGAATGAACACTTTTGTATTGCACTGTAAACAATATTAGAAAATGTCTACGTCTCAGTGATTTGTCCAGGGATGGGATGTTGCATTGTAGAATAAGCTGTTATTGTCGATCATCAGGAGTTTGTGCGTGAGTGCGTGCAAGTGTGTGTGTGTGTGTGTGTGTGTGTGTGTGTGTGTGTGCGTGGGTGTGTGTTGGGTTTGCAGGTGTGGGCGCGCGGGTGTGTATTCATTGTTGCAACAATCCCTTACTCTTGGTTTAATGCTGTAAACCGCTCGACATTTGACAAACAGCAGAAATATGTGAAGAAGAAAAAAAAAAAACATTTTGGACTTGAAAATTTTTTCTCCCAGAAATTTTTTGTATCTGGTTTATCCTACTGAAAAAGACTGCCTTATTTTATACAATATTTATACAGTACATCCCACTGTGCAACTGCAACGGACATCTGGAGTTTTTATTATAACATAGTCAGAAGGTTATGTTCAAGTAAATCTCAATATTTTTATAGACAATGAATTTTACACTGGATTTGCAGCAAATGAGATCAACCGTTATAGCTATCTGGATACCTGTGAATGGGACGGTCACGCAGAGCACGTATACAGAGAACTAAATGGTTACGAAGGATGTGGATCGCAGAGTTGTCTATCACTGTCTTTAAGCAGTCTCCTAGAGGCCGGCTTGCATTGATTATTGATCAAACATCATTCTATTTTGGCCACTTGTCCAACATCCTTATGCACAGACCCAGGGAACAGCTTTCTGTTTCAGATTAGGATACTAATATATGTTAAAGATTGTTGCTTATTAAGAAATATTTCCTCTTTAAACAGTATATAAAATGCCATAACAGCTGAGCAAATGATGGTTAATAAGACGTTATTGACCTTGATTATCTTTGTTTCTCTCTTATGACAGAATTGTACACTCAATCAGGGGGATTTGTTTGTTCCTTCTGATTCACATCTTGGTCTGAAGGCACGGAAAAAGAAATTAGAAACTATTCAATGAAAAATAAAATAATGTCAATGATTTGTTTGTAGTCCATTTCCTGCGATGATTCAACGTCCGTCCTCTTACTTCTGTCACCTTTCTCTGCCTGTTTTCACTGAAATTCTGTCTTCCTATCGAACTGCCTCTTCTGATTACCTGTTTTGCTTTGAAACATCTTAATTTGTAGAGACAGAAAGACTCCGCTTTGAATCAAAGGTGTTCAGTATTTTGAATGAATCCCAATGCCTGTGTTCCCCGGTAAGTCTGCAAGTGTTCAGGTCAAATCCCACTGTCGAATCATGAAGTGATTGAAGCTTTATCGCAGACTTTTTGAGCCCAGCGACTTTCCGTAGGTCTGCAGTCCTGCCTAGTTTGTCCAAGGAAATTACCCACAGTTCATAGTGTTGCAAGAAACATGGAGAAATTTAAATTTAAATTAAAAAAACAGCGGTGATGCAGAGACTTTAATTATTATATAAGCAACAAACAGGAATTAAATAACATAACACAGATCATTCCTATTGGGTTTTTGCAGCCCACTTATGAACGTCTAGAGACCCGGTACCGGTCCACAAGAGCAGGGGTTCCTCACTGCCGGAGGGCAATGGCAAAAAATGACTGAATGAATGAATGAAAAGTGATTAAATATTACTTTATGTCACAGATTTACGTAAGTTTACGCTTGAGGGCGAATTATTCTGCATTGTCTTCTGAGAATAAAGAGTAAAACATTTAAATTTGACACAAAAACTCTGTTGCATTTTACTATTTGTTTTGTTGTTGTCGAATGAATGAAGACGGTGAAGACATGTAACTGTAAGGGTACGCTGGGGTGTGAAGGTGGCACTCCATGGTCCGTGTGTGTGACGTGTAGGGAACCCCCCCGCTAATCAGTTTAGCGAAGTTATGTTGTTACGTTGTTATGTTACTAGCATGCTGGTGATCGTTTGTCCTCATTGACTGATGATTAAAAATAACAGTAAACAAGGAGGATGTGAGGCGGATCATGGCCGTGCGTTTTAAACTGGGGCACAAGACCGTCACAAGTAAGAAATCATGGCTAGCGTAGCATTTAGCCATAAATAGCTGCCCCGCTACTGACCCGCTCTGCTCCGCTTGTGATCTCAAGTCCTGCCAGAGTGGGTTAAGTCCTACAGTGATCGTCGGATGTGTTGTTTTAAATTGGTGTATAAAGTGAATACACATGACACACAACGTTACAATCCACTGAGGTTTAAAAGTCATGTTTGTTGTTGTGTTTTGTTTGTTTTCTATTTCTGAACATCTGTGTTTTCACCGCACTTTTCTTTTTTTGACTTGCCAACACAAAATCATGTCTCTTAAATCAGCTGTTTAAAAATCAAATCAGTTGGAAAGTTGGGGGGGGGGAAAAAGCAGACTACCAATTTCTCTTTCCGACAACGTGACGTCACATGAAAACAGCCTCCACTTCCGGACTGTCGCGCTTTACGGCAGGTCGTCAGAAGAGCTCGCCGGCAGACTGATGGCTGCAGCCGATCAGCGTCACCTACGTTAGAAACTTAAGTTTTTACTGCAGTTCTAGCGGAGTGGTGCTATGTCTTCGGGAATGACTGGACAAACACCGTAAGTGCCTGCTAACTGTGTTTACTGTAATCACATACGGGCAGTTTAGTAACATCTGTGCTAACACAGCGCCGCATAGTTTAGCCGAGCAGCAAGCTAACCAGCTGAGCTAACGCTGGCTGCTGTGTTAGCATACATGGTCGTGGCCTGCTAGTGGATGTTAGCTTGCGAGGTTTTAATTTGTGAGCTTAAAAGTCGACACGAGATGTTTGGCCTGTGCGTGTGTTATCACAAACCTTGAACAATAAATCCCTTCGTGTCTTAAATAGAGAAATTTGTAAAATTCTCATTCAAAACGTGCTCGTAACTCGCCTAATTAGCTAGCTTAGCTTTAGCCGTAGCCTCAGGTAGTTACCGCTAGCTAACTTTAGCTGTTGGTAGTTTAGCTGATAACAGTCAACTTAATGCGACGGCTGTTGATTTTGCAACAAAGTGTGACGTGTTACCTTCTTCCACAAGACAAATACTTTATCATCAAGAGACCTAATAAAAGCCACATTTCACACGATGTAGGATTAGACTAATTAAGATCATTAAACGTTACTAGTGTCGGTTAGACTAAGTTTTCCCCAGTATTTTAAATATCAACGTGGAAAAGTGTGTATGAACCAATTCATAGCATGCAGGGTACAAAATGTGAAACCCTCCTTCATTTTTAATTATACAGTTTACAAGCTTTACACGTTTATGTTCCATTATTTAGCTTTAATCATAAAAGTACTGAGCCTACCACATAAATATTCAGTCAAAGGAACTAAAGTTGCCATTTTAACCATGAAGGCGTAATTCACTGATCTAAGATTAATCACATCAAAAAAGATCTTAAATGTTTATTTAATTAAATAAAAAGACTCTTAGTTTTGTGTCTTCACCAAAACTACACAGTGCACCTTTAGCTTATTCTCTTTGTTGTCATAACTGAATAAACAAACTGACTTTAAAGGAGGACACTGTTTCATACTGTTTAACATTTCTCATGGCGGACCCTGCCACCTGTGTAGCTTCAAACAGTGTCCTGGAACATTTTCCCCTCTGAGAACAGTTTGTTTATTCAGTGACGGAGAAGATAAATATGTCTGAGTTTGTGTTGTTACCTCATTAATATTGTAAATATTAAAATTCTGACTCTACATAGTGCCCTTTTTTAAAAATAGTGTAGTTAAATGACTTGCCATTGGTTTTATATTTAACATTTTGCTTGTTGCTGTCTCTTCTCAGGTGCCTAACCAGCCGATGGGATCAGCCAGCCCAGCCTAAACAGAGGAGTAGTGACAATGCAGGAGTCGTCAGCACTGCTGGTTCAAACAGCTCCGTGTCCCAGCAGACACAACCAGGAGACAAGCCGGCGCCTCCGGGAGGAGTTGAAATGGCGGCGGCCATGGCTGCTAAAATAAATGCCATGTTAATGGCCAAAGGAAAGCTGTTGACTCCTCCACCCTTACTCGCAAAGGTGCACATGATTTAAAACAATGTTTGCGATAGTAGAAAAACTCTGATGTGTCTTGTTAATGCATTCATCAGAGGACTTACAGTTTCTGTTGTTATTTCGCATCTTTTAGACTCCTAGTGTGCCTGTGCCATCCGCTGCAGAGGAGCTGGTGGTCACAGAGGTCGATATAAATGATGTACCGCTAACTTGCAGGGACCTTCTTACAAAAGGCAAGACGCAGGAAGAGGTAAGTGGGAAGTGTTGCATTTTATTCACCACACTGGTTTAGTAAAGAGAGTTTTAAATAAACATATCCTCTAACAATCCCTCTAATGTCTCACTGAAACTTTCTGTTGCCTTTTTCAGATCCGACAGGTCAGCGGAGCAGTCGTCTCAACAAAAGGTCATTTCATGACCGATGCTGAAAAGGGAAAACCAGGGTATGTACATGATTAAGGCACGACAAGATCATGTTCTGCTTGATTAATAAAGAACGCTGCACAGATGACATACTTTTGTTTGAAAGTTTTAACTCAGTCTTGCAAGAACGGTTCATTTGATGCAGATGTTACCACAGATATCAGATGTTGTCACACGCTTTCCTTCAAATCTTTGCAATTATCGCAATAAACCACTTTGTTGATTACTTACTGAAACACATTAATAACCAATTAAATGTCCCAGTTAATTCAGATTAAATCAGTCCCAGTGCAGAAATGAGTGTTGATGTGATAATAAGGAAAAAACAGCAGATGTTTGGAAGAGTGTAAACTTTCTATATCGTCTGTGACATTTCTGATTTGCTCTCCTGCAGACAAAGACCTTTGTATTTACACGTCCAGGGAAAGAACCAAGAACAAGTCAACAGTAAGTAGCATTTGTTCATCCAAGCCTGTTTCACTGTGTCTGCCATTGTCTCCATCTAATATAATTCACAAATGTCGTAAGCATTCAGACGCCTGTTCTGTGTTGCACTGAATATGGCTGACGTCCAAACATTGCTGACTGTTCCTCCAACACCAGAGGCCGTGCTGAGGATAAAGGAGATCATCTCTGAGGACCTGTTGAGAGCCTCGGCAGCGGCAGGAGGACAGACGGTGCCTGTAATGCCTCCAATCACGCTCTACCCTCAGCCTCCTCGCCCCGTCATCCCCACACCTGTCCCACGGATGCCCAACACCAACTCAGTGCCCGGCCAGGGACATCGGCCTGCAGCTCCTCATACAGGGGTAGGCAGACGTGATCAGTGTTGAAGTTCAACTCTCTACAAACTGTTAACTACAATGTTACCTTGTGATAAATACTTTCGTCTGTAGGAGTCAGCAGGCCGTTTTTCCTAAAGAAACCCGTGTAGTGCAGTTAGATCAATACTTCCTGCTACTTTATCAGCAGTCATCTGACTTAAATAAGAGATGAGAAGAGTGTAGGCTTTATTCGAGAAGGGGTGGCTTAAAATCTATTGTCAAGTTTGAATAAATCTATTTTGTTTTTATCCTGAAATGAAGGACACGTCACCAAGTCTTCTTAAACATGTTACCACGGGACAAAATTGTAAAGGAAATACATTTTTGACACCCGATCAGCGAATAAAGATAACAAAGTGCTTTATGCAATTCGTCATGTATCTCTATCTCTGTATTGTTTTGAATATTGATCGTCTGCAGCTTCTCATTGCGTGATTTAAGAATGGAGGTAAAGAAAGTGAGGCAAATTAAGACCATGTTGCCTTCACTGATACCCACCTCCCACATTAAGTAGCAGAGAGAACATCTGAGGTCTACAGGGAAACGCCTTGGATCGCTGCATCTGCTTACAAAGCTGTTCTACCTCTAATTATCTGCTTTAAGACGTCAATGAAACCGCTTGGATGTGCAGAGCTTTTATAATGAGACATGTTCTTCCCTTCGTCCTCAGAGTTTTGTGCACACAAAGATTTTCGTCGGGCTGGACCAGGCCCTGCCCTCGTTCAACGTGAATGAAAAGGTCGAAGGCCCGGGAGGTTCGTACCTGAGTCACATCCAGACGGAGACGGGAGCTCGAGTCTTTCTCAGGGGGAAAAACTCTGGCTACATCGAACAAGCGTCAAAACGGGAATCTTTTGAGCCTCTTTATGTTTACATCAGGTACGTTCATTCCCAAGTTCCCTGTTAGGATACTGATTCATGTCTGTTGTCTGGTTGTACCGGCAGCAAAGTTGTTATTTATTTAAGCTATTAAAGGGACAGTTTGTCTTCAGAGTTGACAAACAAGGGAACAGTAAACTTGATCTTACTAATGGGGCTTCGTTATACACATGCCTGCTCGACCTGCCTCTGTCAGCATGGCGGGGCTACCTGCGCGAAGGTGCGTCTTTAACCGATGACGAGCTTGACTTGAGTTGCGTCTGTAAATAATCTTCCTCCCCACAGTATTGTTGAAGGTTAGCGGCTAACAAAGCTCAGCTAAACTGGTTATTTATTTATTTTTTATTTTGGTTGCTTTCCTACAACTTATTCACAATAAAAGTCTGTTATTTAGTCATTGAAAAGTTTTTATTATGAAGAAGCAAATTCACAAAATGTTGGGTTTTCATCAGCAGTAACAGCTCAAAGCACACAGTGAAATATAAAGTACAGCAGAACAATCGTGGATAAAGGAGAGAAACTAAAGAGATTCAGTTAAAAGCTGTAAAATGACTCTCAGCTGAACAGAGCCTTAAAAACGCCTCGCTCTCGGATCTCTTGCACAGAGACAAGTTATGGCAGTATAAAGTCATATCACAGTGGAGGGCTGAGTGCAGGCGGCACTCCGGAGAAGGTCCCTCTCTGCGCAGTAAAACTGGTTATGACAAAGCAAATCAACGCAGCACAGTTTGACTTGACGTGGCCGTAAGTGCCAGAGGAGAAGTCCCGTAGGTGAATCAACCTACATGTTCCATCTCTAAACAAAAAGGGAAATCGCTCGTCAAAACTCCAGAGTGAATCAAACCGCTGTGTTTTTACCTGAAGACATTGCAGTAAATTCTCTTCCTCCCTGGAGTTTACAGTTTAAATCCATGTATTCGTTCATGTCGTTCCCTGCTTGCTTATGAAACTCCTCTTTTTTTTTTTCCTTCTGCTCATATTAAATCTTTTGTGTGTTGCAGTCACCCAAATGCAGCCGGGTTGGAGGCAGCAAAGAAACTCACAGAGAGTCTGCTAGAAACTGTAAGTTCATGATTTCTGTCATCTTAAATAAAGTCGTAGTTGTCGCGTCAGGTGAATTAAGTGTTTTTTGCCTGATGGAGGTTAAAGAAGGTGAGACTATTGAGGCGTATAGTCTTCACTGATACCCGCCTCCTAAAGTGAACTGTGGTAGTGTGAACCACCTGATCTCCAGAGATAGGTTCTGAGTGCTCTGCACCTACCCACAATGCAACTCACCTTTTTGAAGTCGGCCTTTGTTGACTGTTATCCGGCTCTTCACAAATCGTTTTTCTCTTCTTTCTCCAGGTGAGAGCTGAACATGGCCGCATGGTGTCGATGTACACAGCCACAGGATCAACACAACGTGAGTTTTCTTTTTACGCCCCAGAAATAAATTCCCACAGTTTTGACAAATATCAACTACCAGCCGCGCGCATTCATATTGTGGTAATTAATCCTCCCTCGGCGTCTTTAGTGGCTCTACTATAAGTTGAAATAGTAGGTCACCGTTATCGATTCATGTGATTTATATATGCTATTAACTCCACGTTCTATACTTTCATTTCAGCATACGCAGCACATGGATTTCCACCTAATAGCAATTACTCTAGCCAGGGATCCTGGTATAACTACCCAGCAAATGGGTATGCTGGCGGCTATTCAGCGTACCCAGGAGCCAGTGGTTATTGGAGTAATGCAAATGGTCCCCCAAGTCATTCTAACATGTCGACAAACCCTCCATCTTCTCAGGCAATGGTTCAGTATCCGGTGTGTCCTAGGAAACCGCATCCCTATCTCGTCCAGGTAATTACCAGAGATTAAGGCTGTTTATCTCGTATTGTGTTCAGCATTCATGTTTCTGAGTTATTTTGTAGATTCGTTTGAATTTTTAAAAGCTTGTTGCATGAACCAAAGCCTCAGGTTTTAACCCACATACTTATTTAATGATATGAGGAAAGTAAAGTGGGTAACCAGCAGTGATTTCGTCTTTTCTTTGCCGTATTCTTATAATTAATTAATAAATTACTAATATCAGTACTAGTTTAAATCTGCACAAACACTACAAACTTTACTAGACTTTATGATAAAGGGTGTTGTGCTTATTGTTCAATAAAGATGTCAATGATTTGAAAGCACAATATTCATCATGTAAATGTCTTTAGGAAGTCCTTCAAATAATCCGTCCACAGTATAAAAGCTTCATGTTTTTAAGACCAGTTTCTGTGCGACCCATCTCGGCACATAAACAAAACATAAATCCTCCCGCAGTGCATTTAAAGTGCGCTGCAGTAGCACTGAACGAGTCGAACATCACAAACATGACTGCTGCACACACCGGTCTCTGAGCTGGACAGCAGTGTGTCTCGTCAAAGGTTTTATTCCCAGAAAGTTCATAAAATCCAATTTCAAAATCCCTCCAACATCATAATAATAATATAATATAATAAACTTTATTTATATAGCGCTTTTTAAAAACAGAGTTTTACAAAGTGCTTTGACAAGACAATGCAAAATTTGTGGAAGACAACAGATGTGAGGGAAGTAGTCGAATAACATAAGTAAGAATAGGAAAAAGAAATGGGTTAAATCAACAAAAACAGGAACAACAATGTAGTCAACTCAGACGGTAGGAGCAAAGTAAAAGGAAGACGTCATATAAAAGCAAGCCTATATAACAAGCCTATACTGACTGGATCAGTAACTCCAGTCTAATGTCTTCCCTTAATTTGAAGCATGAAAGCGAGTAACTTTACAACTTTATTGTTCAGCCGAGGCCCAAAAATCAACAAACGAGCTGCAAACTCTTAAATTATGCTCCGTCTCTGCGTTGATGCAGAATCCTCCACGTTCACATCACAATGCATCTTATAATCAAGACATTTCTACACCTCTAATTGTTTACATAAAACACAACAATGTCATTATACACACACAAACTGTCAGAGAGTTTTGTCTCTTCATGTTCCTGCTGCAGTATCAGAGTGTGTCTGTGTTGGTTCTTCTCGCTGAAGGATCCTGGCAGCAGTGAGACGTTGGAGCCTGAAGGATGTTTAAACGCCTCCGCTGAGTCAGGAAGTCCCAAACGTCATTTCCAGGAGGGGGCGAAGGAAGAACAGGTGAGCTGAGGAGTAACACCTGCACATACCACTGAGGGATCGTTGTGACGCTTGTTAACATGAATATATATCGTTCACTCAGCGTTTGAGTTACTGCTGACAGCTGTCAGCTCCTCATTCATAAAGAGCAGCGAGGCGTCAATCATCACTGCGGTGTGGAGAAAGAACCAGTCGTCCTCTTATTTCTTGTCCTACGTATATTCTCTTTAGAAAACTAAAACTATTAGCAGTGATTTATATAATAAACATCGGCACAAATGGTCGTTAAAGAAAGCTGAGCACTGCTTTTTGACCACAGACACCAATTTTAGCCACTTAACTCATATAATGTTGACTATTTGTAAAATCCTTACATTGAAAATCAGCCCCAAAGCTCTTTAGACTGCTGAATTCATATGTTGCCTGTCATCATATCTTTAAATAGCTGAAAAAGGGCAAATTATTAATGTGGACTGTCGGCATATGACTCAGGTTTTGGAGTTTTCTATTAAAAATGCTGCACTAACGTCTCTGATCTTCACGTTTGTGTTTTTTGAGTCGGCTTTAACGTTTTGTGCTTCTCTGTTCAGCCTCCCGGCAGCAGCTCTCCAGAAGTTCCTGCTCACAAAGCGTCTGATCTTCCGGCCTGCAGCGTTGCAGAGGAGAAAGTAGTACAAAGGTGTGTTGGTGGATCTAATTTCTCTTGTATGTTGTTCTTTGTGGAGATACTGATGTTTGTTTCTCTCGGCAGGATTCTGATGCCTCCGCCGCCTCCTCTCTTTGCGGCTCCCTCTCCCGTTGCGCGTAAAAGGCCGAGAGACGCGGCGACAGAAGATCCAGTCGGTGTGCCCGTCGGCGCCGCGTCAGTGGGTATGCATTTCTCCATTCTCTACATTTCTGAGAGGCTACGCAGACATTTGTTCTGTAGCGTTGTCTGTTGCATGAAAAGGCATCTTCCCCCCCGTGGAGGAATGGGGGAGGAGTGGAGACCTGTGTGAATCTCTCCGCTGATGAAAGCCACTAACATGCTCTTCTTGTATATGTTTCTTGTCTTTCCCTTGTTCTCTCTCTCAACATGTGTCCCCGGACCTGCCTGTTTTGGATGTGTGCTCTGCTGCCGTTTCATTTGATATCTTCCCTCCCCCTGGCTGTGGATCAAACGAACTGAAAAACCAACGCTAACATGGGGCTCCTCAATGGGTTTCCTTTTTGTTTTGTTCTCTCTCTCTCTCTCTTTTTGTCCCCCCACACCCTCTTTCTCTGTCTCTCCATTCTTGTTGTGCCCTCACAGGTGTTCAAGACGAGGCGTGCGAGAAGAAGGTCAAAGTGGACGAGGATGCGTCGGGGCTAGTGCCCTACGGAGGAGATTCCTCTGACGAAGAGGAGGAAAGGACGCGTAGCAGTAAGACAGATAACTCATAACCCCCGCCCCGCCCCGCCCCGCCCTGTCTGCCCAGGATACCCACAGACCCAAAATCCACATTCAGTACGTCAACACAGGTCTCAAACTTAAACCCATCGAGGAAAAATCCACCCTCGCATTGTCGTACACTGTTCAAAGACTCTACCAGTGTTTCAGCCTGTTGCTACGAAGAACAAATGTTTGGCTTTACAACAATATGTCGCACATTTTTCTTTACATCCAAGTAGACGTTGTTTTCCACTGACTGTCTATATGACAGTAATGTAAAGAACAGGCTGAACACTGGCGCGGTCGTCGGTTTAGACACCAGTTTCTGATGTTTGGTGCTGTCCTGGACTCAAATGGAAGAAGGCTTTTTATTTTCTTGTCCTGGTTTAGGTTTTGCTTTGTGTCATTATGTTACAGTGTCAGAAGTGTCTGTCTTTAATCCCTCACACAGTGAGTGAGAACATGTTGGTTTTAGTCGAAGACAGGCAGGCACGTTTACATTTCTGCTCGCATGTAAAGCAAAAATGTAAATATAGAAGTATAGACAGCCTGCCAACTAGATCGTCTCTGTGTTTTGTAGCCGCATGATATGAAATGCAACACATCTTGTGGCTACATGTCATTAGGGAGGTTTCATTAATTGATTTTAGAAAGTGTTTTTGTTTCTCTCGTGTTATTGATGTCTTAATAGAAGCCTTTCTTTTCTTTTTTTATTCTACGGGTCTGAATCTCAAATGTGCACTTACATGATCTTACACGGCAGATACAGTGTCTGTTAACACCGCTCTAAAACAAAATGGCCATTTCGAACAGTGTGGAAGTATTCAGGGTGGATTTTTCCTTTTTTAAAAGATGTGAATACAGTTGTATAATAAGAAAACATTTGGATTTTCTTTCTTAAAACACTTATTTTACTTTTTTCGAAGCAGCTTTTTGTAAATCAAAAACAAAACCCCCTCCCTGTTTCCTTTTATTGAATTGAAACCTGGTCTGCTGCAGTTGCTGATGGTATAAATACATATTGTAAAATTCAGTGAAACTTTTTCTTATCTTGGAAAATGGTGTATGCCTGTTCCCATGGAATACTATAATAAAAACAACTGAAAACTCCTGATTGTCTGTAGATGCCGTACGTTACGTTACACTTCTGAGGAACATCGGCAGATGTTTCTTTAACTTAGTTTGTCACCAGTAATGTTTGGAAAGTATTAAAAGCACATTTCCTGCTGGGCCTGGTCATGTTATAAGGTGCATTATGTAAGAATTGGCCACCTAAGAGGCGGCTTATCACCAGAGTAACAACTAACTGCTGCTGTTTTCCAGTCAGCTCAGGTAACTGCAGCTAGCAGTCAGATCAGCTGACTCTGCACGGGGAGCTCAGAGCAGTGAAGGAGTTGGTGTTTACTGCAAGACTTTCACCTCTTGAGGTACAAATGTAGCTGGTTAGCATGCTAACTTCAATAAATATCCCTGCAACACAATACATAGTCTTTGAGATCACATCAGAACTGTTGTTTCCTCATTCTGTTTTTGTTTATTTATTGAATTTTCAAAGTCGTTCGTACAAAAATGCACTTTTAAAGACATTTTGGGTCCAAAGTCCGTGTTAACAGAGGCTCCTCAAACGCCTCGTCAGTAGTCCCGCCTTTAATTCTGTGCTTTTGTGACATCACAACATGTCACACATTTTCTCACACATACGACGGAGCAGACTGGAGACATTTTGAGCGGCTCAGGCGTGGTGAGCCGACCAATCAGCAGCAGGGGGATCTTAAAGAGGCGGGAACTGAAACAGCGACTACAGTGCTGCTGTGTGAGGAAAACATGTAAAACTATTCTAGTAAGAACCCACATTAAAATTATGAACGTCTCTTTTAATAGATATGATAGCTGATGTCAGATGAACGCGTACTCGGGAGCCTCGATGGCGTTGTGTATAGTGAGAGCTCCCGGGTTGTCCAGGCTGAAGCAGGGGTGGACATAATTTCGGAAGTGACAGTGGAAGGTGTGCAGGTGTTGCTCCAGATCCACGTTAAAGAAAGACAGAGTCCCCCTCTCGTAGTCCAGTGCCACGCCGATCCTCACCGGGTTCACCGTAATCCTCAGGTCGGGACTCCAGCCGCTGTGCAGAAACTCATATTTATGCCTGAAGGAAATAAAGAAGAGAGCATTGTTACAAGAGTTCCACATCTAAAGCTTTTTCTCTCTCTCTCTCATCCTGTTGGGGATAATTTTGACTGTGTCAGCCACCAGAATAAAAAAAAAAAGCAGATGCTGAATCATGAGCCAGCAGCAGGATTTCAAAAGGCTGCTGGATTAAAGAAAAAATGAGAAATGTGATTGTTAAATTGTGCGTAGGCCGAATCACCAAGAAGATGCCCACAATGGGGAAAAAACCACATTCAGTGCTCGTGTTACATGCGGCTCCGATTTATCTGAATGTGACAATGCAACTGTCCCGCTTTGTTCCAAGAAGAGTCGCCATGGCAACACGTATAAAGTAACAGATATTCGACTGTCGGCTCGGCTTCCTTCAACGGGTTTAGATTTGCACAGAGAGGATGCACAGTTTTTTTTTTTTTTGCTTAGGAAAGGAACATTTCTGGAAGCTATAAATACAGTCTTGGCCCAGTTTCCATGAACTGCAGCAGTCGTCCCACAGAGAATCGGCATGCTAATGGTATCAGATTGGCAGAAAAAAAATAAATCGGCATCTGTTTGGTCCGTGTAGTTCCATGAAAAATGAAAGCCTGTTTCTCCTCCCAGGCTTGCACAACAAATAGGAAGAACAAGCACGATTTGAAAGAAAATCAACAACTACTTTAAGCACTTACATCCTCACTGCTGCCCGGAAAAGATATAACAGGGCGTCTTATAATCCTGATATCAATATTAGTCTTTAAAAAGTCATTAAAATAGTCTTTAATTTAAATGTGGTGAATTATTCAACTGTAGGAACAAGAAGAACAACATGTTTTTCAGTGCAGGGGGACTTTGAGACTCGAGGAGTGTATGAAAATTAATTATGTGTCACAGTTTTGCAGCTGAGACTCCAAACAGATCGTAATAATTGGCTCAGTGATGCAGTGTGGTGAGCCGACTGGGTACCTGGACGGGGTGAGAATGTGTCTCATGCACCAGGAGGTACTGTTGGCTCCCAGGTACGAGTTCCTCTCCGTGTCCTCGTACGCAACGCCGATCCTGAACTCCGTCCCATCGTCCACCTCAACCTCCCAGTAATGTCTGCCTCGCACTGGGATCAGATCCCCCAGGACGGCCACACACCTGCACACACACACACTATTACTTTACATGTCTTTACACACATTTAATCATTTTTGAAGTCATCACTTCACCTGGCGAAGGTGTTGTCGTCTAAAGCCATGGCGCTGATCGGCAGCTCCTCGTCTCCGTAAAAGATGGTGAAGCCGTCCTCGGAGATGGACAGACATGGATGTGCCGTGTCCTCCAGCAGGTAGAAGAACGTACCTGCACAGGTGAGCAAATGTTGTAGACATCAGGACTACGTTATTAACTCAAGTCCTGTACTTGGATACAATCTTGTACTCCAGGAAACAACCTTTTTCCATTAATTTCTCAAGGTATAATCGAAGGATGTTGATAATGTGTATTTAGGTGGCTGGTGTGTATGTGTGAGTACAGTTTAATGTGGGTGAAGGAGACATTTCACAAATACACCATCATTCAGACACAAGACGATTCAAAGTGCTTCACAGAGACAGAAATACACGGTTGCATTTAGTTTCTCCATAGGTGACAATTTTACGTAACCTACTGACTCAGTATTTTATGTTTCATGTGCGTGAACAAATTTAAACTCCCTAAAAAGACGACATGAACGCTTTCAGTCATTTTTACTGCACTTCAGCGTCTTGTGGTCAAAATAAGGATTAAAAAAACAAACATACAAGATTTCACAAGATTGTTTTCCCATGAAATGCTTTTTTCCTCTCGCTTAAGTATAAAAAGTCCTGTTTTCACAAATAAACCTTGGAGAGATTATTCTTGCAAACCTTTATTTTCCTCCCACCAGTTCATCAGTCATAAACTCAGGAGAGAAAACAGGGATCAGACTTTGAAAATGGATCACCAGAAGAGAAGCAAAGTCTCTACTCGCCCCTCAGTGTGTCCATCACCTGACTGTCAAAGCGATTCTGGACTTGCTTAAGACTTTACAAAAGCACCTGATCAACGTCTGACCACAGGCCTGATCACCTCTTCCACCTTGTGTACTCTGTTACGTATCTCACCTGTTGTGGACACGGTCAGAACTTCGCTCCTGTCGCTGGGCCCGCCGATGTTCACCGCCCTCACAGAGATGAGGTACCGCCGTCCCGTCTTCAGCTGGATCAGACACTGACAGGTGGGCACGGCGACGACAGACCTGAGGGATTAACCAATGAGACGGACGGCTGACATCACTTCCTTTTAAACAACACGAGGATGACACATTCATTCCCACACAAGGTGGATACATGTGGTGCTAAAACAGGAACTTTGACGTATTTGGATCATGGACTCATTTCAGTTAACAAGAGCTTCAGCTTGTCTGTGCAAAAACACAGAAAATATTCAAATACGTGGTTTGACTGTTCTCTGAAGTGACCAGATGAAAAAACTGACCCCAAATGTGAGGACAGTATTCTAGCTGAGGCGAACAGTGCTGCAGGAGCTGAAGCTAAGAATAGATTTTCTGGGACAGAGTGTGTCTTGATTCAGCAGCTCTATAACCACGGGACCTGAAAAATCCCAGGCAAGCACTACGAGCACAGGCTGGTTTACGGATGAATGGAAGCGAGAGGCGTATTAACAGGACGGGCCGGAGAAGACAGATATCATGGGGCGGTGCGTCTTTGAGCTCTGTGCGTCCCGTCGAGCGTTCCTGCCTTTAAGTGAGCTATTTTAACTTCATCTGTGTGTGTGTGTGAGATAAACTTCAAGGAAAGCACAAAGAAAATCTTGAGCTATGCTGAAAGTTCCTGTAGATGTATATTAAAGGAACAGTTCGCCCAAAATGGATGTTTTTTGTAGTCCACAAAACATTTCTAGAGCTTCGCAGCGTTCTCAAAGACGGTCAGGGAAGAACAACTGGATGAAAACATAAAGCGGCTCCTTACAGCTCGCCTGGTGGGATCCAAGTCTCAGAGAGCCCTAATGGTCACACATTAATTTAAAATTAAGTCATTTAAACCCTTTTGAAAGCCGAAATCTTCAACATAGCTGCGAAGCTAAAAGCGTTAGCACACCCCATCTGACGCGGGTTTAAATAACATCTCTTCAAATCGATTTGGGATGTTGGATCCCACCAGTTGAGACGTATGGAGGCATTTTATGTTTGTTTTCTTTTGCTTAGGAGACATGTTATGCTCATACCCAGTCTGCTCTGATTGGTCGGCTTATACACGCCTGAGCCAGCACCGCTAACGACGACAACAACAGAGCAAGAGCAAAGTCCTACGTGCCACTCTAGCTGCCAGGATTAAATTATGCAATTGTCCAACACGGTGATGTGGTGTGATGTCACAACGTCACAGAAATAAAGGCGGGACTACTGACGAGGCGTTTGAGGAGCAGTGTTTTCTGTGGGAGAGAGGAGCTTAAGTCGGTGCGGACTTTGATTGACCTTTATCTTATCTTATCTTAAAACGAGTCAGCATGTATTCCAGTTACTGAGGAGAATTCTGCGGTGTTGTTTTTGCTGTGAAGCTCCAGAAATGTTGACTGAGTTTCCATGTTTTGGGAGAACGTCCCAGCTCTTACTCGGTGACGCCGCTCTGCGTGCCGTCGGTATCCATCTCATTGAGCTCCACGGTGTAGGAGTCCACAGGGTTGGTGTTTCCTGACTCCCAGCGGATCAGAGCCGCCTCGGGGCAGCTGGTACACTCCCTCTGCTTGATGACCGGTGGAGACGGCACTACAGAGAGGAAACGACAAAAAAATGAGACTTTACTCTCTGGAACATCAATCACCTGGAGACTGGAGAGAGAACAAAATAGGGAAAATACATCGGGAAGTGATTTTAAAGGAACATCCCAGAACAACAGAACAATTATTTCAGCTGTCAGAAGTGAGATGAGTTGTCCCAGAACCGGAGGAGACGTTTATTACCTGTCATGTATAAGGCCTTCTCGCTGGCGGGGCTGATGCCGGTGGTGTTGGTGGCCGTCACCCACAGCTCGTACTGAGCGTTGGGCAGCAGGTCCGTCACGGTGCAGTGGGTCTCCTTCACTTTCACGTTGCTGACTGGAAAGCGAGCACAGATTTTAAGAGGAGGCTGAGAGAGATCAGAAGATGTGTCGCCTGGTGTTTACCTTGCGGTGCACAGGTGCTGTCTGCCGGCGTGTCCTCCAGCACCGGCCTGTAGTAGAGATCGTAGTACTCCACCGTGTCGTCGGAGAACAAGCTCCAGCGCACACGCAGCGACGTCTGGCTGGCAGAGTTCGGCATCTGGGGGTTGATGACCGGGGCAGACGGAGCTGTTGATGTAACGGAGAAACATCAGCAGGATGTAATGTTTCTGCAAACAACAGTGGTTTTGTACATTTAACACGTATCACATTCACACAGAGCACATGAGGAGGTGGACAGATTGACCAGATGGATGCCAAGCAAGAGACCACTGATCCAGACGGGAGATATAAAGCTTTTTCATTTTATCTTATATACGTTCTTGTGCATCTAAAAGATCTTTTTCTAATCATATCCTTAATGTTTTTGGCCATAAGTGAAGCGTTGTCACGTCATAAAATTGAAAACTGGACATAAATAAACCTGAAGTGGCGACGTTAAGGAACATTTAAACACATCTGCGGTTTGCAGAAAGGAACATTTACCTTTTTTTTGTTGTCAAGTCGTACCATCGAAAGCACCAAGATGACCATTTTAAATAAAAAGCCATAAGTATATTTTTCTCTCACATTCTGTCTTTAATTCTTTCTCTCTCTTCATTTATTCCCTCTTGTTCTTATATTCCTCGCACGCTGTCAAAGTATCTGAGTGATGATTTCTGTCTGTAGTTCTTCAGGTCGAATCCGTCCTCAGATTCAGCAGATAGTTTTCATCACTCACCCGTCTTATCTTCATGTGGGTCTGTGCTTAATGAGGACGACCATCATCATCATCATCATCATCATCACAGTCTCTCTCTCTCTGTTGCCAACTTTGATTAATATCGTTACACATTTCTAAATGATCTCTCCCTCCAAACTTTACTTTGAATTCGTTCAATTAATGGATGAGCTTTTCTGAGTAACAATTTTTTGGTGTTTTCAACCATCGAGGTTTCCAACATTCCAAACATCTTTTAAGATCTCCAACTAAAAAGTTCTATAAGCCACAGACGAGTTCTGCTCCTCCATGTTTCTGACCCTCTGCAACACCACATGTCGCACCGAGCGTGATCAGAAGGAATATATATATATATATATTTCAACCAGAGCGAAGCGATCCGTAGTTTATCAATAGTATTTTGAAAATGAAGAGATTATCGAAGGTTTACACCTCCGCTCCTGATGTGACCCATTCGGATCAGATGATTGCATTTAATCTGATTGATCAGAACATCACCTGATCACTGACTGTCACCCAAACACAAAGCCTGTAAATTCCTACTTATCCGTCTCTGTGCAACCACCTGCTCTACGCTGTAATTATAGACCGTCTCAGCTGTCCGAGAGCACAATGTGTCAGAGCCAGCTGTCAGTATCAACCCTCATCCACGACACACACGTGTGGTTCACACATCAGACCTGGAACAACGTTGATGGAGTCCATCATGGTTTTGACATCCGACAGGTCAGCGAGCGGCGTGTTGAACTCCAGAGTCGTAGCCAACGTGAAGTCGATCTCATCTTTGGCAAACTCCTTGATCCTGGTGTGGCAGAAAAGGAAAAGAAATTGGTGGAGTCGCCCTTTAAGAGTTTTACTCATAGTTGAGTATTATAACAATCCAGTATTAGTACTTTTACTTCAGTAAAAGTATCTGAATAGCAGTGATGGAGTTTAACTAAGTACATTTATCCAAGTACTGTACCAAAGTAAAATTTTTAAGTCAGTGTACTTTGAGTATTTCCATTTTCTGCTATTTTATACTTCCACTCAGCACCAAATATCATTACATTTATTTTACGACTTTAGACACTTTGCAGATTACACGCTGCATCTGAGCTTAATTTAACTTATTTCATCTGTAATCAAACATTAAAAACAAAAACACTGATTCCAATTTCTCCCCAAAAATGTTGAATATTGGCCCATAATCAGTCGAGTATAAACATGCATGTAAATACATGTACATTTTAAATTCACTTGTAGTTTTGATGCTTCAGTACACCTGGACACACATTAGCTGTGAGTTATTAGCGGTCACTGCCAGCGTCACACCATGCAGGTTACAAACTGAGCAGCATCATGATTACCTGTTAATGGTCGGCGTAACTGTCTGTCGATAAAGGTCAAAGTAAGGAAATCAGCAACAGAGTGAATGAATGTAGGAATGTGAATCAAAACATCAGGACGCCGACGGCACAAATGATCTACTGGAGCCGTTTATCAGCTGAAATCTGCACAACATCTCAGGCTGGTTCACCTTCAGGAAGAGCCTCTTGTCTTGGAGGCGGTAGACCTGCTGGGCCGTCTCGATCAGCTCCTTGGAGGCGTCGATGGCCTGACCGCAGGACAGCAGCTGGTTGTACAGAGCCTCCAGCTTGCCCTTCTTCTCCTCCTCCAGCCCGGCCGCCCTCTCGTCGTACCGCTGGGACAACGTCTGCAGCACGTCGTTGTAGTGCTGCTCCAGGTGCTGCTCCTGACGGCCGAAGTTCTCCTGCAGGCGGTGCAGACGGAGACAAAGAATATATAAACTGAACAGTCTGTTTGAGTGTGTGCACACAGTACCATCTACTGTAAATCCTTTATATTCTATTGTATCTTATTGATTTGAATATATTTCTATTTTATTCCATTTTAACTTCCTCTTCTCCTTTTATTTATTGTTTGTGCACCTGTTGTTCCACGTGCTGCTTATCTTATCTTATAAATATCCCAAATTAATGACTTAAACCAAACATAATTTTTAAATTTACACCGTTACATTACATCCGTTAAACATTACGGATTCTGGATGAAAAAGTGTCCGCAGAGAGTAAATATAATTATTCTGTTCGGTAAATTATTAATATTCTACTTGTTTAGTTTACATCCGTCTGTCTGTCATTTTGTGAGGATGTATCTTTGTGTATTTTACCAATAGATGAATGTGTAAAACACTAAACTGAGAATGTGAATGTGATGTTTTACCTCCACGGTGAGAAAGATCTCCTCCAGGTGACCGGCGAAGCTCTCCATCTCACCCACCTTCCCTTGCAACTGATTTCTCACCGAGTCGATTTCAAGCTGAAAACAATTAAAAAGTCGAGTCACATTTCCACTCGTTCTCTTTGTAACTCGAACCAGCACTGTGGCATCAGCTTGTTTTTTCTCCTGCTCGTGGTGAGAAATCTTTCATGTGGACAGCTCCATCTTCTGGGAATATGCCACAAAGATCTTTGAAATTATAAATGTCAGTCCGCACACTGAAGTGTGATGTCACCGGCATTTTTGAGGGAAATGAATGAAGGACTGTGAGTGTTTTAATGTATAACGATAAGAAGAATTTGGCTCCTTATCCTAACATTTCTTTCTTACCAAACTTTCCTGAAAATGTGATTTAAACAACACAACCCACCTCAGTTTCTCCCTCCTTAAACACATCATCGTGTCCATCTTCGGCCCCGGTGGGAGATGGAGAGCTGTCCTCGCATGGCTCAAAGCGAAGGGACTCGTTGGTGTCCACAGAGAACCTCTGGAAGGTGGAAACGACCTGGGTCGCCCTCCCTCTTCTGTCTGGAACCACGTCGAAGTGCTCCATGGTGGTCGAGTCTCTGCTCAACTGGTGCTCAGCTTCTTCTGAGATCACGTCCAGTTGACCTCCTCTGATCTCATACAGATCCATGATCAGAACCACTGATGGGGAGGACAGGTTCAGATTGTTAACAACCACTTAGAATATATTCCCAAAAAATCAATAACAACATGAACACAGCAGATTATTAGACCTCAATGCAACACTTCATACTCGAAACAAGAAGCTTGCCCGTGCAGAATCTGTTAATTAAATTACTAATCATGAACGAGCAGCTTGTGGCATGAATTACCTGGATAACAGAGCAGAAAACTGTCTCTTCTAAGCAGCCATTTCAGAGCAACAGTGGTGTCTGACGAGCCGTCCAGCCCTCACCCAGAAACTGAGACAAAAATAGAGGGGACTCAGATTGCCTGCAGGCATGTCAGGCATCCATCCATACAGGAAGTTGGTTGTTTATTGAATAAAACAGACAATTTAGACTATTGAGAGGCTTCAGTTTAATTAACACGTATAAAACTCGTTAATTAGTGCCAGTCTGGATTCAGTAGAACTCAATGCTCTGATGTTAGGAGCTGGAAATCCCCTGAACATGTGACTCTAAAGGTCAAAGTTGAATACACTGCCAGGCACATCATGGTGCGTTCACTGCGCCGCGTAAACTGCGAGTGTGGGCATTTAAACGCTTTTTATTTAGGAGATTATAAATAATCTACGCTTTCAGAATTTAGGCGATCGAAACCAGAATCTGACACTTTATCGGGAATGTTACCTCGACGCATAAATCAAGTAAAACTGACCTGTTATACACCTAAAATGATAACTGATGAGAAGAATTTGGGTGCAAGTAGTAGAGAAAGTGACGTGATGATTAATTTCTTAGCTAATCAATGTGCTATAAACTACGAAGCTTCTGTAATTCAACAATTATTCTCAGTGAATGTCATAAAAAACGAGTTTTAACGGCACGTTAATCTGCTAACGGTCGGATGTGTCGAAACGTCCGGATGTTTCCAAAGCGCGTGAAGGCATCTGACGTCACGCAAATGGCGGACGTTGTAAACAGAGCCAGCAGCTCGTCGGAGGCCGAAGAGAAACAGAAACATCTCTTTTAAAGATGAACAGCATCGAGTGCGAGCGGCTGGACAGCCTGGAGGGCTGGGTGGCCATTAAAAGTAACTTATTCGAAGAGACGGAGACGTTTAAACTCGGTTTCATCGTCCAGTGGAACGTCATCGAGTGTAAGTTCGCCGTCACCTGCCACAACCGGACGTTACAGCGGCAGAAACGCAAAGCAGAAGTTGCCGTCGACTCTCAGGTGAGCTGGGCAGGACTCTTCTCCGTCAGCGACTTAAAACATGTCCACCAACAGTTTACATGCGTGGCGGACATCTTGGGGACCTGCTTCCCGGATCTGTCCGAGTTCGAGGACGGGAACATTTGGGACTTGCTCTTCCTGAACCGGAGGTCGGGTCCGGACGACGACGACGAGAGAGACTTCGACACGCCGTGCAGGAAACTGGAGAAGTACTTCAGCACCGCCATCGACATCTGCGGGCGGAAGATCGTCCTCGACACTTTGTTCACGCAGGATGAGCGCGACGTGGAGGAATACTTTGAAAACCTGCAGGAGTTCAAGAGGAAGACCATGCAGGAGGAGATGTCGAGGGCCAAAGGTCACCTGAGACAGGTGAGCAGGTGCTGTGTGTTGGAGACCGATGCGCAAATTCAGGGGTCGATACTGATGGAGAGCCGAGGCCACGCCCCTTCCGGTTGTCCCCATATGACCTCATTCGAGAGAAAACTGTAATATCGCTTTTCCACTAAAATTAGCAGGTCTACGCAGGTTTTTTGATCGTTGGTCAATCCTCCGCTTCCCGCAGGCTTCGATTTTTATATGACGTAGTGTTTCACGTCACAACTATGCTGCAATCAGTTATAACAGAAGAGAAAACAACATCAGACCCAAGACGTCTGTAAAACGGTGGAGAAAAATTGACTTGTTTCTCCAAAAACATTCAGAAAGTCTAGAAGAGCAACACGATTAGATTATTTTATCACCTCTTTAAGTTAGCCGGGCGCTAAACTAGAAGTTAGCCGGCTTGGTCAGCGATCCAGGTATTTTCACGGCTGGGAAGTCGAGTTTTGTTTTGTCTTCAAAACACCACCGAGCAGCTGTCACAGGAGTGAACATGGCTTCACCTCCAATACTGTGCCGGGTAGTAAAACATCCTGAATAGACCGCATCTAAAATTACTTCCTTATCTACGCGCCATCACTTCACGCAGTGGAATTTAGCGTGTTCACCTGTCTTATTTTTGGATCAAAGCCGAGCCAAGGTGATAAAAGTCAGTGTCGTCTGCAGAGACATTAATCTGAGTGTAAATGCAGAGTTTTCAAGTGGGATTTTAGACAAATGGAAAAGTGTCGTATGGTCGTAACATAGAGAGGCAAATACATCTTTGATCCTGTTTGAATTGTGCCAGGAATCACTCACAGGATGATTGTCAATTGAAAAGTTTGTCACAGTTTGACGAAATTTAAGACAGTGAAAATATGTAAATATTAGGGATGTAATGATACATCAATCCAGATCTCAATTCAATGACCAATGATCCAGTAGCATCAGTGCCAAGTGAAGACAACAGTTTCTATTGCCTCCATCAGTAAGATGCGCCTTTATTTTGAAATTCCCATGGCATGTCTGTGTCCATGTGCAGCTCCTTTCTAATCAGTGCTTTTGTCCATTTTGTCCATTGTCCATTTAAATGTCTGGATCATTGATAAAAATGATATTTCAGTAATAAAATTGCCAAATCATATTTTAGTTGCTTTTGCTGTTGCTGAGTTGCTATAAATGTAACTAATTGTGTTAAATGGTCACATGATATCATCTCATATTGATCACAGCCACCTGTATCAACTCGTAAGCGCATCGATACAGACATTGTGATATCGGCAAATATCGTATATTTGACCAAAGAATCGATATAATATCGTATCGTGATGAAACTTTCGATTTTCACTCGTATTAATTATAACGACTACACAGCCGACAGTCTCGTTAGTGACATCGTCTCGTTGAATGCTCACCAAAACCTGTAAAACTGCTCATATTGATAACTGCGGTTGTCAATATGAGCAGATCTTTCCTTTTTGACGTGTGCTGAGTGAGTCGATTTAGTCCACAAAACTAAAAATCTAAACTCAAGGCGACCGTGTGCTTCCAACAGTGTATGAATGTGGGTGAAAGGTTATCACTCGCCTTGCAATGTTGTCTCTGTGTGTGTAAATGTGTGTGTAAATGGGTGAAAGCTGACTTGTGTTGCAAAGTGCTCTGAGTGGTTTCTAAGACTAGAAAAGAGCTTTATAAATACAGTTCCATTAACCATTAGAGTTGGTAGTTATATCACAGACTAAAAAGGGCTTTTCAAGCAGTTACTTCTCAAAAGAAAATATCTTTTTTTATATGAAAGAAAGTCGTACATGTGAAGTGAAGTGCTGAATGACTTTTTAACAGTTCAGTTATTTGTTTTTTTATTTATAATGATTTCTTTGTGTCACTGGCACAAAGAGGGATTCAGTCACAGCAAAGCAAAAACATCAACACCAATAACTAAAAATCGTAGTCGTTGCCGTCGACTATCAGCCAGATTGTCATTTAAAACATCCACATGAACAGAGAATAGTACAGTTTGGACCAGCAGCACACGGTGGTGTTGCATGTCTGAAAACGGGCCTGCTATGACTCAGCAGAGCTTTGCTGATCGTGTTTTACATTCAGAGCTCTGGATCTTGCAACACCACCCAACACTGGCGTCTGCTTTGCCTGCCCTTTCACACACATCTGAATTAAAGGGATTTGCACACAGGAATCATAACTTGACCTCGATATGCTTGTTGATAATGTGGTGAGAGAACAAGTGAGCATTGAAAGCTCGGAGATGTCGGAATCAGGAATGCTGTTACTGATCCCTGTGGGGGGAAATGTGCAAATATGAGACACCGAAAAAAACATGCAGTCAGTGTACTGAGCACAGTCCCATCTAATGCAATATAATACAATACTGATGCAGCGTCATGGTACGTTTAGTGTGTGTTATGTTTAAGGATTAAACCTCATATTGTTCCCCTCAAGTTAGCTGATTGTGAAATTCTTGGCCGATACAGATGATTAAAATAGCAATTTTTCCTTTAAAGGTTTTGTTTTGTTGTCGTAATTTGCTTCCCCTCTTAAGGGAAACAAAGAATTCTTCATTGGTACGAAAAACAGGTTCCTTCAGATATTTCTGTGTTTTTTATGCTCTGAATAAATCCAGGTAAAGGTGTTTATGTCCTCTGTCTTTACAGCTGCTGCAGCGCCACAGCGGCACCGACCGAATGGTTGCGCTGCTCAGCATCTACGAGGAAGAGGACGAGGTGTACCAGGACCTGGTCACTGTGGCCACCACCTTCTTCCAGTATCTGCTCCAACCCTTCAGGGACATGAGGGAGCTGGCCAGCCTCTACAAGATGGAGATCCTGGTAAATACACACGTATATTAAGAAGCTTTTGGATCCTTTAGGATGTGGGAAACTATTAAGAACAGTATAGACACCAAAAGAAATCCCTAACTTTCTTTCTCACTGTAATAACTTTGATTCAAGGATGAATTTATGTGCATATGGGTTAAGTATGTTTTCGAAGTCTGCGTTAAAGCCGTCCACTGTTTCTGCATCCTGTGTTTCTCTGCAGAAGTCGCTGGAGTTTGAGGACTTGGGTCCTAAGAGAATTGCCGCTCTTGAGAAGGAGGCGGAGGAGTGGAGAACGAAAGCAGAAGACGCAGTCGCCTCGATTCAGGACATCACTGTCACCTACTTTGCTCAGACTTCAAAGGCTCTGGCTGGTAAAAGATGATGTGTTTATGTCTCTTATTTGTGTGCGGCTGAATTAATGAATGACTTCAATGTGTCGTTCCTCAGCACGCAGGAAATGAAGTGCAGGAGAGCCACAAGTTGGATTGAATCTGCAGACAACATGTTTATAGTTTCTTTAATATTCAAACAATCAAAATACACAGTGGAAATGTTAGGGAACACTTTAAATACATACATCGATATGGAATAGAAAATAAACCAGATAACTGAGCTGTGGGTCTTTTAAAGGTGCCATATTATATTTTTCTAATACTTTGAAGTACAATTTTACAATATGAATAATTGAATGTCCTGTTGAGGGAATCAGGAAGGATATAACTCCTCGTTCCTCATTTAAATTGGATTTGTCTGGCAACCATCTCGTACGTGGGTGAAGATTACCACCTGTAACTGCATCCAGAGAGATTTTGTACAAAAGGATTTGCTTGAAAAATCTGTGCGGCTGGTGATTGTAGCTACAGTTCCAGTAAATGACTGTAAACAATCCGTTATTGAGAGCAACACGTACGCTTAAAGATTGAAACATTTACTGGTGATTTGTTCATGTGTTTGTGACGACGGACCCTTTGTGTGCACGTTCAGGTATGGTAAAGCAGATGGAGGAGGATAAGTGTCGTTTCGGAGCTGCTGCCTGGGCGTCTGCAGCCCCCCGACTGGAGAAACTTCGCTTCCTGCTGGCTAAAGAAACTCTGCAGCACATGAGAACTAAAGAGATGTGCCTCAACCGCAAGAAAGACGGCATCAGAGAACGAGTACGTGTTTCACAGTAAAGCTTTTCCTTGTGTTTCTGTAGAAAGTCAACACTTCCCATTATGGTGCGCTGACAGAATTGTAAGGCTTTAGTTGTCATTCCAATCATCTCCTCCAGTTCCAGGACCAGCGCTGCTTTTGTAGCGGCTGTCAGTCTGTAGAGATGTGACACGGTGCCTACTTGCTCTATTTTATCTTTCACTTGGTATTCCAGTCTGATGTGAATCTCTGGCTGCCATCGTGCTTTTGATCTATTTATAAAGCATCTCTAAAAACACAGAGAATCCCCTCGATACACCCCCAAAACCTGCATGCATGAATAAGTGAGTGTGTGTGTGTGTGGATTCTCAAAACGTGCCTGCCACAAATCTGTGAGTTCAAGGACGATAACAGTATTTTGGGGGAAACTGTAGCGACTTGCTCGCTCGCTGCTGAAGGGCATCGTGCTGCGCAGGTTGAGCTTTTTTGGAAGAGAAAAGACAACACCTTCAGCACCTTCACCTTCATGCGTCTGCATTATTCATCCGATTAAGCTCTTTAAAAATCAGGCATCAGGAATGCTGGCAGTGTCTACCACTGTGAAATCAACATGAGGCTTTGCAGAGACAGCTGTGTGTGAGTGTTTATAATGAGATCAGTAAGCTACACCTACGCAAAGCGGTGGCTCTTTTGAGTGAGCCTGCAGATGTCTTAGCATGACGCCTTCTACATGTAATGCTTGTGTATGTACATATTAGCTGTAAATGATGTGAAGTCAATGCAGTCTTTACAGCCCCTGAGTATTTATGGCAGCGTATGTATTTGCGTTTTACGTAATTAGAGGCGTTTAAGGACACACGCATGCTTTCAGTCCATCAGCTCACAGGCTGCACATCAAACATACTTAACGCTGCTGTCTGTACTCACAGGTAGCTGCAGGTTTCAGCTCATTTCATCACAGTGTGGAAATCAAATCATAGAGGTTTAAACTTGAATAGATTGGTTTCAGTCTGACAGCCGACTCTGCAGTGTGGTTCAGTCAAAGGTGTCTTTGTAGACAACAAGAAGAGTCTTAAAAAAATAGTCCCTGCTCGCAGCTGCCTGAACTTCTCGCTGAGACACATCAGGGTTCAGAGTCTCTGTGAGTTTGTGGTTAATTACACACTTAAATGATTCAAAGTGTTTTCAGTCGGTTTGTAGGAGACTTAGGTGCACATATTGGGGGGTTGTTGGTAGCAGTGTTGCCAGATCTCATGAGGGATACAAGCAACCAGCTCTGCAGAAAAACAAGCACAAAAGAAGAGACCTAGCTTTAAAGGAACAGTTCACACAAAAATGAAAATTTCAGTCATTAGCTACTCATCCTCATGCTGACGGACAGTGAAGTCTTATAGTCCACAAAACATTTCAGCAGCGGATTGAGTTAAAACATGCGAGCTGCAATAATTAATTAATACATTTATGAATTACAATTTATCAGCTTGGAAAAAGTCCAAATTCTCTGATTTCAGCCTCTCAGATGTGAACATTTTCAGGTTTCTTTCCTCTGTGACAGTAAACTGAATATCTTTGGGCTTGTTGACAAAACAAGACATGTGAGGACGTCGTGTTGTTCAGCTTTGGGAAACTCTGATCAACATTTTACAGCATGTGCCAAACAACTGATCAGTTACTTGAGGAAATAATAAACAGATTAATTGACAATGAATATAATTGTTAGTTGCAGCGCAGCTCACAAGTCTGATCCTTTACTTAACATGTTTTTGTCGTTGTGGTGCAGTTGGGCGGCCTGTCCGACAGAGTCCAAAGCCACAGAACCGATTCGATGTCTCTGTCTGCGGTCGGCCAGCAGCAGGACACGGTGGACCAGCTGGAGCTGCAGTTCTACGAGACCCAACTGGATCTGTACGACACAAAGTTTGAGATCCTGAAGAACGAGGAGCAGCTGCTGGTGGCTCAGATAGACAGCCTGCGACGGCAGATTAAAGGTAGAATACACATGAC
>CAEMYA010000260.1:1314073-1355447 GCA_903131615.1 Diplodus sargus
AGTAAGGAAAAAAAAAAAGTAAATTAAAGTTTAAACACAGACTTTGCTTATCCTGTGCGAATGCACTGCACGAAACACAGATGTGGTGGGATGATTTTTAAATCACTTGAGGTCCCCAGGTAATACTAGTCCCGTGCAAAGTAGTGTAGTTAAACATTTTAACTCCGGCGTTATTGGATTTTTTCGGTTGATTGTGGACATTATTGCGCTAACTCAACCACAACTTCAGTCCCTTCGCGCTCCATCCAGCATCGTTTCAATAATTCCCTGTCATTTAGCGTCTCCAAAACATTCGGCTGTGACCAGGTCATAGCGAGTTAGGAGTCCTCTGGACTACTTGTAAGGTCTCCCAGACTTAGGTGCTACTTTTAGGCTTAAAATGTTTTGTGAATAGCTCTTATTTTAAAAAATTAGGAGTCTTAAAGTTACGACTGACACGCCAATTATTTTTAGGAGTTGCTCCTAAATTCGCCTGTTAGGAGCTACTTTTAGCCTTAAGATTCTTTGTGAATACGGGCCCAGGTCACCTCAGCCACCACTTCATCCTTCATCTTGAACACAAATGTAGTTCCATTTTTTAATTGGCACCATTAAAAGCATCCTGAATCATCTATGAGCAGCTCCTGTTTGCGACGTACCTGTGGATGTACAGACAACTATCACTGGACTATTTTGATTCTGAAGAAAACTTTAATACGCAATGATTCTCAGGCAGCCAGGTAGTGTGACTGCAGGAAGTGTTGGTCACTGGGTCCTCGTTTGATGCTCAAAAAACCAAACAAGGTCTGAGTACAGGTGTCGAGGCAGTTTGACACGCCTCATACTTTTAGTGTGAGTCCAGCCATTACAAATGATAGCTGTGCTTCAAAACACGTTTGCCGGATGCTTTTAGCAGTTTGGGCATTTAGGATTTTGACGCAAATTGGGGCAATCAGGCGCTAAAGCTTTTAACAGCCTCCGTGACCCGTGTGTCACGGCCACCGCAGGACAGAGGTTGATGGAGGGAACAAATTAAATTATAAGTGGAGTTAAAGAAGAGGGAAACAGCTTGTTGTAGATTTATTTGCATTTCTAGACAAGAAGTGTCTTCCTCTTCTACAACACTGAAGCTCAACCAAACTATAAATCATGTGAACCTCCTCCTCGGCGAGCAGTGAGCACCTACTGTTGAACAGTATGTAACACAGTGCTGCCATCTGGCCCGCTGACACTGAATCTCTCTGTCCTCCTGCTTAAAAAGACTGTGATGGTGAATGTGACGGGGAATCAGGTGTGACCCAACACTCACTAGAGAACACAAACACCCAACACATCACCCAGGATCAATCCGCTGTTCGGAGGACCAGCATGCAGCTGGAAAACCCTTTTTTACTCTGTACTTTTTGTTGTACTTGTTCAGGTTTAATTTGGTGAACTGGCCCTTTTCATGTGTTTATCTTGACATTTTTAGGGTTTGGTAGTTTTGTGTCTCTGATGTTTTGCATAGCATAAATACTCGACACATCTTCACAGTATAATGACGCACTACAGAGCTGAGTCAGCAGCCTTCTGACAGTCAGTTACAACTGAAAATGACTCAGTGTTTATTTTATTTCTTCAGGATTTCTGCACTGGATCGTATTCTAATGTTCAGAGGATTCTGTTTTTCTCTTCACTCAGCATCTCGTGCTCTGAGTTTACTTTGGGGAAACATTTTGTTCATGTGAATATTTCCTTAATTGCTCCTCTGGAGACGTGATGTTTGCTTCCAAGCGGTGTGTCTGTACCTGCTGTGTTTCTACCTGTGTGCGTCTGTGGTGTCGCTGGCTGCTGTGTATCGTTACCTTGGCTGGTCTCAGGGTTTATTTCCTCAGCCAGAAAGCTGTGAGGTGTCCTCAACCAGTCGCTGCTCAGTAAAGACAGAAGGGAGGGCAGAGAAAAATATGAGAGGATGCAAATTGAAGGAGGCTGCTGAGCTGATGGAGCCGTTTCAAAAGAGTTCAGAATTATAATGTCGATGAAATAGTCTTCATCACTGCACGAGGAGTTTTCTAATGTCCTCGTTGGAATACATTAATTATTTTATCAGACGTGATTCTGGTGGTCACAGAACAATTAGTAACCGCTGCCAATTGTAGCTGCCGTTAGCTAGTTAGCTCAGTTAGCCGCGCAGCTAGCAATCCAGAATATGATTTGAGGCTCTGAGGAAGCACAGAAGCTTCGGACTGGGGCGGGCTTGGAAGAAACTATATTTCCTTCTATCTTGTTATTTGATTAATTGTTTTGGTCATTTTTTGGACAAACTGTGACACATTTGATGGTTGTAGTTTATTAAATTCCAGCCTGACCACTGCTCAGTTTTTGGGGATGATGCTGATGCTGATATTAAGAAACACAAAAATCCAGTATATTCACATTTCCTCCTCTCGAATGTGAGAATTTTGGATTTTCTTTGTCATTTATGAAAGTAACTGAGGAGTCTTTGAGTTTCGGACTGTTCACTTTGTGCTCTGAGAAACTGTGATCACCATTTTGTACAATTCGTTGACTGGATTGATCGCTTAATGATTAATGTTGATAATTGTTAGTTGCAGCCCTGTTTAAAGCACAGCACCCTCGCTGAGACATTTCAGTGATGATGTAAGAGTCAAATGAGGGGGAAAAAAAGCACTTTTTGTGCAGGTAACGTTGAATCTGAGTGGCTGGACTGTGTTTGTGTTTCAGAACTGAAGGACGAGGTCGTGTACTACGATGTGTGTGAGGATCCGGAGGAGCTGCAGAGCTTGGTCCACACCGGTACTCAACAAGCAGAACCTCCAGCTGTCCGTCAGCTCAGGAGACGCCTACAGACCTTGGAGGCCAAGAGAGGCAACATCTGTGCCCGGCGAGCTTATATCCGCAACAAAAAGGTGAGTGGGACGAGTGCGACTGATTTATATTCCGAGGGCGTTTTCTCTGCTCCGTGAAGGTAAATACCAAAGATAGAAAATAGAATAATTTTCCTCTCTCTCAATCTGCTGCAGGTCCCAAAGTGCTGAGTTTTTAAAATAGTGTTTTACTATAGTTTATTTTTAGCTGACAGAGTCATTTAAGCACAGTTGGTGCAGTTGGCATTTTCTCCTGACGCTGGCTGCGCGCTCATTTGTCTGATTAAAAAGCATTTTATTGCTCAGAACAAAGTGAGAAGGATCCCCTGGTTAGAGGCTCCGCAGATCAGCATCAGCAATCTTCAGGGAACGAGAATCACATGCATGAATATTTAATAATAAAAAGAGGAACACTGTAAAAAATTAGAAGAAGTTCTCCCTTAATTAGCAGAGTTTCTATTCGTCATCATCAGTTCGCTGGCATTTTCTGAGATTTGAGGGACATTTTTGTCCAAATCAGAGTTATTTTATCTTGTTTTTAATGTTTGTTTTAGATTCAGTTTAGTTTCTGTTAGTTTCCAGAGTGAGTAGTTTCAGTTTTGGCCCAAACACCCACACATTTCTGACTTTAGTCTGTAAATGTCAAACGTTATTTAATGTAATTGTGAGAGATTAGAGAAGATATTACACCATCACAGAGTTAGAGAAATTAAACAACAGATAGAAAAGTGACAAGATGTATAATACCAAGTTTAATGTAATAATAGCAGCTGCACTGTTCAGGTACATAGTTTGTAATCAATTTGTAATTTCGAGTCCACGAGTATCAGTGTTTGTGTGTTTTTAGGATCAGTGCATGGAGGCCCAGGAGCAGAAGCAGCTGCGAGCCAAAGAGAGCTCCGTCGTCTTCAACCAGCATCATCAGGTCCACCTGGTACGTCACCGCGGTAACAAGATGCTGCGGCATCGACAGGAGCCGCAAGTGAAACCAGATCCGATTCTTTCTCCCTCTTAACGCTCTCACTGTCTCCCTCTGTCGTCTGCAGAAGCGAGAGAAGAGGAAGGAGGAGGAGCAGAGGAGGAAGGAGTGGGTGGACGAGCAGCGAGAGAAGACGCTGAGCAGATTACGATCCTTCAGAGAGGTCAGGCGCTCTCATTGTCTCCGCTCCGCCTCCGTCCTCTGTTGATAAAACCCCTTCAGGCGTCAGCGTCGTTCAGTCGTTCACCTCATAATTACCCCTTTGAAATCACCGTTTTTTGAAATTTTATTTCTGTAAAACCAGATAAGAAAGCTTGTAACAGAATAACGAACGTTTGAGGGCCAACAACGTGCTGAGGTTTGGGAAAATCTGCTCAGTTAGTACAACGATCAAACACTTGTGCCCATCATCAATAACCATAAACTGATTTTCTTTTCAGCCTACAAAAACATTTTAAACAAACTCTCTTTGTTTTCATGACTGAATGAACTGGATGAACAAACTGACCTTGAAGCGAAAGAGACAGTATTCACACGTTTATTATCATGTGTGAAGTGCGGACCAATCAGAACAGGCCATTTTACGCTGACTGCTGTGTAAACCCACACTGCACATCACTGTCTAATGTCAGCGCTGCAAATGCATTTCCTATTGAGACTAGAAGATGCGACAAATCAGTGTAGGCGAGAACGGAGGAAGAGCTGAAGAGTCCTGCCTGACTTGATTGTCTCATTATTTCCTTGAAAACTCACAGGCTGCTCTCTCTCTCTCTCTCTCTCTCTCTCTCTCTCTCTCTCTCTCTCTTGTTAAAAGTCTAGCTATCTCACCCAGCAGTCGAGCTGTCTTTGAACAAATAATAATACAATCCTGATCATCCAAACAAAATTTTAACTCCGTCAATATAATTAAAATGTCAGCGCTCCAAACAAACGGTTATATCAGTCTACACAAAGAAAATCAAGCGTGACAGATATGATACAGTTTCATTTTCACGTGAATTGAGCCGCTCGTTAACAATAAATCATCACAGGTAAATAAGAATCAGGTGTCATCAGCAGCCAGGTGCAGTAGTTGTGCTTCCACAGCGTGATTTCATTTCTGTTTTGGCAATTCTGCATTAACATGTCTTAAAACGTCCAGACATTTGTTCTGTAATTTGAGTTGTTTTCTGATATTATTCCAGATGTTTGTGTTTTTGTTCAAACCAGACAAATACACAAGTTTGTTGTGATTGGTCTCTACATCAGGGATCTGGGAAAATCAGCCAACAAGACTTATTTTCTCTTCATGTCAACATTGTGTTTTCATCCCTCTGTCTTTCGGTTTAATACCAAAACATGTGAGACTTTTAAAACAACTGGACCATTAGACTGTGGTTTGGACGTCCTCTTACAACACAAAGAAACGGATAATGTACTTATTTCTAAAACCATGTCTTCCTCATGTGCCCTCTTTCTTCATGAAGAGGCGACAGGGTCAGTACATCCTGAAGACTCCTCAGTCCAGGATGTGTCCTTCAGAAGCGCCGTGTCCCGACTCCCAGCCGATGTCCATCATCAGCCTCGGACCCTCTGAAGGACCCTCCTCCGTCCGTCCTGCACCCAGACGCAGTAAAACTCCCAAGAAACAGCAGCCGAAAGACATCCCCATCCAGATCTTCGCTGCACCGCCACCTCCGACTACTGCACCACCACCACCACCTCCTCCTCCTCCTCCTCCACCACCTCCCCCACTGCCCGCTGCCTTCCCTCCTCCACCTGTCCAAGCATCGCCTGCATCCGAGGACAAACCGAAGCCTCTCAGCGAAAAAGAGGATCCTCCTTTTCCAGCCAAGAACATGCTCAAACAAAATATTGGTGAGAGTGAAAGACAAAGAGAACAATTGTGTTTTGTTTTTTTATGCGTGTTTAATAAGTCAACATCAAAATGTTGGACTGAGGGGGGGAAACATTGTGGTGTTCATTTACTGGAGCATTACGGTACAGAGAGGAGAATGTGTCCGACTGCAGGGAAGGTCGAGTTTGTTTGTTCCAGAGAAAAGTCTGTGTGTGTGTGTGTGTGTGTGTGTGTGTGTGTGTGTGTGTGTGTCTGTACATGTCGTTCTTGTCCTAAATTCCCAGCTTCCCCCACGAGGCCAGAGGAGCCAGTTTACCTCAGTTGTGGTCCTGCTGATGCTCTCAGCTCCGGGGAGAGAGACAGTAACGTCCAACTGAGCTGCAGATTTCTGAGCATTTTGTGAAGAAGATTTTAAAGAACGTTTTAAAAACTGAGCATCCCTTCAGTCTGACATTTTTAGCTGCTTTCGTGAAGTTGAAATTGAAACCCAACAATGCATTCTTCCCTTCATCTTTCCATCATGGCGAAATTGTCAGTTTTTCTTTTGTCGCTGTGTTTTTTGTAGGAACGATGGATGAAGTGTTGGCCTCGCTGCAGCGTGGACAGATTCAGCTCAGAAAGGTCCCGGCTCTGAGGACGGCGCCCCCTGCTGTGGACCCGAGGAGCAATCTGATGTCCGCCATCCGACAGGGAGTCACGCTGAAGAAGGTGAGATGCTGAGAACGGCGTCACAACACAGCGATTCTGCGCTACAGTGTGTTGCATGACAATCATCTACAGATACATGTCAGTCTGATATTAAAGACGCATAAAGATGTCTGATAGGTCCATCTTATCCACCTCTAAAAGTTTGAGGAAATCTTTCTCTCCATTTGAGATTTAAGATCCAGCGGTACCGGTCCAAACATTGTCATGATGTCAAGAGGTGCCATAGACATTCCTAGATTTAAAATGTGTAAAGGCAGGATACAACTGTTCCTCACCACAAGGAGTCATGATGTAGTGACTGTAGTAATGAATAAATATCAATAGTGTATCAATAATCGTATCGCAAGAGAAAAGCGATACAAATTATTGTTGTATCAATATTTCGTGCCTCCCCTAATTACATTAAGAGCAATTACAAGTTGATTTTTCATCTATAAACTGTTCTGTTCAGTTTGAATCTTGGTGAAAATTCTTTAAAAAATAATTATTATTTGATAATTTGTATCTTGATTAATCACTTACATGTGTTACTGGCATTGAAGTACAAAGTTTAAACTGTTTAATACATACAAATGACTTAATTACAGTAATTTGAGTAGATGTAATTGGTAACTTCCACTGGGTAAGTGTTGATTTATAAGAATTGAATCTGCTGCAGATGGTTCGTGCTCGAGGAGAGGTGCCGGACAGCGCCGACAACGAGCTGGAGCGCAGCATCAAAGCCGCCATGATGAGGATGAAGAAGGTGGCAGCCGACTCTGACGAAGAAGAGGACCGAGGAGACGACGAGACACAGAGTACAGACTGGGACAGCTGAGACACACACACACACACACACACACACACACACACACACTGAATGATGACATCACTCCTGCTCTGTTTTCTTCACGGCTCTGAGCTTCAGCTTATCGTCGCTGCCAAACTTTCACCAAAAAGCTTCGTCTCTGAGAAGAAGTGGATTTACGCCTCTTCTGCCTCAAACATCGCAGTGTGTTGAAGTTGTCGAACAGTAATCTTGTTTGTCGTTTCACAATAGTCCAGAGATGTTGTAATACATCCAGAGCTACTCAAATCCAACTAGAGTCTCCTCTAAAGCAGAAACGATGCGCCGTGCTCCAGCGCTCATTGAGAAGAGAAGCAGAGCGGTAGCGCTGCAGAACGGTGTGTCAGTGATTGAACTCCTCCCAACAGGCTGTCGCACAGCAGGGAAACCTGCTGCAGCCCGACGCAACTACACTACACTTTGATTTCTGCACACTGCTGGGTGTAAACTCAGCTGACTTCTGTTATTTTCGAATGTAAATGAAATCTAGTTTGGAAGGTTTTATGGAGCTGAGGTGAAGAAATTATAATTATTTACAGCCTTTATGTTTAAAGTCCCTGTTGTTGTTTGTGTTACAGGCTGTTTGATGCACTTTGTTTTTCTTTATGTCAGAAATGTGTGAATGTGTTTCGGTTTGATTGAGGTGCAATTTATACACGGTCTGTCATTAATTCCTCTCTGAGGCCATAACAACAACGTGACAAATAAAGAATGTTGCACATTTCATTTAATAAACATAATTTCCCTCATTTAAAAGGTGCAGTTTGTAAAATATGGCCAGGACGTTTAGTTAGAAACATTCAAAAGAAGTCTGATCACCGCCTGTAGTTTCAGGTTGTTTTCTGAACACAGAATGTTTTAAAATGAAAAGGGAAAAACTCTTTCTGTCTGTCTGTCTCAGCTGTGTCCCAGTCTGGAGGCACGACTAGCTCCACGGCTAACAGAGCCATGAGCTAATACGCTAATGGTTGCTAGCCGGAGTTGTTGGCTCCTCTGGTGATCTGATGCCTTCTATGTTTTTGCCGCTACCGTTGAATTCTGGCCATATTCTACTAATGACACCTTTTTAATGTGCACAGCTGTGTCTGTAATCATGGTTGGTTCCTCAGTAAAGCTTTCCGCTGAGCCTTTCCCCAATTTTTTGACATTAAAACGACACTTAAAGGAAATAATTATCAGAGTAATTGTGCCTGCAGCAGCAGCGTCCTGCCCCGGTTTTTCTTTCTCTGTCAAAAACATGTGAATGTGTTCGACTTCATTCAGGTGCAATTTATTCATGATCTGTCATATCTTCCTCTTTGATAATTTGACAAAAGAACTTACAAAGAGTTTTGATTTAATAACCATTGTTTTGTTTTCATTATGCAGTTTTCTCATTACTGTACTCTGACAGGCTGCCGCTGAAGTGTAGGGACGAACTTTGTGCCGATGACTGGAGCTGCAACGATTGTAAGAGAATTAATTGCCAAGTATTTTGATAATCGATTAATCGTTTCAGTCGTTTCATCTTTTATGACAGTGAATGAAGAGTTCTGAGGGTTTTTTTTGACTGTTGGTTTGACAGGAGAAGTGACCTGAAGGAAGTTTTCTTTCCATTTTTTTATAGACTAAACGATTAATCGATAGAGAAAATAATCGTTTAGTTGCAGCTCTACTCTTGACCTTTGACCCTGTGACACAGAGCACTTAACTGAAAGCTGAAGCTCTAATGTATTATGTACAAAATAAAACTGTCTGCTATACTGTCTGGAAACTCCATTAAATGTTGTTTTTGCATAAAAGTGTAAAGAACTGAAACTCCAGTGTGTTGCAGACGGGCTGAAACACACTTGTACTGCTGTGTTTTAATAATAAACGAAGACGTAGGAGATCATGCAGATGAACGCTTGCCGACTTCTTTTTCCACTCAGACTGTGTCGGTGAGATCTCGTCTGTGCTCGTGCTGTTCCCTGATGTCCACAGGTTAGCTGCTCCCCGAGCCCGCTCGCTAAATGAGTCACATCGTGTGGCGAGGTGTCTTATCAACCTGCGCCTGGTGAACCCCGGTGAGTGTGCTCCGGTGGATTTGTGGCCCACATGATGGTGAGTCATGTTGTAATATGAAACCTGGCAGCCGTCGCTCTCACATCTCTCTGCAGCAGCGACGGCTCAGACGTCCCCAGCCAGTTGTGATTTGGGTTTATTCAGCTCTGTGTGCTCAGAGCAGCTGCTGGCGGCGGCGGCGGTTTCTGGCTGCTCTTGAACTTCACCGTGTTTGCAGGTCGGCCATCACTCTGCGTGTGTGTCCCACTGTGTGTGTGTGTGTGAATGATTGTTATCATGCAGCTGATTCAGGTGGCAGACGGGTCAGGCACCTTGAGGAAGACACACACACGGCGGGTATTTGGACGAGCCCTCCTGATCGAGCGTCAACATGAAATTCCGCAGCCTGTTACTATGGCAACAGGAAGTCTGGATGATAGTGGCCTGCGGTGCTCTCTCTCTCTCTCTCTCTCTCTCTCTCTCTCTCTCCATAGTCTCTTAATGATGTTTCACCGACTCGCCCACTCATCACCAGTCACACAATGAGCCTCGCTGATGGGGACAGAGAGAGAAACGCTGCCTTTGCTGCATCACTGCTGTAATGTAATCACCTTAAAGTCTGACTGATAACCAGTGGAAGCGATGGGTAAGGATTATTTAAATTACTGGTTAATGGTTCACTTATGTAGTCTAACCCCAAGTCTAAAAAGTAGTCAGAAAAGTGACACACAGCAAGTTTTTTTCTTTTGTTTTGTCCAAACGAGAAACACGATTACTAAAAAGAGTCTTCAGCTCTGTGAGGCTGTAACTTACAAACTAAATGCTAAAGACAGCATGCTAACGTGATTTATGACGATGTAAAGCTGCAATATGTAAGTTTTATAACTGGCATCCTGTTGAATATCACCAGAATAAGTAACAGTGGGGACTGTTAGCTCAGTTAGCGATGCAGCTAGCAGTCCAGACTGTAAAACACAACGACAGCTAATAAAGTCTCTTTAGTCAAATTTCTGGGACAACTGGTTGTAATTCAGGAAAGTGTGTCAGCATATTGTTACTAGTCCTGCAGATATTTGATGATATTGGATTTAATAAAAGTACAGGACAGGTCGAGGTCGTCAAGGTCGATTAGATTTGTCCTCTGTTGATCCTGAAGTGTTTGAGACACTGAAAGCTGAACCGAGAGCCACAAAGTCCTAAAAGTGACTTATCATGATGATTCTCGACAATTTGTGAGAATTTCTACCAAAACTGACATCAAGAAAACGTTACAAAGTCAATCAACTATTTTGATAATTGATAAATCATCATTTTATTGAGCAGATCAGTTTCTCAGTTGTGAACTTTTGCGTCTTTTCTCTGTTTTATATTCTTACAGATTAAACCTGTTTGGATTTTGCCATTTCAACACATTCGACTCAGAGAAGTTTCCGTGATGGGTGTTCACACAAAATAATCAACGAGATTAATGTTAGCTGAAGTTTTACGATGACGCATCGGTCAATTAACTCATCACTTCGGCCCTAAATTGATTCTTACTCTGCATATAGATTAATTTTCCGCCCAGATGTACCTGAGCCCGGCAGCTGATCTCTGAAGGTGAGAGAGACGATTAAAGTCCATCAGGGAAATCAGCATCCAGCCGCCGTCTCACTGGCCGAGACAAGACGGCCGACTCTCGTGTAATTAAAAACGTAATTGTTGGAAGGTCGCTGTGGATCTTTCTCTCCCTGTCCATCATCACACCGTTATTTACAACAGAAAAACACCTGAGCAAGTGGGATCAAGTTGCCACGGCAACGTGTCCTCTGATCCGGTCCTGCAGCGCTGCGAGGACGCTGGAGTTTCTCCATCCTGTGCGTTTCTACTTTATGTGTTCTGATGTCGGAGAAACCGATACATGTCACGGACTGTGATTAAATCCCACTTGTTCTGCTTCGGTTTTTTTGCACGTCTCTGTTTGGATTACAGCTATTTTTAGTGCTATGTAAATCGACATCAGAGGGAAAAGACGCGCGGTGGCGGAGCTTCTGTACTGGAAGCAGCTCTGTAGGTTCATTCCACCTCCTTCTCTGCGCTTCTCATCCAGGAAAGAAAAGAAAAAACGCCTCGAGACTTTCGCGATGTCAGCACATTCGTAAGCTTCAGCAGAAGTTAAGTTTTCTACCCACAATGTGTGACTAAGTGTGGATTAGACTTCCCTCTCCTGCCAAAATACATCCCTCCTCACAGGAGCCACAGTTCAGGAGTTTCATCTAATCAACTCCATTTTATAAAAAGGTGACCATGAATCCACCTGAAGAAAATTCTAATTTATGATCAAATGCTGAAGATGACGAAGATGTCGAGGAACATTTTGTTGAATTCAGAATCCTAGAAATGGCTGCAGTACTTGTGTTCGTGCCCTGAAGGTTGTATGTTTTTGTCTGTCAGTCCAAAGTGATATAAAACAAATAAATAAATATTTGGGAAGTGAGGTACAAAAAAACTAACATCCATATTGTGATCCGAGATGTTTTTGTGTGTTTTCATGTGATTGTGTCAAAAGAAGAGAGAACAAGAAAAGAAGACACCGACTCAGCGCTGTAATTAAACTAAATTTTAACAATTGTCAGTTCTATTTGTACAATATTGAACAGGAGTCACAAAAGTGCACAAGAGGCGTTGGTTCAAAAAGGAAGGATCGTACGTTGTGTTATCCGGGTTCAGGGGCCTTAAACAGAGAGAGAGAAGCGAAAAACAAAATCCCTTCATAGAAACCTCCGTCTTCAGAACAGAATGAAAAAATATAAACTCATAACATCGTAATATCGCCCAGAAAATATGCCACCACAACATGAGCCGCTCGCGCTTCATCCCGCAAAACAAAAACCCCCGAACAAATTTGGTGTATTGTATATATTAGTGTACATCTACAGAGACAGCAGGTTTACAGTTCAGTTTACTTGTTCTATGTTGGAGAAAAAACACAAGTTGCAGAGAGGCACCAAAAAATAAATAAACATGTCAAACAAAAAAGGAAAAAACAAAGAATCTTGACGGGGGGTTTGGCTGTGAAAAAGGCCCATTCCGTCTAAATGTTGACAGTGAAGTACACTTTCACATTGTTCACCCATCGAGCAGCACCGAGTCCCAACAACAATGAACCACCACCATAACAAGAACCCGTGTGTCGGAAGCACATCGCCGACCCGGAGACGCACGTTGTTGTTCTGCAGACGGACGACGATACTATTGCACACACAAAACCCTTCAACACGACACGACACTCATGGCTAAATGGAGTTCCTATTATTATTCATTTATTATTATTATTATTCATATTATTGGATGTTTCTTAAAGCAGATACACAGAGAGGTGATGAACCTGCTCTCAGGAGTTATTTTTGTGCAAACACCTGTTCTGTCCTTTAATCACGTTAAAGGGGAATTCTGGTATTTTTAAACCCTAAATTTACATGTTTTGGTGTGAAAATGATTCATAGGTGTCTGAAAACATCATCAAAACGTCATTAATAACAGTTTTTGAAGATAATACATCGACAGAACTTGTAGAAAAGTACTTTTTTTTCTTAAAAACGTTATTTTGATCGTGAATTAATGATTTTAAAGTGTTTGTTGGTTCCAAACTGTTTGATTTATACGTGTACAGTTTGTGAGCTAAACTAAGGTTTTAAAATACTGGACTTCCCCTTTAACGTCCTCAGGATGTCTACGTTTGTCTCTCATTCCATCAGTGAGGATGTTTCTCACAGAAAGTTATTATTATGGTGATGGTCATCACTCGGCCAGTTCTCCTCGCCAGGTGGATTGCGACTCACCTGGAGGCACTTTGTGTCGCGGCCGCGTGTCGTACATGTGCATATAATCTGTACAAACTGTCTTCTAAAACACACCTGAGATAGACGAGAGGCAACAGCGAGGACAGTCTGGAGAAAAGGTTTCATCTCTAATTCTCTGAGGGGGGCCACAAGGATTAACACCAATTATTACTCGAGTGACGCTGAGCAGCATCGTCCGTGTGTTATTTATTTTAGCCCTTTTGAGTCCCCTCTTCTGCTCTAAACTCAGACTGCCTGTGCAGAAGCGCCGCAGCCTTCAGAAAAAAGACAGACGGACAGAATCTAAGAACCCACCACCAGCTCTTTAAAGCCGCCCCCCCTCCCACAGAAACGGGTAAGTAAGCTCAGAGTGTGACTCAAAATGCCAGCGTACAAAATGGAGCCATTTGGTGGAGCGCCGGCCTTCCTCCTGCCAGGCTCGCTCTCCCTCGCCAAAACAAATCTCTTTCTCACGTGGTAGTGTTTATTAGAAGTCAAAGCTGATAGTTTCTGAGTGGACGTCGCCTCTGGGGGAGGAGGTGCCACATAGTTTCTGCCCTGAAGACATACTGTAGTGAATCCTTCGTACCTGACCTCTGACCCTTTCGACTCAGTGCCGCCTCTCCCTCAGTTATCGACCCCCAGCTTGGAGAGGCCCTGCCTGAACTCATGCAGCTCGTCTATCTTTCCATCCAGAATATCCATGAACTTCTTCAGCTCGCCCTTCATGTTGCCCTGCTTTTGTCGACTGTCGTCTATGTCGACCTGCAGACCTCCTATCCTCCCCTCCAGCTCGCCGTTCTTCGCCTCTGCAGCCTGAAACAACAAAAAAACAAGTCAGATAAAAGCAAGTGGTGGATACGGAGACATCGGATTCAATTCTTTCGTCTACAAAGATTATAAAGCAGTAAAAGACACTTTGGGTGATGTGTGTTAAAGTACCCTGCCTCCGTTTGTTTGAGCGATCGCTGCAAAAAATGTTTATTTGTCAGCCGATTTATCAGTATTGATTTGTAATGCCTGGTATCGGCATCATCGCAGCCCCAGAGATCATCACAACAAACTGTTGCCTTCTTCTTTTTAAACCAGCGTTACAGCCATCTTCTATAAACAGCACGAGGACGGAAAGAAGCGAAAATGATTCCAGAGGCGCTGAAATATTTATTCCATCTTTTAAACTCACAACAAAACAGTCTAGATGGATAAACAGCACAACAGGTTGGAAGTATTTCTGATTTCGGGATGAACTGTCCCTTTAAGAGAGGTGTCACAGCTGATGAGGCGGCACAGGTGCGTCTTCTTCACCCAATCTTAAATGCCAAACCAAAAGGCCGAGCGCACACGAGCTAAACACATTAACTGGCCTTCAGTTTTTAAATTTGACAAAAAGCTTTTTCTCTAAAAAAAACAAAAAAGAAAACAACCTTATTACATCACCAGGACTGAAAACTGGGTTCTACAAACAGGAAACATGCAGTTTCTCCTGCAGGAGGATTAGAGAGTGTTTGAGACGAGCAGGCGACACCAGCGACACATTAATGCCGCGGATACCATTGAAGGGAGGGGTTTAAAATAGGAGTGCTAAATGGGTGTTGCGCCTGCATGACTGTCTCCTCCAGCTGACTCCTGAAACCTGATCTCCATGTGGGGTGACGTCTTTAAATAGAGGGGAGCCATTAACACAAACAGAGGGAGAATAAATGGCTTTTTAAAAATCAGCTGCAGCTGGAGAACGAACGGAGGACGAGTTTTCATTTCGGGCCTCGCGGGCGGATCGAGGTATTCGAGACATCCCATTGTCTGTGACTCTCCTCAGTGTGGATGGCTGCTTCAGCCGGTTCTGTTGTCACTGTCGTTCATCCAGCTGGCTGTTGCAGAAACAAACCAGGCGGTCGAGCTTTGTGAACACAAGAACTTCAGGCATGCCGCTGTTGGTTTTGCTCCTCTCCGCCCGGCTGGAGAGGCGGCACATGCGCGACAGCCTGGATGACAAAGTCCCGCCCTGAGTCAGCCGGAACGAGGCGTGATGAGCGTCACTATCAGTGCCGCTCATGTCAGACTTGGCACGCCCGAGACGTACAGTCATCCACCGAGCCCGGCACTTCTGGTTCTACAGAGACTCTGAGATTACTCAATGAGGGATCAGCCCGGAACAACAGGTGTTCTCTGGCACAAAGAAACAGGTGTGAATCAGTGTTGTTTTTGGAAAAACAGCAGATTCTCACGCCCAACTTAACCTCACAAACACACACACACACACAAACACACACACACACACACAATCCTCCAGAGATGTTATAAGACTCTGTATAAGACAACTGTGGCTGTTTGTGTCGAGAGCACAACTGATCAAATCTGCACCGAGAGGAAACTAATAAGCCGTGACAGAGATGTATTATCTGTGTTCCTCAGATGAGGAGAAGGAAACCTTTTCAAAGAGGCAATAATCCACTCAGAGTCGTTCCAGGGACGGACCTTTATTAATAGATACAGTAACCACAGTGTGCGTTAGTGAGACACGTGACAGGAATGTTGTGTCACCAGCCCTCAGGCACCGCGATGAATAGAAGCGCTCGTTCTTTACCTTCGACTGAAAGCGCTGCTCTCGCCTCAGAGCGGCTTCACCTCGCTGTGACGGACATCGCGTCCTCACGTGTGAGCTGAGACTCTCTGCTTTCATACACCTGAGAGAGATGTTTGGTTTGTGGGTGCTTTAAAAAAAACAACATACCTGCAGTTTAGTGGTGATGCTCTCGCACTCGGCCATGAGCTGAGGGATTATCTCCGCCTGCTTCCTCAGGTTCTCCAGCTCCTGAGGAAAAAAAACAACACAAGATTCACAAAACGGTTAATCTCCACGAAATCTACATCCAGATAATCGAGATGTAACATGTTAGATATCGAGATAAGATAAGATTAGATAAGTTTCATAGTTTTGCAAACATTTCTGGAGCTTCTCAGGAAAATAGTTTGGCAGCATTTTCCTCAACAACTGAAGCAGCTGGAGACGTTTTAAGACGTTAAGGAGAAGCAAGAAAAGCTAATCCAAGTCTCCAGATTAATTAGCAATCTCAGGACTTCTGAAAAGACCCTTCACACCAATGAAGACGGGGTGCACGCTAACGCTTGTAGTTTAGCAGCGACAGCGAAGACTTTAGCTTAAAAAAGGCTGTAAATAAAATCAATGTGGGGCTTCTGGAGACCTGGATCACCCCGATTGATCTGAGAATGACTGAATTTTAATTTTTAAGCAAAATATTCCTTTACAATGTACCAAACATCGCAGTTTCTTGACCGGAGCAGTGATTGACGAGTCACGTTTTTTTAAAGACGTCTCAGTGAATCTTCTGTAAAACACACAAACTATAAAATCGACAGGAAGCAGGTGAGGAGAAATAAAAAGCAACGTAAAAACATCGCCGACAGGAACGATTACAGTTTGTTTGCTTCTTAATTAAAAATCTATCATCACTGTGAGGAAGTCCTCCCGCTGCTGCTTTGAGACACACACACACACACACACTCACACACACACACACACACACACACAGACACACACACACTCTCTCGCCTGCAGCACCTTCACGCCGAGCAGTAATTGGCCGAGTCTTTGTAGTCACCTGCAGCAGCTTTGCTCTGTTACTTCACGGCTGGGCAGCGCTGAAGTCAACACCACACTGAACCTTTAATTATTCACAGGCACATGTTTTTTTGTTATCTAATTGGAGGAGTTGAGCTTGTGAGTTTCTAGAAGGCGGTGAATCACTGGGCGGACGGGCCTCAGAGGGCCGTCTGCTGGATCAGACCTCCTCCTGCATGAACCCTTCGGTCGGTGCGATGACGGAGGAAACTGAAGCCTCCAGAGGAAAAACGCTTCTTTTGCTTAGAATCTTCTTTTTAAAAAATCAGCCCCGGCTCTTTGAACGGCCTCCTTTCCTGTTGTTGTGTAAGATTTATATGTTCTATAAATACTCCGGCTGCCAGGTGCTAAACCAGAATATCCCAGACACAGTTTACCTCCAGGGAATTTAACAGGGTCTTTTCACGCAGAGCAGCTAGAAATGTCTTTACTCTGCAGCACTTTAACGAGTTAAGATCAAACTCAACGACAATAAGAGCGAATTAATCGACAAAGTATCTGAGGATTAGCTCGGTTGTTTATCCAGCTGAAGAATCAAACGTTTGCTTTACTAAAAGTCTGTGAGAAATATTCTGTGACTCAAAGGAACCGATGTTACTTTCTGGTGTTTTAATGACGAAACCATAAATAAAGTAAATGAAGAAGATAAAGTGTTAGGTGACGTCTTCATCAGGACTTCACCTGAGGCCTCTTTTCTACCTGCATACACTGAGAACTTAAAGAGGTTCTGTGGACCTGCTGTGTTCTGCTGCTGGTCCATTTCTCAGCTAACGTTCTGCACAAAGTCACCGTCCCGAGTCCTTCACGAAGAAATTCACAGTCCAGCAGCTTTAAACGAGTTAAAATGAGGGTCACAGTTTCTTGTAGCAGCCGAGAGAAACGGACTGTAAACAATCTGCTCACGTACGGTTCATGAAAAAGTGATTAATGCTTGTAAATTGTTACTAAGTGTTACAAAAAGCTACGTGAAGGAACTGATTCTGTGGAAAAAGATGATGGAGGTTAAACTGTTTTAGTGCCGGACCACCAGACTACAGAGCAGCTTCTGTCCTCAGACGCCACCGTTAAAGACTTAGTCTTAGAGTCTTAATTTTATGACTTTTCCAAGTGGCATGAATCAGAATCTGACCCGGTGAAAAGGCATTTAGATAACTGTGATATTTATAAAGAAATAACCAGTCTTCTTGCTGATAGTCTTCATATATAGAAGCATCAGTTTCATAAATACTTAGACTGAAAATGTTTTAGAGAGTAAAGTTTGATTTGTTGCCGCGTATATACAACCTGCTCCAAAATCTGACAGAGATAATCAAATAGAACTGTTGAAAGCATCTTCAAATACTTGAAAAGAAACAGGAAACAGAAACAAACACCGACAGGAGAACAGCAGTGTGTCAAACACATTATTTCCTCTGTTTTCCTGTGATGAGTTCAATTTTATTGTGAGATTTATGTCGTTATCATGAGATCATTTTGTCAAGATCTGCAGATTACAAACTTTGTTCTCACTGTTATTGTTATTTATGTGATTATCACGAGATAAAAGTTGTTTTCACAAGTTATCCCGCCTGACATCGTCACTCTCATTCTGCTTTTTATTCAATTAAAAACTCATTTAGATTAAAAGCATAAAAAAGAACAAAACTCATGCAGATTACCTGCCGGCACGACTCGTCCGTCAGCTGTCGTTTTGTTTGTGATCTTAAATAATTTATGTCATTATTTTGGGAAAACAGCATTGGTTGTTATCTCGTGTTAACGTCATTAATAACTCGTGAGCTCCAGAAAACAAACTGGTTGTGACAGGAGATCATGTGTTTGACCCATCAGACAGGTTTGTTTCCTGGATCTGTTCTGTTTGCCTCTTTGCTTCGCACGTGGCTGAATGTGCCTTTAATGACGTGACTGTAGAAAAAGGCAGCGAGGCCGTCAGGTGTTTCCTGAAGTCGCTCCCAATCATTCGTCTGCACACAGACACGATGTTTAACCAGCGACGAGCAAAAAGGTCAAAAGACTGAGCGGCTCGTCCTCATCAGAAACAACAACACCATTAGGCCCCGCGGAGCCGACAGTCAGCTAGTTTGGATTATGGATGACTGATGCCGAAGACATAAGGCGAGGCCGCTAATGGCATTTGTGCCAAAATTCCCTGCTGCTCTGACCGGAGACAAAGTCGGTTGATGGATTTATATTCCCCCCGGTCGGCCCACTCTCACAGCAGACTTCATCTGCACCAGAACACAACAAATTACTGAGCGATTTAAAACTAAATAAGCAGCGCAGGAAGTCCGAAAGAGGAAACTGAGAGGGGAGGAACAACAACGGGCAGTGTGAAGGTTTAGCTGGGTAGGCGAAAATAAAATATTGATCCAGACAAAAACCCCCAAGATCCCAGAGCAGAACCATCACTTCACAGAGGTGTAATCAGCTCCTGAGGGAGAGAAGCGCTGCTGGAAGAGAACAAGAGGCCGAGACTGAAATGAAGACTGAAGTAGATCCGTCACTTCAGGAGAGTGTCGGCCCGAGAACTGTGAATTCTTTGATGGAGAGACGATGACGAGAAACGGAGTGATCCGTAAAACTTTCACAGTAAAAGACAGAAGATCATCTCTGGACGCCGGCCTCGTCGCCTGAAGACAAACGTCTCACCTGCTCTTTGTCCCGCAGCTCCGCCTCCAGCTCCTGAACTCGAACGCTCAGCTGGGCGTTTTTCTGCTTCTCCTGGTCGGCTTCTTTACACTGAGCTTCCAGCTCCACGATCTGCACAGAGAGCCAAGAAAACAGAAGAGGTTCATGATATCTGTTCATTCCTGCGCTACACGATCATCGCGGGCAAACGTATTAACGATAACAATAGTATCGTGATATCAGTCAGTCAAATCTTAAACTGTCTTTATTTTGTCTCCTGTTTGGAAAAAGAAGTGCAAAGAGACTTAAAACAACAATTTCCACCAAGAAAAGATTCTAAAGCCTGAAACATCTGCGCTTTATTATCAACACCATCGATATAATTCATTTCAGCACCTGGATATTGTGACACGCTTCATTCTTTAGCAGCATTTTCTGTTATTATATCTCACATTCTGCACCACGCAGCTGCTGCAGATGCTTCACTCTTGTTTTCCTCGACTTTAAAGACTTAAATCTTTGTGTTTCTGACGTGTTTTGTGTCATAATCTCCCTCAGCTGCCGGCTGAGGTCTTTGCACACCGACTCTGTTTTTGTCATCCGATATTGCCGCCGTTTTAAAAATAAACATGACATCAGGTTGTGTGATCGTGTTTACAAACCGCCTCGGGAGCTTTTCCTCCGTTGTGATTTTAGAGGGTTGTTTGACTGCTCAGAGCCACCGTAGTGTGGCAGAGCAGAGAGATTTAACAGATCTCTGTCAGGATCTCGGTCAACAACAACCTGCCCAGGATCCTTTTATCAGCAGGTGAAACTCTCTGCGCTCTCGTCTTGTTTTCCAATGTTTTCGTTTCACTTTTTCAAGGAGTGAAAGAACCAAAAACTCGTCGTAATAACTGCAGAAATAAACGCAGCGGAGGCTTTTTATCATCATTATGAAAAAGATGCATAAGAAGAAGAAAACGACTTGATGTGTAAAAGACCTTCAGAAAAACTTGCAGGCTTCTACAAAATGTAAGATTGCAACAGCAGCCCAGCTGCAGCAACAGCCCACATTGATTATGAAACTAAAATGCTTCTATTTTTAGTGGACCGCAGGAAACGCAGGAGATAATAACATGTACAGTTTTCTGCTCGGGGAGAAACTGGAGATCACGTCTGTGAGGATTTAACCAACACATCAACCAAACTATGAATGTGTTCAATCAGACGGTGTGCTGCACTTCTGCTCCTTTCATAAAAGAGCAAACGCTGTTTTTTTAACCTTTTCCTTTTGCTTTGTGCGTGGCTGTATCACCTTTTCCCTGAGCGTGTCACTCTCCTCCTTGCAGGCACTAAGTTGCTTCTTCCAGCTCTCTACATTAGCTGAGGACTCCTGCAGTGCGTCCACCAGCCGGGCGTTATTCTCTCTTAAAGTCTGCAGCTCTGTTTCCCACTTCTTGGCGTTGGTGTTGCTGTCAGAGTGAAGAGACGAAGACACAGAGAGAGAGAAAGAGAAAGAGAGAGAGAGAGGGAGGGAGATTTTAATGGGAGGGAAACATTTTAGACAGGTTAGTGTTGAAATGCCGACGGCTGCTGCCCACTGACATGACACATAATGCCTCCAAATCCCTCCAGTCATGACTGTTTAATTAGCTGTGATGTACGTCGAGCTGTCAGGAGATATTTAGACCATTACAGAGAAAGAAATGTGGGGAAAGTCTCAGAGGTGTAATGAGCTGCAGCCGTGATCGGACGACCACCTCACAGCATCGTCTCAGCGTTTGTTATCGTCTTATCAATGATGTCGAGGCGGCCGTGATGTATATTTAGTATGCATCGCTTCCGTATGCATGGCCGGGCTGAAGTGTGCTGCTCTCCATCAAATGTGGACGGACTCGCGCCGCAGCATGCTGCAGTCCTCGGCCGAGTCGCTGCTGTGACACACTTCCACAAAACAAAAAGCCCAGAGCGTCGCAGAGACGAGAGAGAAGGTGAAGCCGCCTGCGATTCACACGTCAGCTTAGAAACAAATATCTTCTGATGTTCAGTCAGTGTTTTATTTTACAGGTTGGTAGTTTTCCAAAAGTTCCCTCTGATGTTTCCAATTCTGTGACGATTAGAAGTTTGTTGGTTCAGTTCGATGTCCAGAGGAGTTTCTCTAATCGAACTGCTCGATGTAAAAACAAACTAGGTTAAAAAATAATTAATTTTATGCAGCGTAGATTTTATTCCGGGCTTTCTTCAGAGCTCGGATGTAAAAACGCTTCACACTTTATTTATATCCGGGAGTGAAAACATTATTAGATTTAAATCATTTATACACAATATTCAACATTTTAATGAAGAAAACCTCCAACAAAGGCAGAGTTACACACCGAGAGCTCCGGGTAGCACAACAAACTAAACTTCGTCCACTTCAGGGTCTCGGTCTTGGTTTGAAGGTCTCGTCTCGGTCTGGCACAAAGAGGGCTCTGGATTTTATTTCAAGACCAGTCGAGACCACGTCTGCAGAGACACGCTGGATTGTAGAACTATCTGACGCCTTCTGAACTGAATGAAGCTTTCGATTGGAGTCACCTAGAAACTCTGACGCTTGTGTGCAGTTTGTAAAGCGGAGATGCGTCCCGCTACATTTTGCAGTATATTACTGGATCTCACTTCGCTGTCGGTTTGTTTTACTCGCCGTGTTCTGACACTTTGTGTCCAGTCACACCGACCTGAACGAGAATCCTCAAAAACACACGATTACACATCAGCGACTTCCTCTGGGAACGAGTCGACCTGTGTAGTAAAGTGTTCCCACTCATGCAGATGTTCATTATTCTTCAGAGGAGGTTTAGCTAATTAGCCCTTTTTATTTCTTCACCTCGGGTTCTTTCATCCCATCTGGATCAAACATGAAGCTGATGGTTCTGGTGCCGCCCCGGACTAATTCTCGCTGTAGTTTTACTCGACTCTGACGCCCCGGAGGTCATTTTTAATCCCATCTGGAACCACATCTGGTGTTTCGTTCAATTATGGGATTTATAAACTCACTCGCACATCTGGATCATAAGAGGCCAGTTAAACAAATGGTGGAGTGGATCAGCGCCACTCTTGAGATTAGATCGGACGAGTTCTGAGCAGCAGTGGACTCGTACTGCACCTCCACGTCTACTTTCTAATACTTTGTATATCTGATTCTAGCTGATCGTTGTGATTGGATGAGAGTCACACGGCGACTCGTCCGACAGCCTTGATTAGTTCAGATTCAAATGACCCGACGATGTTTATACTGTTCACAGATCAGAACCAGCTGCAGACTCACTCCTGTGAATTGTAATTTTGTGCAGAAAGAAAACAGCTGGGCTTAATCAGAGTCGCTGTTGTTTAACTGATGAATAAAATAGATTACTATCAATAAGAAGGCTGATCGATCACATGTCGTTCTGACATCTCGTCTCTTTGCACAGTCCTGCATCACTCTGCTCACTCCTGCTTCTCTGGTATCCAGGCAACACAGTCAGACTTCTACAGCGCCACTGTTTATACAACTTCTACAAGATGGAAATGTAATAATCGTTAAAATGCGAACGTGTCTCACTTGCATATCACCGCAGGCCTACTCTGTGATTCTTTTGCAAACAAAACTCACCAAAACTTTAACAAATTTAAATATGTGCTGGTTCAGTTTAAATAAACACTTAATCCACCGTGAGAGGAGCGAGAAGGACGATGGAAGGAAGCCGCAGGGAAGAAGAAGAAGAAGAACGGCGTGGAGAGACAGATTATCTCCACACAACGCGGTGGATTAAGGATTTATTTGACCAAATCACCAGAGTTGGTGAGTGTTGGAACAGTACGGATGTTTTATACGATACACACTAAAAAGGTGCGTCACAATAAAGAGGTTCTGATGATGGAACCCTCACCTCAGCTCCACTGCGCTCTTCAGACGGTCGTTCTCGCTCTTCAGCACAGCAGCTTCTGGACTGACGTGAGAGATCTTCTCATCGTCCGTTCCATTAATGCTGGACGCCTGGTTGGTGGAGGGCGTCTCCCGTCCGGACTCAGGCTGGTCCTGGTGGTCCTGGTGGTCCTGGTGGTGGAGGCAGAGGGAGAGAGATGTGTTATATTTCAGGGCAGGTTCTGATTGGGTCAAAGCTCTCTAAACAAAAAAAGGTCTGAAGGGTTAAAATGTGGCTCCCTGGGCTCCTTTTGGGTGAAACACTGTAAACACCTCGGCCACGTCAGCTGTGACAGCGGCAGGGTGAGAAAAGCCGTTGCCAGTTTTCATCATGTCATATGGCCCAGCAGCTTCGTGCACCTCGGAATCGAGTCCGATTCCTGCCATCTGGACTCGGTGCAGGCACGGAGCGAGGCTGGCAGCCGGCGACCAGGCGGTGACGCTCGGTGTACCTCAACATGATCCACAGCTCCTCCGATCGATGCCGTTCACTCCCTCACACACGTCTCCATTTCTAATAAATTAGTCGAGGAGCTGAGAAACTTTTACTGTTTCATTTTTCTCGCTGGCCTCCTCATCGTCATTTTAAACTTGAGGCCTTTATTTACATGTTTGAGTGTGTAAATGAGTCATAGTTGTGGATCAACTCAGCTGACAACTCAGTGACAAATATGTTGAACATTTGTTCTTTAGAAAACTGTTTTAATCGCTGACATCATCCATGCTGTCGACTACATGAGGAGCACAGTGACAAAGTAAACACAGAACACAAATTAATGGCTGAATTTAAACTGGTTGGTTGTTGCTGTTGGAGTTTTACTGAATGAGAGCGTCAGACGGCAGAGAGAGAGATCATTTACCTGCGAGTGATTACTCAGCGTCTCCACCTTCTCTTGAGATTTGTCCCTCGCGAGCTTGGCTGCGTCTTTTACCTCCTGGAACTTCTCAGCGAACTGAAAACACGACAGTGAGAGAGAGACGTTGAGAAAGCTGTGATGACTCATGACAATACAAGCTGAAATGTCATAACGCAGTGAAGCTTTGGGAGGTAATGGAGCCAATTATCTGCTGATAGTGAGGATCTAACAGTCACGTATTCTCTTAAATCTCGTCTGATTGCTTCATTTTCTCCCTCTGATGTTCAACACACATTTCCTCTGAGCTGTCCTGACTTCACGCGTTGCTGCAGGGACGTTTCCTCTCACCTTGGCCAGTTGCTGCTCCGAAGAGAAGCCCAGTCCGAACACGGTGTTGGCCCGGCTGTCGGCCCACTGACCGAACTTCTGCGACGTCTTGGTGAACGTCATGTTGGGTGTGATGGTGCTGTTGATGATCACCTGTTGACACAAAACATGTTGGAGATCACACACTGCTGAATCAGCGCAGATTAGAAGACTACCAGTGAAGTTCTGCTGCCTGGTTTTGAGCCGAGAGATGTACGAGAGACGGAGCTCTGGCAGCTGCATTCACACGGTGAACAGTCCTTCAGATTTATCAGGACAATCCTCCATTGTGACTTCATTCATACCAGAGTAAATCTCCGATGCCCTGATGTCTCACACCGTGCTCACACTGACGAGTCTGATTACAATTAGCATATTTAGGATGATTCACTTAATAAAAAGAGTCAGATTCAAGTCAGAGAGCCTCGACACAAAGTCATTCTGTATACAAAGCGATCTTTAATAACTACAAAAAGAGTAATTATTCTGTGTCCTCTATAGAGGGAAACACATTTAAACATCAGAAGCAAAGAAATGAAATTTTCGTGTCACGCTGGTTCTGATTTGTTATTTATTCTCTGGATTTGTGTGAAAAGTAAGAAAGTCTCCCTCTGAAGGACGTTTGTGGTCAAAGCTAACTGAAGCGCTCGTCATATTAATAGAATTCAAAGTTAAAGTTAGAATCAGTAGGATTTTGTCCCAGCTGTTCCTGAACGCACCACAAAGACAGCTGATTGTCGAGTCTCATTCCCAGGACGTCAAACAGACACATGTTGGGTTGGTAAAGCGTCCCGAGCAGCAACAAAGAGAGAAAATCAGAAACTCTCTGCAGATACGAGACACTAACACGCCTTTTCTCCACATTCCAGTCTCCCTCTCTGACTGTTTACGGCTTCTTACGGCTTTGTCGTGTTGGGAAGGCGGCGTGCGATGACGCCAAATAAAAATAATCTATAATTCACCTCAAATGCATCAAACTAAAGTAACGAGGCTGTTTTAAAACTGTGAGGAGGAGAAAGTTCAGATGTAGAGAGGGAAAGTCCAGATACATGAAACACCGACTGAATTACTCAATATTTGTGACAAAGAACCGTGTCATAACACTTATGACATCACAAAATCCAAACTTGTCATGTTTTCAGACTTACTAATAAAGATCTGCTTCCCCAAAACGGATAAAGAAATCAAACACTGACTCGAGCAGACACACGCTCTGCATTATGTGACTGCTGACCCACTAACCTCTAAGTCGTCAAATTACAATATCCATATTTGCAACAGCAGACGTTCACCTGTTGTGGCTCTGCAGTAAATCAGCTGCCAGCAAACATCTGCTGCGGTCTAAAAGTGTCACCCAGTGGAAAAACCTCCCGACGCTTCAGAAACCAGAGCGCGCTGCACTGATCTGTGCGTTCACTGCAGCGTGTCTCATCCTGCAGCTTTCAGTTACGACTCTGCATGTACACAAACCCGTCTACCCACCGCCCAGATATAAGAGAACTTTAAAAAAAAAAAGACACAGTACATGCAAATTACCCCGACAATTAAGGAACAATAGCAGACAGTTTAATCACAGTGCAGCCCTTGTTTCATAGCAACATGGCTCTGAACACAGGATCCCAGAATTCAAACTGCTGACAGACTCGTGTCCTTTTCTACGCCCCCACCGTCTCCCGCTCCATCTTTTCAGTGGCCGAGGTGTTGGAGCACTTTGCTCTGCATCGTTACCGGACACACAGGCACCTGAAAAGCAGAGCGAGCGAGCTGAATGAGCGCATTAGACGGCAATCAATACCCTCTTAGACATTTGTGTCCCATTCAGAACACGACTAATGGCTCCTAAAGACAGAGATCGCCACACATACAACCCCAAAAAAAAGACCTTTATCATGTTGAAAACCTTCGATTCAGGCTGCGTTCCTGCAGCTCAGACAAAGAGCGGCAATTTACCGATGAGCCGCGGATCTGATTTAACAATGATCAGTCCCTTTCAGCGGCTTCATCAAAACAAAATGTTACCTCATTTCCTCGGCGGAGGCGCCGGGACAAAAGCCTGAACAACACTCACACGTCTGATCTGAAGCAGCTGAGTGAATATTTAACAGAGCTCACAGAGAAGTGTTGAGATAAGATGAAACTTTAATGATCATTGTGGAGAAAATGGGCCGCCGCTGCAGGATGAAGCGGAAAAAAAAAAAGGTTACCAGATGGTGAACGTACGTAACCAACTGTTCAAACACTCAAACTGGAAGACATGAATTAAAATAAATTGTTTCCTGATGCTGATCACACAAGAATCTATCAGAGTCCACATTTCAAATCCATCTCCTTTGTCTGATCCTTCTTTACACATCATTCCTACAACTTCTGCTTTGAAATTTACCTCTTTAAGCAGAGAAATCCAAGTCAACACTGAGCTGAAGATGTTTACCTGCATGTTACTATCTGCTAAGACTGAGTGGCTCCATTTGGTCAGCTGATACGGAATGAAAACGAATATAAAAAATTAATAAATAAATCCACCACAGGTTCATAAATAAGCACATATAATCAGTCACCTAATCAATCAGTGACTCAGCAGCAACACGAACTCCTCAGCAGGTGCAGAAAAAAGGAGTGTCGTTGATTTATGAGACGTGAACGGTGGACTTCCACCTCAGTAAAAATCAGACGCCCGCAAATCTTCCTTGTATTTCAGAAGCAACAGAGTTGAGGCCCGTTTATAATGTGGTGAGTCCTGTTGGTTGCAGGTATTTACTTCCAGACTCAGTCTGAATCAACAGGTGAGGAACTGAAGTGAAAATAAAACCAGATCGGTGGAGCGGTTTAAAGTAAAGCTGCAGAGGAGTAACTGAACCTGCCGCCTCAGTCTGCAGCCTGGAGCAGAATAATGACACCTAAAGCCTGCAGCAGCTGCTGTGGCTCAGTTCAGGGTCTGCATCCTCTGAAGGACCTGGTCTTTGCGGTCTTTGAAGGCGAGTCCTTCAGAGAGACCTTGTTAACCGCGTCAGCTGTTGTTAAATGGGACGGTCTCGCCTTTGGAGCATTTCCTGGTTGCGTCACCAGATGTTTTACTTTTACGTCACGATTTCTGCCGCCCAGGTCTGCGATAGTGGCGATCTACGCCACGCGATGTCGCAGTTTTCTCCCTTACTTTATTCTTTTTCTAGGACGCAAAGAATCTTGGGATATGTGAGGCCACGAAGGATCGTAGTGGCGCATCCTCCAAAAACAGGGAGAAGAAGGAGCATCTGGAGGAGCCTTCGCGCAGCGTTGTGACATAATTGGCCTTCAAACGCGTCTTCTAACCCACCGACGCATTTTGAACAGTCCGTAACACCAAAATATATATATCATCACTTTGTTGTTTAAATGATTCAGTACGGCTCAGACAGACAAGGTTATTGATCCTGTATGATTTATCTTCACCAAACGATAAAAGAAGGTAAAAGACACCTGAGGTGGAAACTCCACTAATGAGCTCTGTGCGACAGTAACAGGATGACCTGGTTGCCCCACATCGTCGGGGGCCCTGTGACTGTGTGTTGGCATGTAATGAGTGTGTGTCTGAGGGGGAGGGAGGGAGGGAGGGAGAGCGGAGTGACGCTGGCAGCTGTGCCGGTGGTGAGCCGGGCTGAGGATCAAGTGGCACAGGAGGCGCAGAGTGAAGCTCATCGGGGCCAATGGCCTGAGGGGTCGGGCAGAAACTCAGAGACAGCCGGGAGGTTGTTGGGAAAAAAAATAAAAAATCTTCCTCGGCTGATTATGTGTCTGCGGAGCGACCAGAATGTGCAGCGTCAGTGAAGCAGCAGGAGATGTAGAACATGGGAGAGGGGAGTGTCGATGGGAAGGAGCTGTGATCGGCTGTCAAGAACCGAAAAACGCAAAGAAGTTTTTGTCCTAGCTGTGTGGAGCCAAAAGCCTCCACTCACATGTGACTTCACTCAACATACTGTAAAGGGTTGAAACATGATACTCTGAAATCTGAATATCTAAATTTTTAAAGATAAACGGGTCGATAGTTTCCTGCTCCTCACTCACACTTGCAGGATCTCAGTGAGCTCCAGCTGAACGTGCGGCACAAAAGCCCAGTTCTGGACGGATATACATCAAAAATAATGGTGACAAACGGGCAGCGAAGGACGGTCGTGATGATGATGATGAACAGCAGAATCTGGCAGCCGCGTCGGGGCTGAAACGCAGCCAGAGAAAGACGAGACGATGGTCGCCGCGTCCTCTCGTCGGAGAGGGAAGAATTGGGACTGCTCATCAAGCAGAGGTGTGATGAGGACGAAGAAATGTTAAATATTTTCTGTGCGGCTGCCAACCGCTCTGATGACCTGATGCACATTATCTCACCATATATTAAGAACTGCAGAAACACAGTGTTCCCTGGTGGCAGTGACGCAGGTTTGGTGTCCTGGCGGAGGAGGAGGAGGGAACTGAAGGCAGTTTTCTGCATTTCCGCACAAACTTATAAGGATCTGGGAATAAAACACTGTGACTGAGCTGGTCCTCGTTTGTTACATAATCATAAAAGGCTGACTAATATACAATTCAGAAGTATTAACGTTGTATTATTAAGGCTCTGATCTTACATAACATTAGTTATCGTCACACAGATCACCCGACTGTGGCTCGGGACTGAAACCAGATCGTCCACCGATCTCTGGGCTTCTGCTCCACCATCGGTATTGGACTGTTTGTGTGTCCTTTGGCCGGTAAGATAGAAAAGTGTTGTATTGGAGCATCGAGGACTCTAGACTCAAGAAAATGCTCCTGCAGGCTCCACAGAAGGGTCGTTCCATCGCAACTCACCCAGCAGCTCGCAGTTCATGTCATGGATTTTCTCGAAAGAAAACTTTTCTTTGTGTGTTTATTCTCAGCCTCAGCAATCTGTAATTTCTCACTGGATTGGGTTGAAATTGGTCCTGAATGCATGTTGAATATATTTCTTGGTTCAGGACGAATTTCAACCCAATCCGGTGAAAAATTTTAAGATTGCTGAAGCTGAGACACAAAGACATTTAGTTCAAAGGGCCAAACTTAGTATTTGGAGAACAGCTGCAGGATTTTGCAAGCAGCGTGAATTTGTTCAAGAAAATCTGAGAAAAGTTCTGGATTTTTGGGTGAGTTGGCGCTGAATGACCCACAAGTGAATGCACAGCTGATGGAAACACGAGCATTGTGCAGAACAAGCGGCTCCGCCGACCGTAACGCAGCCGTAACTCAACGCCGATGGAATCTGAGGGTGAGGCTGGAAACATGTCGAGTCTTTACAGTCAGCTGATGCAGCAACATTTGGACTGGAAGAAGATAACGGAGTCCTCGATCTGATGTTGGAGACCAGTGCTGGTGTGGGTAGTCGGGCACAAGTACTGGATCTTGAAGCTTTGGGAAAACATGTCAACTTCATGTCCAGTGGTACCAAGGCAGAGAAACTTTCCTGGTGAGCAAGGTGTTCATAATGCAGGATCTTGGCTGTAGGCTGAAATTTCGTCCTCTTAATTACGATAATTACAAATATCTGGCAAACGCACAGTCTGAAACAGATTCAACAAGCTCACTAATGGCATTCAAATCCCTTCTCCTGACAGAAAGCTGTCTTTTAGCTCAGCAGCTCTCAGCAGAGGAGCCAAAATGTTAATTTTGGACACTGGCTCGGAGAGAAATAGTAAGAAACAAGGATAAAAAACAGGCTAAAGAGAGAGAGAGAGAGCAGGAGGCAGGAGAGGAAAATATGAGCAAAGAAAATATTCCAAACAAGAGGAGAGCAGAAAGTTTTCTTCCACGTTTGCTCAGGAAGTTATCGCACTCGGAATAATTCATAAAGTACAGCGAGCGAACCCGTCACAGCGTTGTCACGGCTGTTGGTACATCGCTGCATGAGATGCAGGAGGAGCGCGAGTCAAAAGTGCTGATGCGCTCCTCGACTCGCCATATCATCCTCGGCGAGTTGCCGTGCCATCACGGGTGGACGAATATAAAGTGACGGTCTGTCAGAGTCGCTGTGCGCAGCAGCACAGACTATTCCTCCCGACAGACCTGTCTCGCTCGCAGCTAGTGTACAAACTAGAAACTATATTTAAACATTTATTTGATGTGACTCAACGTTTCTCCGCTCACGGTTACTCTGCTCACGCCGGAGTCACTTCGTCTCATTTAAATTAACTGAGAAAAAAAAGGGGATAAAACTGAAATCAGCAGGAGTCGTTTTTATTCATACGGAGATTATTTCATAAATGCTAACAGCTCACTTGTAGCTGCTGCCTGCAGACATTTACTGCTACTCAAGGTTACAGCAGAGTGGAGGGGCGGGAGGCCTTCAGGACGTACAGCACATACAGATGCAGCCAGTTTCATACAAAGAAAACATTCCTTTATAAAAAAAAGGGACTTGAAAGATAAATATGCAAGTATTGTCAGCGCCGTAGCTGCAGAAGTGCTGCTTGATGACATAACAGATTAGAGTCTCGCTTCTCTGGGTTGGAGCCGTGGGAAGGGAGCTATTTTGAAGGTAATGGAGCCTGACTCAACAACGCAACGCAGGAATAGAGAAATAATACATTTTAAATTGTGTTAAAGATGCTTTATTTACTTAAAATCGGACTGAATATCCTCCAGATCCAAGAATCACATCAGAAGCTCTTTTTGTTTCGAGTCAGACGGCGCAAACCTTATTTAACTTCCCACGTAGATTTTGTAATTATTGCTTTAATTTGTACTTTTAAATTAGCTTTTCCTCCAAAACTGCAGGTGCAGCATCACCGCTAACTGCTGCTCGGGATACTCTTAGCTGCCGTTAGCAATTAGCTCAGTTAGCTGAGGAGCAAAATCTCAACATCAGGCTCTGAGATTCAGCGCGGAGGTGATTTCATGTTTTCGTATCTTTGCCCATATTTCTAAGAAGAGAAAATGCTACATAATCTACATTCAGATGTAAATATGTGGACTTTCACCCCAAACACAGAAACCAAAACAGAACAACATCTTCAGACTCAAACTCCCGCCGACCTGTTCGCCTCTGCAGGTAATCTGTGAGATTTAAGACGGTGTGAAAGGTGATTGCCTCGGCGGTGTCGGTCAAGGGGAAACCGCTGTCATAACCCTCCTCCAGGTTTTCACACATCCAAGACTCTGATCGCCATGGAAACACATAATCTACTCTTTTTAGACGGCAGGAGAAGGTGTGAATATGGGATGCAGGCACACTCATGCGGTGCCTTATCACACGCATGGTTTCATCTCCACACCTTAATGACTAAATGAGTCACTCTGTTCACAGACAGATCGTGTTCGTCTTCAACACACACATTCAAACTGAAACTGAGAAGAAAAAACATCAAATCAGGTAAAAGAAAAATCTGTCCACAGCTGATCACTGGCACCAGCAGTTAGAAGCTCCGCCCACGACGACTGTTGCCGCCTGCTGACGACAGCCAATTACAGATAATTGAGTTTAATTGAGTTTAATTGGTGCTCGACAGGTATGCAGCTCTTGGCTGCTCGGCTTAATTTGTTTAAATGGATGTTTGCTGATGTTCAGACTTTGATTTATGACTTTAATGTTATTGCTCAGCTCTCACCTGAGCAGTTAACACGTGTTTGTAAAGACTTTTATAAACTCATGTTGAAAAAAAGGCGCACGATGTAGTTTCAGGGAAGAAATTTGAATCAGAAGAAAATAAAATATTGAATGATTTTCTTTTATTGTTTTTGCCTGAACACAAATACACAAACGTTCTTTGTTTTCATGACTGAATAAACAAACTGACCTTAAAGGAACTTTATACCGTTTTACTTTGTTTACATGTGGCGGACCCCGCCACCTCTCTAGCCTCAAACAGTGTTCTGGACCTTATTTTCCTCTGAGAAAAGCTCGTTTTGCATGTATCAAACGAACAAAAGCTTTAGAAGGATTAGAAAAAGGGTGGACTTGCCTGGATTTGTCTCTTTTTTGATATTCTTGTGCTGTCTGAAATTAACCGGATGTTACGTCTTTGTGGTTACGATGTCTGACTTCGTGTCTGCTCTGAGCTGAATGATGCCGCGGCAGATTGGAGGACCAAGTACGGATTAGTCGGACTTTGGGAATAAGTGTCAAGATCTACGTTTTGACAAACTGTCTCATATGATGTTTACGCAACATGTTTGTGACTTGACTTTCATATTGGGAGTTGGATGGCATGTTGGTGGAAACTCGAGACTCAATTTCAACACGTTTTAAACCAAAGTTGATCTTTAACGAGTGTTAAACGTGACCAGAGCACAAACACAGCGTTGTGACAACACACAGATATGTTCAGTTCCATTAAAAACCCTCTGACAGGTGAAATAAACAACACTGATCGTCTTGCTACAGTGCCATGTTTTCCTCTCAAACGGTCTGTTGTTAGACTGACGCCGATCAGCGAGCTGCACACATTACGACGCATCATTCCTTTTGTTCAGTCGTTGCTTTAAGTGCTCTTCCTCCGTCTGCGCCGTCTCTCATGAGAGCGGTTACGTTTCCCATCATCTCCTCCTGAAGTGATTACACACACATACCTTGGTTCCATCCACGCTGATGATGCGGTAGCTGTTGCGCGTGCTGTCGTAGAAATAGGAGACGGTGACGGCCTGTTTGCTGGCAGGGACCCAGTTCTTCTTGGTGGTGGGGTCGATCTGGAAGACGTGGGCCCGGGTGGTGTAGATCGGCTGCTCCCTGGAGAGAGGAGGACAATATGAGACACGGATCGCTGCAGATAAGGACACACTATATGTAACCGCGGATCAGTTACACACAGCTGTACACCGCGTGTGTGTGTGTGTGTGTTGTGTTCTCTCACATTAAGCCTGCAGCGTCTCCAGAGAAGCGCGAGAGTCTCAGCGGAGACGGGTAGGTGATAATGTAACACAAACCCTAAATCCTTACAGCAACCCGAAGCTATTAGCACATCGACACCACCTCCACTCTCATAGGTGGCAGTAACACATGTCTGGGTGTTTGTGTGAGACTGAGCACTCGTATACATGTGTACACACTCACATCTATTGTCTCAGGGAAGATTCTCCCACGGCGACGAGTATGTTGGAGACGATCATCTACTCGTGGCAACGCAGTCAAACAAGAGAAGAGTCGCTGTCGTCTTTTAACTTCAAAGTGAAGAAACAGACGGCTGACATCACTGCGGCTCTCACAAGCTGTTTTCATCACAACATTCACATGTTCATATTTGTCCAGGGACTCATTAGATTTGTAGCATTTTCTTTTACTTCTTATTTTTTTGTTTCAGATTGTTTCAGAACTGTCAGCAGGATAAAATGTTGGCAGTTAACATGCAAACCGCTGACTCATTAATGTTTGTCACACCTCAGCTTCATAGTTACAGAGTCAGTTCAAGACTCAGTTTCAACATTTGTAAGTGTGACACCACCGGATGTGTTTGGGACAATTTCCAGCCAAGTTTGTGGCCACGAAACCTGATATTTTAAACCAAAGCTCCATCTTTTCCTCACCCTGACCGGCGTGAACCCAATCAGAGCACGAACACAGTTGCAAGTTGTTCTGCAGACATTTTTCTTTTTGCAGACTATCATGATGTCATTGCGTATTTACTGCATTTAACCTCTGACCTTTTGGTTATCAAATAAAACATCTTCATCTCTTCATCCTCTCAGATATTTGTGTAAAATGTTATCGCAATTAAACATGTGAATTCTTGAGTTATGTCCAAAAATGTTTTGTGAGGTCACAGTGACCTTTGACCACCAGAATCGAATCAGTTCATCCTTCAATCCAAGTGAACATTTGTACAAAAATTTGCAGAAATTCACGTCGCCATTAAAGATGATGGAGTACAGCTGACTTTGACTCTGCTGATGGGTCGACTGTGTTTGGCGCTCAAGTCTGAGTGACCTTCAACTTTAGCTGCAAAGTTCTTCCAACAACAAACTAATGAGTGACATGAGAACGATGAGGACTAAAGGCATTTAAAGCTATTAATGTCAGTGGTGATATAATGTTTTCAATTACAACCCTGAAATTAAAACCAGTGGTGAATCATCTTTATGGAGCAAAACTACAACCGCAGTGGGAAACATTATGTTAACTCGGTCCTCGTCCGTCCCGGGAATAATAAGATGATGAAACCTCTGCTGAGCTTCACTGAATCATCTCTGTAATCACATGACTCAGTCCTTCATAATGGTCCTGCCGGTTCATCAAATCCAAAAATCCAGAACTGAATCCAAATCCTTTGTCAGTTAAACCTGAATTGATCTTTAGATAATCATCTGGAAGTCAGAAAGCTGCACGTGGAGGTATTTTTAACAACTCTGAGTCAAATCCAGACAGAATCAGCCAAAAACCCAACGCAACAATGACTGTGACGTGGAAGAAGTTCAAAATCGTGTCATCTATCTGAGAGGGAGAAGTAATCTGCCTCCCGGCGGCGAGCGGCTCGCTGGCCGTGTGATTCAGAGGAGCATCAACACGAGAGGGATGAAGGCGCAGATCAGACCGCCTGCTCGACCCGAACGGCCCCAGACTGAAAAAAAAACGCTCCTCCTCTTTATGACACATCTCTCTCTAGACATCGATTATCATCTCCATCACACAAACACATTACAGCAAGATTCGGCTTCTGTGAAATAGAAGCACGGCTACCTGTACTGGAAAATAACAAAAGTATTCACCAAACTACGACCACATCATCTGACAGGGATGCTTCATCTTCAAGACCTTTTATTGAGAGTCTTAAGCTTTTTAATTTTAGTGCCCTCGAACACTTGAAACAAAAAAAAACACAGCACCTAATTAAAATCAATGCTCTTGTTCCCCTTCAGCCGTCTCAGAAACAGCCACTGGGTGTAATCGTTTAAAAGCAACACTATTCTAAAATGTTCTCACTTCCAGATTCAACATCAGCATCCTAGAATATCTCTGGGTCGTTGTTCAGGTGCAGCCTGTGGTAAAAAAATAACCACACCTGCATCACACTCATATACTCAGTTCCACTTTAACTCTACGGGGGAAACTCGACAGCCAACTCTTCTGAAAGTGAAAAACCAGTTGCACTTTGCTCGGACTGGACCCGGCAGCTTTAAAAATTACCCACTGGAAGTTCTCGCTCTGTAAAAGGTGAGTGCAGGTGGCTGTGAAGTTCTGAGAGTGGGGAATAATTACGTCGAGTGGCTGGATGAGAGCGATCGGAGGACAACTCGAGTGCTCAACAATGGGAGTCGATGACGGAGACAGAAGAAGAAGAAGATTCATCATGCTGGGAATAAAAGTGTGAAGTCAAACACTTCTCTTTATCGTCTACATGGACGATTTGATGTCACCGCTTTGATTCTGTTCTTTGTCTTCTTATCGTGTTATTGACGCAATTACACATTTTATTGCCCGATCCGTCCTTCGTCCTGAATATGTTCGTCGATGTTTTTTCCTCTCCTTCATGGGTTTAACACACGGTCACACCAAAGAGTCACACTGTGAAATTCACTCCAGCCTCCCAGTGCAACACATAAGGCCACTTTCACACCACAAGCACAAATCTGTTTTTCTCTTCTTGGCATATATCCGGATTTCATCATTAAAAATGCTTTCTTAATACACCCTAATGCAAAGTTCACCACCAGGATTGCACATGTACGCATCCTAAACTGCACCAAAACCAGCAGGAGGATCACGCAGATCAAGTCTAGAGTTTGCAAAGAGATAAGATCACTTTCATGTCAAAGGACGGTTTAATAAGTAACAAGTCAGTTTATTTTAAACGAGGCCCATGAAGCTGCAACAATCAGTCGACGTGAAAATAATCAGCAGATAACTCGATAATGACGGATTCTCTCGTCATCTTCTAGAGTCCCGACACTTTCTAGTGTTCCTTCTTCCTCGACCTGCTTCCTTTTTTGTCCTGACATTTAATTTCATGACATGAAGGGCTTCGACAAAATGTGTGAAGTGGGCTCGAGGCTGCTGAGCTGCTGAGCTGGACGCCGAGGCGCAGACACACTTTGCTTGGCACAGCAATAACATTTTTAAAAAATCTGTCATGCACCAAAAAAAAAAAACCCCACCAAAATATTGCACAAGGATGCGTTTGGGAAAATATGCCTGAATCCAAATCATCTGAGACCGTGTTTTTATTTTAAAAAGTCACTGAAATGATTCCAAACAAACAGATGTTGAAGCCGACAGACACACAAACACATCACAGGTTCGACGCTGATGGTCCCAGTGAGCCTGTAACGCAGGCGAGCGACCTGCAACAGCAAGTTGTTAAAAAAGGACATCGAGTCTTACTTTAATGCACCGCTGTGACGTCCCGCTGAAAATAATGTCAGACAGACGAGCAGGCAGCAAAAAAAATAAATTCACGAGCTAATAAAGCTTCTGCTTCCACCGGGATTATAGTTCTCACAGAAATGAAAGCCTAATAAATTCACTGCCCGCTTTAAGCCTAATCTCAGTCTTCATCTGTTTTGGGAACAACAAAACCCATTATGCAGATCACTGTTGTTGCTTTGCACACACACACACACACGCGCGCTGACCTTTGCGTGGTGTCTGGAGCCAGCACACACTGGCAGGAGGCGAGAAGTGAAAGGCCGACGCCGAACACATGGACGCACTCACACAACCGTCAATGGAATCCAATGATCTGCTTTTCTCAGATAAAAAAGCATTAAGTTGATTGATTTTACTGGATCAAAAAAAAACCAAAAAAACAAGGGAGACGACATTACGGGACTTTTACGGCCGCTGAATTCATTCTAGCGCTGACTGTCGTGTTCTCTGCCCCCCATCTGGTGTTTTAAATTATTTACAGGTGTGTGTGTTCCTGTGTGTGTGTGTGTGTGTGTGTGTTTGGGGGGGAGTTGCTGGTCTTTGCCTACGTACACCTACACACCCTCCTCAGGCCCATCCACCCTGATGATGCAGCACTCGTGTTGTGAATACATTAAGAGTGAAGGAACACGATGGCAGCAGGTACCCGAGTGCTCGGCGTCGCATCTATAAATATGTTTTCTTTACGCTAAATTAATCTACAGCGAGGTCCAGAACTCTGAGACACAAGTCAAGATGTTTGTTTTAATGTGATGTACACGTTGTTTTTCATTACAAACTATCACATCAGCTGTGACAGTTTGAGCAAAAACATGAATCTTGGAAAAATGCCCGTGAACTTCAGAATCTCCCTCTTCTGCTTCAATGACAGCAGCCACTCCAGCTGGTTGGTCTGGCACGACCTCGTGGAATTTATTTTTAGAAGCAGACGTTATAAAACCAAAATAAAGTGTTTCATTGACAGAAAAACAAACCCTGGACGTTCAGCGAGGTAGCTGCGTGCGTCAGGTTCGTCCACTCTGATGGAGATGTGGACTGAGAGGACGCTCGTCATCTGCTGTTTCTGTCCGATCACACGACATAACGATTGTTTGCCTGCCTGGATTTGGGCTCCTAATACTTAAAATTCATGCTATTAAATTGGACAAAGCTGTCAGAGTTTGCATTCATCACCAGTCAAATTAGAGTTGGTGTTGAGGGCACGACACCAGAGCAGAAGACTCCGGGTGGGTTGATCTCATTCATAATGAATTTCCCTCTCGTTTACTGTCGAACACTCGAGTCTTTATTTCTGCTGAATGTTATTTGGACTCGTCTGACCTGCAAAAAGCAAAATACTTGCTGTAAAATATCTTCTTCTATCTTTTTGAAGAAGAATTTGAAAATGTAAATGACAAAAATCTGAGTCTAGCGGAGGTTTCAGGGATGATACGACTTCTGACTTATAAAAAAAAATGTCAGCACTATCAAATAAACCATGAATAGAAATAGTTACGTTCCCCGCTGTTGCATAAAACAAATGAATACACACACAAACTCCCAGCAGCTTTGATTTCAGTTCTGAAAGTGTGCAGGTGAATAAATGCACTACGTTATCTCGGGGGAATATGGAGCAGCAATGTTCTGAGGGATGCACGACTCCGCCAACCTGCCTCTTATTCTCTTAAATCCTGTGAAATGTGAGCTTCATCGCTACCCGAGGTTTACCTAAACACAGCGTTCTCCAGAGCTTTAAGGGGAGTTTGAGTTGGATAATCCTGCCGCTTAAGGACGACAGTTTAAGATGATGCAGGATGACACCGTGTCCCGGGAGAAGTGGGAATATCAGCAGGCGGCTTATATTTTTTAAAGTAAGTGTTTGGATGGTGGTTGCGGTCATGTTTTGTTTTGCTACACCTGAAGAATTCAGCTACGTGGGAGAAACAGCCTCGTCCGGATTCCTGAGTCTAACAATCCACTCCGGGCTCATTCTCCAAACAAAGTTTTACTCGTCAATCACAGTCGGCCGCCCGAAGAAAGTGACGTATGTCAGCGGTTTGGATGCTGATTGTGTGATCAGGGAGTCTGAGGTCAAACAGTTAAAACACCAGAACTGAAGCGGGCTTTGTAGCCGCGTTTTGACGGCCATCAGCAGTTTCAGATACGAGCGCTGCAACATTCTTCGCGTTCCAGCAGAGAGCGAACATAACGTGACTTCACACAGCACACATACAAGGACACGAGTGCAGATCAATCACTGTGACTCGGGGCTGCGCAGGTGATACGTCTGACAGATTGGTCGGCGTGCTGGGTAGCACAAGTTCAACATTAGTTATATGCTGCCAAGTCTCTGTTTCCCTGGCAGCATTGTTCCAGAGGTGTCGACTCCCTCTAAATGGGTCAGCAGAGAGATAGCATCAACACACACACACACACACACACACACAATGTCTGGGTTTACACCATGTTTGGAGTGTGAAATGGGCCGAGAATGACTAAACAGCGTCAACCGTTCTTCCGGGTCCTGCTGGGTGAAGACCCCTTGGGCACGATGATGCGAGCGAGGCTGCGGCGCTGTAATAAGATCTCTTCATTAGCGAGACAACATCTCTCCGCCGCTGGGACCTCATAAGGTCACCGGCCTGTGGAGAAACATTTCGTCATGTCCCTCTTGGAATCCTCCAGAGGGCAAAAACACAAACCTGAGCAGACATTTACAGTGAGATGCACCACGTTAATGTCAGTGACCCGAGTTAAACACACACGCGGCGAGCAAAAGACGACTTTCGGAGCAGGAGAGGTCTTTTCAGGATGCTGATGTGCAGCGAACACATTACGTCAATGCACCACTTCAGGAGATGCTGTGTTCGAATTCAGGACGGTCAAGTTGTCCCGATGAGACGGGCGCTACAGCGGGACACTTCCTTTCCTCAAAGATCGTTAGCAGAATATGTAGAAAATCCCGTATTTGAGCCTAAGTGCTCTGACGAAACACAGAAACTGCATTTCTGTCTGTTCAAAGAACTGTAGTGAAAAAAGCTGCATTAGTCACTTGTCAGATACGTAAAGTGCAGCGGAGGGGAGGAACACCGACACGTATCCTTCTTCACTTTCTCTGCCGGCGCCAACAACAACACGCTAAGTGACTCTTCTGTGGCACCGAGTAACAAAAAGAACATCTTCTCCCAAATCTGTCGGAGAGGGGAAATGAGGAGCTCATATCTGGGTCACAGGGAGCACAGATCTGTCGACTCTGCCAATATGAAAATGGATAATTAGAAACAAATGTGTGGCGGCCACCCATTTGCGAACATAGAATGGATGTAATAACTTGAATTCTCATTAGCCGGCGTAATCCCGCACATACGTCAGATGAACTGAGTCGAGGCTCTCAGTCGTTTCCACCTGAAAAGGCCTGCTGGAGAGCCGAGCGGCCTTATTAGTGAGAGCGGCGTTTTGTCTGAGTGAATGAGCAGAGTAGGCAGGAGAGGAAAGCTCTGCGGGATCTTCACTGTAACACCACCTGGGCTTTTATCGCAGTAAACACGCCGCTCTACTAATGATGTCAGAAGGTCAGAGAAAGGACGGGTTCGCCCGCAGACACCGTAACGACTCGAAGATCCTGCAAATACTGAAGTACTGAAAATTAACACATTTAACCTCTGAAGGATATTTCTATTCCATTTGTGGTCAAAGCTAACTGAAGCTCACGTCATTTTAATATAATTCAAAGACTATTAAAGTTAAAAAGGTAGAATCAGTAGGATTTTGTCCCAGATGTTCCTGAACGCACCACAAAGACAGTTGATTCCCAGGACGTCAAACAGACACATGTTGGGTTGGTAAAGCGTCCCGAGCAGCAACAAAGAGAGAAAATCAGAAACTCTCTGCAGATACGAGACACTAACATCTAACTGTTTAAAGTATCTGTACCAAGTTACCTCTGTTGATCGATCTGCTGATTATTTTCTCATGTTAGTTGTCAGAAAACAACTGACGAATGATGATAGTTTGTTCCTAATAATCAGAAACGGCCCTGAAAATGTCACATCACTCGACCTCTAATTGGAATTATTGTAATATTTGATTTAGTCAGTTCTAACATATCAAAATAAACACGACAGTCTGAAAATATTGTAATATTTTATACTAATATCATTCAACTAAACTTTCCACAAGTCATCCAATCAGTGTTTGTAAATGCCTCCATCGAAGGTGACCTTCATTATCACTACCAGTGTTTTGGCATCACGCAGTAAACTGAACTGCGCTTCGTGCCAGAAGAGCTCATTAAACTGGGGAGAGAGCCTGAGAGAGAACAAAAGGCAGCGGGCCAGATTCAAACCAGCAACCTCAGCAGGTCCTCCTCCGCCACGCTGAGGATGCAGGAGGATGCAGAGCCCGACTTAATCTGAGCGCTCGGAGAAAAGAGGAAGTCTCGGCAGAAGCGCAGCGCGGCAGCAGATGGCCTCCTAGGCCTCAACCATCTGGCGAGGAGACGTCCAATCCGCCGTCAGTCTGTCCGCTTTCATTTACCCACAATTCCTAAAACAGTAAGACCTGCTTCTACCCCTCCGCCACGCTCACCTCACACACACACACA
>CAEMYA010000260.1:1355468-1375272 GCA_903131615.1 Diplodus sargus
ACACACACACACACTCAGATTACAGTCCGGTCTACTCTCCTTCCCCGGCAGCCAAGAGACGCACTGCCACGTCACATGTCACACAGCCTAATCAATGCGTGTTAAGCCTCCAGCCGTCACTCTCTGGTCTGCCAGGAGATTATCATCTATCCCAGTGTGAGGGCCGCTCCAAGCATGGATTATTATTCTAAATAGCAATATGCTGATTGCATCGCTGACTGCGTGACCACTTGGACAGCCAGAGGAGGCTCTCCGGCAATCAGAGCTTTATTTTGGAAAAACTCCGGAGACGCTTAATCTGCGAAACTGCTCTTTAAAAATACAACAACTGGAACTTTCTGTCTCATGTTACAATCTCACGTACAGAAATCTTGAATGACATATTTGATTTATTAGACTTACAATCGTGTCATAAAGATGTGATGATCAATAACAAAGTGTGTAAAGTCCATCATCAGGTGGACCTGTGGTTGGACGGGATTACTGCAGGTGTGTGTAAGTGTGTGTTAGTTAATCTATAACTGCATTTAGGAGCCAAGAGATTTGGGGACAAAGAGACACCTGAAGAAGAAAACAATAAAACAAACAGTCTCCACCCTGAAACACACACTTCTCTTTATCGACTGGCCGCCCGGGGCGGCGAGCATTACATCACTACCACGTACAGTCAGCAGGAAGTACAGCGCACAATCAAGCATGAACTCAAATTCAGATCTGAAATAATCTGCATCGGTTTGAAGCGATGCCTCTGCTTTTCTTCATCTTATTTACTAAGAAACTGAACACTTTATTACAGATTAACTAAACTCTTCAGCTCTCCCTCCCACCTGGGATTTTTCCCGCGTAATTCCTGCCGGCGTTACTGTCACAAAGGCAGCGTTAGCATCATGGCTACAGCTAGCGGCCTGCCGACTGTCCAAAGCAACAACAACAACCGTAAGAATCCAAATTTGACACGACAACGTTGATCTCAGTGCTGTGGCAGAGTAAAAGAGTAAAACACCTGATGCGCTTTCCATCGAGTGAACGCCGTCTGTTCACTCTCGTTTCACCTCAGTTTGTTTGTCTTGTACAGTTCAGAGTTTCCACAGTTCTTCCAGTCGTTCCAGCTGTGACCGTGGGAAAACAACGCCTCTTTAAGAGTTTCGGTTGAGCAATGAAAGACGCACTTCCTTTCTGCTGAAACCGATCTCCATTTTACTGGGAAAATGGCCGACTGAACATCAGAGTAGAAGGCGAAGCTTCATGTCGCAGCTGGTGTCATTTTATAACTCAAATTAATCAGCAACAATTTGCTAAAACTTTAAGAGACTTCTTCACGAAAGTCGTCAACATTCGCTGGTTGTAGCTTCTTTGCTGAATACATTCTGAGCTGCAGGTCAGACAGAAACAATCACCTTCGTCTAAAAACTGTATTTGATTTAAAAAGACTAACGAACGATGAAAATAACATTTAGTATCAGACAAAACGACTCCTGTCTGTGGGGCTGAACAGAGAGTTTAAAGAACGGCCGGCCGGATGAAGTTTCCTTCATTTGTTTCCACCTCATGAGAAGAATTCAGCCGTCAGGTGATACGACAGGTTGGCACCGACTGAAACCAGGGAACTGGAAAATGAAACCTGGTTGCCATGTCTGTCGGTACAGAAGGTGTGACGTCCTGCTTTAATGCTGCAGGTCCGCCGGGCCGGTTTCACCATGAAACAACTCTATTGAGTCGTAAACCTGCTCGATGAGGAAACTCAGCTCCTGAGAAGAAGTCAGGACGGTTCAACTGGTTTCTTACACATTCAAATAAAACAGAAACATGTCCGTTCAGGAAACGAGGTGGTGCTTTTTACGTAACAAGCTCACACCTTGACTCAAGTTTCACATGATGAAGTTTACATGAATTCGTCGAGAGCTGGGACGAGTTTAGTTAATCACCAACACTCAAAATTGTCAGATTTCAGCTTCTTAAATGTGAATATTTCCTCCTAATCTGAATATCTTTGGGTTGTTGATGAAAAACAAGACTTTTAAGAACGTCATCTCACATTCAAATTCTCGTTTATATAATTTCATGACCAAAACGAAGAATAACTTAAAGGAGTCCATGTCTGATGGAAAAGCTGGGTGAGGTTTTCTAGTCCAGCAGCGTTGAAGCTTTTTCCTACACAAAAGAACATCGCTGTGGATTTATTTTTACTCCTAGTTTTAAAAAAAGCATCAGCACAATCCCCATCTGAAGTGGGAGCAGGAGCTTGATTGCACTGATTGAATAAAGCACATAAATACATTCTGGTAGACACCTAAAAAGGAGAATATGAGCCTCAAAAATGAGAATAAAATGGGAGCGTCAAGTTGTTGAGGAGAAATGTTGCAGCGCTGTTTTTGCTGTGAAGCTCCAGAAATGTTTGGAGAGCTACGAAACTTCAACCGACTTTCCATCAACATGAGGGAGGAGGAGATCAAATTAGTTGTTTTGTCAGAAAATGGTTCTTAAACACATTCAGTGTTTCAAAAGTCCAAAATGACGCCTCTAAACATCCTGTTAGATATTCAGTTCACCGTCATGAGAACATACTAATCAACAAGGACAATAATCATTGATTGCACCCTTAAATTAGCCAATAATTGACTCTGAAACAACAATAACAGCCGCTCAGTGTTGTCAAGGTCTTTCCAAGTCGTATCAAAGCCACACAAAAACCAGGAGTCTCCCCTGCAGACAGACTCACTCAGTAATGTATGTAGATGTGAGGAGAAGCTTGCGATTGCATAACGATGGCACCGAGCCACAGAGTCGAACATTCACACCACAGAAAGAGACCAAGGAGGCAAAATAATGTGCTGTAGTCTGTAAACAACTGTGGGAGTGCTCCACCACTACCTCCACCTCTGTGGGCAACACACACACACACACACACACATATACACACACTCCTAAGAAGTACCAGCTCTCCTTATTAGTGGGCAGTGCTGACTCTGGCACCTCCATATTATATCCCATATCCCCGCAGACGGATAAAGGGAGGAGGTGCAGGAATAATCTGCTCAAAATACAAATAAATCCATAATTAGACACACATGAATCCACACACACACACACACACACACACACAGCCCTGTAATCCGGCCATAAGAGAGTAAACTAGGGTCTCCCCTCCTGTGATAATCAGATTAAGAGGTACCACACCAGCACAGTTCATGGAGGTATTCTATCAGTCGCGCCGGTTGCAGGTGTCTTCAGAATAACTCACCCCATTGCCGCTGACTTGAGGAACAACTCCTTCTTTAAATAAAAAAATAAAAATACAAAATTCAGGCTCTGTTGGCTGAAGCCTGGGAGGGAAATTAATGTTGTTGTTTTTTTTAAAAAGGTGCAGTCAAAGTCCACAGATGATTAGCGGTCCAAAGAGTTCATTCTCGGTGCGCACAGCCTCGATCCAGTCCGCCTCCTCCTCACTGCCGCCGCTGCTGCTGACAGACAACTGAAATATGAGAGCGCTTCTTCGTAAAACTCGATTCACCGGGTTGTCAGGACTCTCAGTCTCGGTCAATTCAGGAAGTTTTCTCCCCCCCCCACCTTCCTCTTCTTCGCTTGTTTGTTTGACGTCTAGGTTAAATCCGCACCTCGGAACCGCGTCTCCAAACAACCGGCGCTGCTGGTGATCTGAAGTTAATGTTGTGCGTTTTGTGCTCGCTGCGCAGAGTTTCTTCCTCCCCAACGGGATTGTGTTTCGTCGGAGGGCAGCGGCAGCAGCGACACGGAGCGGCTTCCACCTGCTCACACTCCTGCTGCCTGCCTGTCTGCCTGCCCGCCTGCCCGGGAGAGAGACAGACAGGCAGAGAGCCACCCACACTTTCAAAACCTGAGCTGCTGTCTGCGGTTCCAGTCGGGAGTTTTAACCCCAAACCACCAGATATGACAACAAAAAAATAAAAGCACAAACAAAATAAATAAATAAATAAATAAAAAGCGCCACTGTCAGTTAAAATCCAAGCGTACTTACATGTTTAAGCGGCGTCGAGCGGCGTAAATTACGCAAAAAATAACGGTTTATGATGAATATCTACGACTAGCTGCGCCTGTCATTAGCATCTTCAGCTAGCATGCCTCTGTATGTTGGGTTAAAAGCAAACAGTTGGTGTCACAAAACTGACTTTAAACGGGTTTATATCGACCGTTGGTGCCGTTTTCTGACTGGCCGTCAATCACATTCAGGTGCGCGCGTTCCCGGAACTATTAGAAAAATACGGCCGTTTGTTCCGGGGGACGATTTACAGCGACGGACTGGAAGTAGGATTTGTTCAGTTAAGTCGTTTGGTGAATTAAGAATTAGTGTGCAGTGGAATCTTAGTATTTTCACTTCGAATAAAGGTGAGTATTGATTATTAGCGTGTACTGAGGTTGTTGTATTGGATGTAAGATGCGCCATTTTGTGCCTGATGCTAGCTAGCTGTGAAACAGACCGCCAGTTAGCATAATAACAACTTGTGCCGCGGCTAACTGCAGTGTTAGCAGCTTTGTCGTGCGGTTCTGGAGCTTTCCATTTGTCTTTACAGTATGGCTGAGACCACGGAAACACTAAAGGAATACGAGGAGCTGTTCGCCCACAGATTTACCTCCGAGGACCCTGAATACCAGCAGTACAAGAGCCGGCCACCGGACCCCCCACCCATGGTGGAGGACTGGAGGAGTCGTGGAGGAAACCACAGAGGCAGGGACAGGTAATGTAACAGCAGCTGCTTCTTAATCTGCAGTTTACATACTTCTTCTTCTTAGTTAAAACTGACTCTCAGTGTTTTACAGAGCTGTGCTATACAGTGACAATAAACAGCAAAACTGTAATATAGTTAGCAGGAATTAAAGGCTAAATTACAGGTAAAGTGGTAAAAAGGTTACTATGTAGCTTTGAAGAAGAAACTAAAACTCAGAATTTCAATATTTACCATATAAATTAGTTATTTATACACACTTTTTTATTAGAGAATAAACACGTAGGCCTATGTACATATCAGAGGAAGATAAGGCCAAGAACACTGTTCAAATCTAGAAAGGTGGCGGGGTCCGCCACATATAAACAAACCAAAACGGTATGAAAGTGTGTTTATTTAGATTGCACCTTTTTTAAGTTGGAGGTGCAGCAAGAGACTGACTGATTCCATATTTTGTAAATCTTTTCAGCCGTTGAGTTTACAGCAGACACATTATGTTGTAGTTTTACTGTTTGTCTCTGTGATCTAATCCACATTAGTTTGACTGAATGCATACATATATGCAGATTTTGATAAATCTATGATGGACCAATATCTGTCAGTTATATCGGCTAACCAATATAACAACAAGACAAAGACAGAAAGTAGCTTCACCAATCTAAAATTGGTGGAGTTGCCCTTTTAAGTGATACAGAATTAACTATTTTGAAAATGGCATTACATAGTGTTTGCAGTGATGAGGAGAAATATGCATACATGTGTAATCATATTTGTAGAGTTTCTTTGTGTATTTTGTTGTATGTCCATGCGATGATGATGATAATGATGATGATGATGTCATGATCAGTCTCATCATGTAAAGGAGAATCCCAGTGTTCTTAACTGGGATTAGAGATTAGAGAAACACACTGAACACTGCTACGTGTAAGATAAGATCAGATAAACCTTATTGATCCCCAGAGGAGGAAATCTGGGTGTTTACAGCAACACATGTACAGAAGAGGTACAGATTAACTGACACCTCAACAGAATAGATAAATGTGTATGAAATGAGGATGGAACAAAATTGGAAACTGTACAAGAGCAATGAGACAAAAATGCAAAATTACAGGCAATCGCAGTACACACAACTAGTGTTTTTCATCCAAAGAGTTGCTGCCAAACGCTGCCTACTCTCTATCGCTGGGATGTAAATGGGAAAAAACAGATTTCTTGGACTTTAATTATCGTCACTTAGTCTCTGTAGTTGTCGTGCATGCACTAGTGTCTGCTGATGAAGATTGTTTGATCATTTGTATCCGTCTCCATGTAGGGACCGTCGTGGAGGTCGTGGGTGGGGTGGAGGCGGCGGTTGGGGAGGAGACCGAGGTTGGAGAGGGGACCGTCATGGGCAGCAGAACTGGCACGACAGAGACCGAGACCGAGACAGGCACTCGGGTCATGGAAGTGGGTATCACTCAGGCCCTCCAAACTCCTACCAGAGTTACAACTCACGTCATCAGAGACCACATTATGACCGCTACTGATCTCCTCTTCTGTCTCTCAGGTGTTGTCAGTAGTATTCTTAGTATTCACAGTCTTAATACTTACATTGCAGTAACATATGAGGAAATGTGCAACTGTGGCCTCAGCCGAGCAATAGATCAATATTTACTGTTGCCATTATGATTTGACATTAACATTGTGACAACACAATTTTTTATCGTCTAAATGGAAAAAACAACAAAGCAAATACTCCGAATAACTTCTGTGATGTGACAGAAGAAACTGTTCGACTTCCGTTTTACTTAAACAAGCACTGTAGTTTTTCACATTTCTTCATCTCATCTCTCAGCAACACTGAAAATAACTTCTCTCTCTTTTTTTATCTTATCATTTGTTTTAACAATATCTGATTATGACGTCATCACTCAGGAGTTGTTTTGTGCTCAGATGATTTTGCCGCCACACCTTTCACATGCTTTGATACCAGGATGTTGTTATGAACTGTACGGAACAGTATTATTGCAAACAGTGATTCTGATTCCAGAGAGAATCTTTTTGTAATGCAGCGTTTATTATACTGAATCACACGGATACTTTTGAACTGAGCTGTTGTCAATAAATGTGTATTTTTCATAATCGGTGGTCGTGTTTTTTGTGGAACTCAATATTTCACAAATATTATCTTCGTTTCTTTGCTAGTGAGCAAACTTAGATGAAGTATTCTAACCGTTTTGTGGGGATGCACCAATTTAAAACATGCAATCAGGTATGTGAAGATAATTAAAAGCACAAAGATAGAAACAGATATTTTCTGACTTCTCTAAAATGTCAAATTTTTTGGGGGATGAAATCCTGGACACCCCGTTCTCTTCAGGCCACTAAAAATCCTTCAACTGACTAAGAGGGATTCTGGCTCTTTGTTTTAAATTCCTCACTGCTGAAGTTCACACTAAGACCTTTCCTGGCAGGTAGACATTTGATTTAAGGGTTTGTAAGTCAGAAAGGTGAAGAACCACAGAGACATGAACAGTATTTCCTCCATCCTGTGGCCACTTCTGGACTGTGAGACAGTTTTGTAAAGCTCAAACATGTTTCAAATGTATAACGTTCATCCTCAATAAACAATTTTTTGATTTTCTCCTCTTTCATTATTATTTCGAGATGCAGCATGACATCCAAGAAAACAGACATATTGTACAAACTCACTGACTAGAAAGTGATGGAGTAATGAGTCCTAAAACCTGGAAATCAGTTTGCATTTTTCCACTTCCAGACTCAAAGTCAGTGAGTTTATTTTTATTATTGGTTTGAGTTAAATGTCTGAAATCAGGTCTGTGGTGGCCACAGGCTTCATATATTTACACATTTTCTTCTACAGCGTAAAACACATCATTAAATGTCCCATAATTTAAGTATAAAGTGTTAAAAACGTTGGTTGCTAACAAGTGTCTGAATGAGACTACAGAGGTTGTCGGGGACATTAAACGTCCTCACAGCGAACACGGAGACTCACTCGTCCGTCTTCACAGGCCACTTTAGTTACACTGTTCTAACTCTGACTTTACAACTTTGTACATTGATCAGTTTATAGAAAACCTGTATAGTAATTAAGTCATGTGACTGTGATGTTGTCTGTTGATGGCCTAACATTAGCTTTTTGTCAGTGTCAGTATCATAAACTTGTGTTTGACACAGTTTATTTTTGGCGATAATCCAAAATTAACTCCAACAATCCCATCGTTTTTTTGTTGAGGGAACCATGGCGATACTAACTTCCACGTTATCCTACAAAAATACATCACTTCCATACTGTTTTCACTGCCATGTAAATATTTTCCTTGTAGAGTAAGAAGATGTGATTATGCTTCCACGCAGGCTCCAGATTTCACGGTTTCAGGCTGTCATGTTCAGTCTAGCGGTTGGCACATTAAGCCACACGGCCTCAACTGAGCTGTGAGTGGAAAGAAAAGCAGCACTCACAGTAAACGGCTCAGAAGAAGCCCAAGACCAATCGTTCACATTGTGAAAAGCAACTAAAATATTCATGTGCATCATTAATACATTATTGCCACATGCATCATTGGCTTTGGCACATGTAGCTCATTGCCTGAAGATGTCGGCGCTCGCGTGTCTCGGTCCATCTCGCAGCAGATCTCGATTAACTCACAGACGGTGACTTTGGACACGTTGGCCTACTCCACTGATCCACAACACAAGCACAGGCATGCTGCATTGTCTTATCCCTGCCTGGATGCCAGTCTGTGGTGTCTATTTATGGCTCTGGTGAGGACGGGGTTAACAGTTCATTTGGACTTGAGCAGTGCAATCAGCTGTGATGATGAGGGAGGGAGGGAGAGTGTGGGGGATGTGCTGAAACTGGCACACAGCAGGGCAGGCTGCAGCCACCACTGTAATCAGTTTAGATTAGAAAAACTTCATCCATTATTGCTGCGTCTTCAGAGAGCAGGGATGTGCTGGACAGAGACGGAGACAGTCCGTCAATAAAACGTGGATTTATTGGCAAATAAATATCAAAACTCAGCCCAACTGTTGCACTTTGAGATTAGAGCGTCAGCGCTGGAGCTTTATACAAGTACTATAAACATTTTTGGACGTTCACTTGCCGAGAGTTGGATGTCTCTCGCCTGTTTGTTAAATATGAGGCTGCAGTTAAGGACGTTACATTACAGCCTGGACACGGTGTTGGAGGTGGAGCCGCTCAGTGCAGCATTAAGGCAAAATGGTTCAACCTTAAATTAACCACATCTTCCCCAGACACTTCCACCAATCGATTCGGCTGACTTGAAGAGAGAGAAAGTTATTTAGTTGTGCAGCTCTTCTAGACTTTCCAACTTTTATTGGAGTTGTATCCACTGTTTTAAAGATGCTTCTTTCGCAATGTAAGCTTACGGGAAAACATCTTTTTGGGCCCCAGTGCATCACATGACGATGTAGATATGCCGTTTGTCCACTATTAAAGCTGGCTTCAAATCCTGGTGCTCTTCCTGAGGGCTGAACACATCAGCAGCTATCTCAGCAATTCTCAGTGAATTCCATCCAAAATATTCTCTCTCCATCTCTTTTAAACAGTGAAGTTCTGACAGACAGACTGAAAAAAAATGAACATGAACACCTGAGTCATCATGTCTCAAATCAAGTCAAGTTACAGGTCTTTAACCTCACAGACTGTAAACTGTCTCGTGGTCACTTTTTCAGTGTGAAGTTCACACGGCGGTCAAGACTAATCCAGGGGTCAGCATGTTAATCCGGTCCTTTGGGTGCTGCAGAGAATTAAGTGTCTCTTACTCATTCATCGCACTCATCTTGTGAATGGAGTGAAAAGCATCTTTAAGGTTGAGAGCAGCATTAAAGCTCCAGTGTGTAGGATTACACACATGTCTGCATGTCTTTAAGCCCGTCACAGTTGTCTTGGGCAACATGTGATCCAGGACTGAGGAAACTTGGTTTGCACCTGAGGTGTTGAGCATTAGAATTGGCTTAAAGGTAACAGCTGCTGTCCTGTTTATTACAGTGTTACGGTAACTTGGCGTTTTCAGCTCGTAGGTTATCAGCTTGGATGTTAATATTTCCCTATAGAAGGGAGGAATAGGCGCCAGATGACATACAGTAAATCAGGCGAAGGATTAGGTGACATCTAGTAGTGAGGTTGGATCGTAGGTTAAGGATCTTATTTGACTCTAGTGCGTGCACACTGGAGTCTTCAGCAGACAGAGCCTGAAATTGAAAGTACTTGATAATGCAATAAAACTGAAGTACTAAGCCTGTTTTGAAAAGGGGTGAAAAGTACATATGTCTCTGTTCAAATGCTGGGAGGAAAAGTTAAGGTTTATTTTGCAACCCTGTTGTTGTAAAATGATAAATAAGGAACTTGTACTTTGTTTATTACTCACACATAGACTCCGTTCTTTGCCTCAAAGTTGCTAAAATCTCAACCTTTAATCCCAATTTATAAATCAAATTATTTTTCATCTGCTAGTCGTGTAAAAGAAGGCGTGTTTCAGAGGAGGTGTGGTTTTACACCCTCTGTAGATTCCAAGGGGACGAAAACACCTCTTAATGAAAACATTATCATGATTATTACATAAAAGTTCAGATCCTCCTAAATCCGATACAGTAATCAGCACAACAACAATGTCTCTGTCAAGCATTCGTCACACTACTTGCTGAAGAGGAGCTCATGAAACTTTCAGCGCCCCCTATAATCAAATCCAACGCCTGTTACATTTTAATTAATAGGCTGTTAATGGATGAGGGTGAGAGTGTAAGAGAAGGGAGACAACAGAGAGAGAGAGAGAGAGAGAGAGAGCGACGCAGGGAGGACCAGTGAGAGCCCCCTCGGTCTGGTCTGCCGGGCTGTCAGGCTTCATGTGGCCTGTTTGTGACGATGCAATGTGACAGCAATGGAGACAGTGTGCTGGGGGCCATGTCCTTGATGATGAACTCATCCACTACAATCATCCCTCCACCCCACCCCGACCCCCGTCTAAGTGCATACGCACACACACGTGTGTGTGCACAAAACACCACAGCCTCCCCACCAACACACACACTCAGACTCCACATCCCCCCACAGCCCCTGCAGCACTCGGCGACCTACATCTGGTGTTGGAGAGAGAGAGAGCAGGGGCTGAGGTTGGCCCGGGCCGGCCTGCCCCCAGCAGACAGTGGGGGGAGTGTTCATGTAGCGTGTGACGTGTGTGAATGGCAGAGAAATGTCTTTATGTTCCTGTTTAGATTGAACGCCTCCAGCCCAGCACATGAACACGCACGTGCAGATAGTAAGCAAAGCACTCAGACTTAAGAATAGACTCTAATAATTACTGCAGCAGATCCCTTTGGATGACATCTTGTTCTCCCTCCCGCTCATCCGACTGCGTGCTCTATAAGTTAATCATGCAGCCGCTCAGGTCATCCATGTAAAGACAGCGGACTGCGCTGCAGCCGAGGGGCGCTTGTTAGTCTGATTATATCTGGTGGGACCTCCACAGGGACGCCGAGGCTGCAGGAAGTACTCAGTTCCTTTTGCACGAGTAATAGTACACACACAGAAACAATGAGTGTGAGTAAAAGTCCTGCGTTCAAAATCCCACTTAGGTAAAATGACTATTATTAGCTAGATTGACTTAAATATCATAGTGTCTCCTGCGACTAACATATTATTATGTGTGACATTTAAATGCTGTATTGATGGTTTAATGTATAAGAAGCATTTTGATTCAGGATGTCTGTACAAGTGCACCCGTTTGAAATACTTTTGCTCCAGTAGAAATGGCACAATAGTATTTACGTAAATAAAATGTATATAAGAAATAATAGTAATAATAATACAATAATAAATAAAGAAAAAACAAAACAGCACACACAGTAAAACTATAGGATAGAAAAAGATAGAGTGTAATCAATATAAACAGCAAAAATCTGATTTTTTACACCTCAGAATACATTTTTGTTTTTACAGAAAGAGTGATGTACGTAAAAAGGTTCTGTTGGGGACCGGTACTGGGTTCCAGGTACCAGTATCGGTACTGTATCTTTTTAAATATCAACGGTACCAAACCTTACTGCTAACTACCGCAGAGACACTGCAGCTGGAACAGCCGAATAAGTTGATGTGTTTACCGGGGAAAGTACAATAATCAGCTCTATGTATTTATAAATGTATTGATTTGTGTGGACTGTAATGTTCAAAGTGTACTGATTGATTGAATGTGCAGCAGCTGAAGGTGAAGCTTACTTATTAATTGTTTGATCGTTTAGTTTTGCTCACAGAGAACGTTGTTATTTTGTTTTTTACACATAATTTACAAAATATTGGTCATTTTTTTCCCGTCTGCAGCTGTCGACCAGGTTTGCATAGACTTTTCATCATACTGCCATCTGCACTGATACTACAGTCATACACCAGTAACAGGCAGGTGGCTGTAAAGCTTGTATTCAGCACAGTGAGACAGATGACCCTCCTCTCCTCAATCCCTCTTGCAAATTAGAAAGTGCGAGAAGTCACAAATGAGCAGTTTCAGTCGACGTGATCAAAGCTCAACACCCGGTGATTCAGTGGCTCAGGGGGCCAGTGATGCTCGTCACACAGCTCTATATATGTACATGGTAATTAATTACTGGAATACAGATTACATAACTCCCACCAGATGGACAAACAGGGGCTCACACACTCCCTCGTCCCTGCAGGTTGATGTTGTTGTGGAGGGGGTCTGGACACACACACACCCAGAGCCGAATCGCACAGCAGAACATTCTGTATAAATGTTTTTAAATGGATTACAGCCACCGAGGATGTGTCATGCTACCTGGGTGTACAGATATGAAACAGCTAGGATTAATCACCTTGGTATATAACAGCATCCACAGGCTGCCCACTGGAGTCAGACTGAGTGCAGTCATGGCAACACAATCACCAGAATGAACGTAAGCGAAGTACGTTCATTAAAAAAACCACAGATGCATTAAAACTCAAAGTTTCTTAATGTTGCTTCTTTGTTTGTGTAAGTTGAATTTTCTAGTTCTCTCTCTTTTGCTCTGCTTTGACTTAAGCCGAGGGTTTGGAAAACATCTTTATTTGGCTTAAAATTGCTGTTTCGGTTGCCACAGAAGGGGTGGAAATGTTCCCAGGTCTCCTGAAAACAAGACTTAGTTTAGTTTACTTAAAAACGGCTGGCGACGGTCCGCTTTCCTGTGAAAAAACTACAGCTTTGGTCGCCACAAAAACTGCTGGAACTGCTTCGCATTTCTGCTAACGTTAGCCAAAACTCAACACCACAGCGGTGTATTGCTGCCTTCTATTGTCCTGTCACTAATGTTCTTTATGCCAGTTATTTATACTTATATAATAGACCAATACTGAGCAGATGTTCCTTTAGTTTCTAGATTCCAGTCCAGTTATCTAGTTTGTTTTCGAACAGCTTCCACTTTTGACAAAATGCCGGTGTTGTATCCGATTTGGCATCAGATTTTTTACAGCTCAGATTACATTGTTTTGTTTTTACAGAGGGAGTGAAGTATAGAAAACGAACTGTCTGGTACCGGTAATGAATTCCAGGTACCGTTATCAGTACTGTATTCTTTTTAAATCTCAACGGTATCGAACCTTACTGCTAACCACCACAGAGACACTGCGATAGCCGAATAAGTTGATGTGTTTACCAGGGAAAGTATTTATAAATGTATTGATTTGTGTGGACTGTAAAGTTTAATGTGTGTTTTTTAAATAAACGCTTTTATATGTGTGTATGTTTTTTTGTTCTCCAGGAAGAGAAGCTGTGTTTCAGGCACAGCCGATGGAAATCCTGACGAATAAAGAATATTTAAAAAAAGAAACATCATCCAGTCCGACCAAAGAATCTGCCCCACCGGGCTGTGCTGCAGAGGCACAGTGAGGACAGTGTTTTGCTGTATGATAATGTAAGTCTGACTCTGCAACACTTCAGTCCAGTACAGTCATGTGTCAGAAGTTGTCACAAACAGCAGAGGCATGAATCCTCTCCCCTGCTGTCGGTGTTCAAGTAGAGAGCTCAAAATGAAGAGAGACAGCCCATTCTGCTGCTATCTGCCCACACACGCCCAGAGAAACAGGAATAAAACCACACATATCAGAGGACCACAAATCACTGCCATGGATCTGTAATCTAATAGCAGCAAGAAGTTGATTTATTCCCCCGTACGAATCATGTTCTGCCTCAGAATCGGTGGAATCGTCCCTCCTTCATCTTCTGAAGATGTTACAAGCGGCTGTCATGTTTTTTTCCCCTGAAGACCTTGAAACTTTATTTTTTTTTTTTAAAAACACAACACAAAGGTGCAAACAGAGGATTGTTAGTGCTGCGCTCTGTTCGCCCTGCTGGTTTTTGAGTGCTTTGTGTCTGGTGGGTGGTGAAAACCTGTCTCAAACTGATTTTCTTGGTTCTTTCTGTCATGACGGCTGTCTAAGTGGGCAGTCAGCGGGAGAAGCTCTCAGGTCCCGGTGACTCACCTGACAGCCTCCGTGGATCACTCTCCTCGTCAAAGCCCACTCACAGCCGTCTAAAGTGGCCTCGTTTCCACCGCCTTTTTCATATGAATGTGCGGATTATGTAATTTAAGAGCACTTCATCTCTGTGCTGTAGACGCAGCTTTAGAGATTTAGGAGGATAAACTAACAACAGATTATTCCTCTCTTGTTTTCCTTTAATTGCATAATTACAGTCTGATTTGAGGCTAATATTACTTTGATTTTTGGCATTTAAAGTATTTGAATAAAAGTAATTATCATATGTTCAGATGTTTCAATCATCTTCAAGTATTCCTTAAAGGATCACGCCACCAATTTTACACATTAAAGTGTGTTTCCAGGTCTTGGAGAGCGTTACAACATACGTGAAAACGTACTAAAATGTCTTTTGTGGCTTTTGAGATGAAGCTGCATGTAGTCCGATAAATTCCCTACAATTGTGTCCCTCAGTGACTGAATTGCATTGTGGGTCATGTAGGCACCAGGTTTCGAAAGGCAAAAAAACAAAGAGATTTATCAGACTGCACGCTGTTTCCTCTGGTGCTGCACAAAATGACAACAACACTATTAAAATACTGTAGAATTAGTTATCAAAGGCCTGAAGAGATCAATGATCGATTTTTCAATCCTCCCCCTCGATCATCTCACAGCTCTGACGCTGGTCACCACACACAGACCCGTCCTGCTCCTCAGGTCATCTGACGGCCGGCTGTGTGGAGGATCTGGCATCACCTAGTGACCGAAAGAGGAACGATCTGAAAGTTACTCTTGAGTAAAAGTGAAGAAAAGTAAAGATATCAGGTCAAAATATGACTTAATATTACGCACCCATGTAAATAGCGCTTCAGTAAAAATATTTATGTACTGATATGATATCAAATGTAGTTAAGAACCAAAAGTACACGTCAAAGTAAATTATACACATATATTTTCATATATTTATACACTGTATACTGAGGGTCAACCCATTATCAGAACTTATATTCAGCCTTTTTTCTGCTTTTCTGAATCAGTGTTGTTTTTGTTCTTGATCTTATTGTTTATACAATAAATTAAATTTAATGTGCTACTTTGACTCTGATGCAGCATGTAATCTGCAAAGTAACTTGTAACTAAAGATATCAAAATAAATAGTGCTGAGTACAATATTTGCCTCAAAAATGTAGTGGAGTGGAAGTATAAAGCAGCAGAAAATGGAAATACTTGAAGAACGTACAAGTACCTCAGAATTGTACTTGAGTAAAAGTGTAATTGCATCTGATATTAAAAGTACTCGAATAAAAAGTGACATCTGATTGGTTAACTGATTATCAGATTCAATATTTTATATTTTGCTGATCATCAGAATCTGTGCTTTTCTGTTTTTGTTTTGTCTGCAGATAATAACAATTAATGTAATAAAGTTACAGGTAACTAATGTAAGCAAATAAATGAAGTTGAGTAAAAAGCACATTATTATTATTATTATTATTATTGTTACATTATTTGTCTTCAGAATGTAGTGGAATGAAAGTATAAAGTAGAATTGTACTTGAGTCTGAAAGTCTGAAAGTATCTGATTTTAAGGTACTCGAGTAAAAAGTGAAAGTAAATTAGAAATAAATGTACGTGTTTGTATAGGTCCAATATTTAATCTGATTAATAAATTATAGAATATTAGAATAAATTATTCTGAAATCGCACTACTCTAATCTGAAAAGTAACTAGTAACTAAAGTTACCAAATAAATGCAGTCATGTACATTATTTGTCTCCAAAATGTAGCGTAAATATTTAACAAGCACAATACCTTCAACTGTACTTATGTGCAGAACTCGAGTAAATGTACTTAGTTACATTCATCACTGATTAGAAGCTTTTAACAGATGATTTAGTAACTTCAGCTTCATCTGGACTTTATCAGAGGAAACAATCGTACTGCGACCACATTTTATTGCCAAAAAGCTCAAAATAGACATTTTTTATTTTCATTTATTTCACCATGAAGTCCTGGAACGTTGTTTTTTTGTTTCTGTTTTGTTTTGTTTTGTTTACATTTTAATGACGTGCAGAGCAAACATGAAGTCATAAGTTACAACATGTACCACTGGCAGAAAGTTACATGACACACATGGATCTTTAATACGATGCAAAAAAACAACAAAAAACAACAAAAAAACAAAGTACTCGTAAAGACACCTGCTGAATAAATGATAACAGTGCACGATAAAAAAGTATGCAAATATTATACTGTCAGTTAATGTATCAGCAAAAACTTGACAGCTAAGGAAGCGAAATGGCATCGAGGATAAACTCCTGCAGCGCCGGCAGCTGATAGCGACACGCAGACACGACACCAGATCACTTACAGCTGATGGAGTTTATGCCCAGTTAACTAGTTTCACACCAGAGCTGTGACGCTCCCACAACCCCGACCTGCTCACACATTCCTGATCATGTCTGTACACAACTATTCTATATACAGATACACACATCCAGCACACACACACACACACACACACATTCTTTATTCCGAGGGATCGTGAGGCACTACGTATATCTCCAGCAGTCCAGTCTTCCCAGCAGTCTGAGGCGTCCCTGGCTCAGTGTACCTGCATGACACCGTGTTCAGTTCAGGTGTAGTAGATGATCTCTGGTATCTGGCCGTCCTCCACTGACGTACCGTTGTTATTTCCAGGTGAGCTAAAAAAGAAAAACGTCGTCTTGGTCCCCGTTGCTGATTCCTGGGTCACTTTTTTCAGCCCTTTCGTGCCATAATGGGAGTCTGGGCCCTGAGATGTGAAAAGAAAGAAGAAGCAGGCGAAAGGTTAAAGCCAGTCTGGGTTAATTTATGCACTTTCAGACATATTTTAAATTTCAAAGTTCAGACTGACCTTTAAGGTGGCACATGCAGTGTAACTGACACTGGGTAAGATTTCCACAGGCTCCTTGAACATCACTCTGAATGTGTTTGCGGTGCCGTCGCAGCTGAATCCTGTGTCGTTCTGACCCAGTGTGATGCGTTTGTCACTCTCTAAGATCTACAGAAGAGAATAACGTTAAAATACAGTTCACCCCAAAATCAAAAACACATCTTTTTCCTCTGACTTGTAGCCTGATTTATTTATCTTGATTGCTTTGGTTTGAGATGCCTGCCTTCTTTTTAATAAAATGGAACAAGACGGCTTTCAGCTTGTGGTACTCAAAGCACAACAAACAAAATACATTTGGAAAAACTCAACAGCAACGTCTCTTTCCAGAAATCATGACCTGGTTTTTTCGAGAGAATTCACAGAGCTTGTTGTGAGCAGTTTCATGTAGGAACTATTTTTCTGTCCGTATCATCGCGCAGAAGGAAGCTGCATCTACTCACAGACGCTCATGACAGCGCGGGATATAAACATAAACAGTGTCTTGCTTGAGTGAGACGTAACGTTAGCTAGCTCAGTTAGCTAGCTCAGCTAGCTAGCCTGCATGTAGATGCACCTGTTCAGATGCAGCTGGTGGGTGTAGATTAGGGTTGTCCCATTTGGTTGGATGTAAGGTGAAAAGTTCATATTCGTACTGTAGTTTGTTGTAATTTGCCAGCAGATAGCGCTCTAAATCTTAATCATCAGCTTGACTGTCCTATCAGTAAACTAATATTTATGTGGGCAGCAGAACAAACAGTAACAACACCAAAACATCTGAGAAGCAGTTTGTGGAACTACTGTACCGTCACAAATCTGCAGATTCACCTGCTTGCTTAACACTTATCAGTTCTAATGAATCGCATTAGGGCTGAACAATTATTCGCAAAATAATCAAAATTTGACCAAGTGCAACATCCAAATCACAAGAACGGCAATTATTTCATAAAAAGGTAAAATGTCTCAAAACAGTGTTTTAACGATGGAGTTCGACATGAAACTGCTCACAATTAAATCTGTGGATTATCTTTAGAAAACGGGTCACGATTGTTGAAAAGAAAAAGTACTGTTGTTCAAAAATGTGTCCCCGGGGGGGGATTGAAGATTGAACAGAAGAAATGTAAATAAGACTTAATCAAATATTTTTTATATTTTCTGATGTTTTATTTAGGTTTCTTGCATTGCTTCGCAAAATGGCAGAATCAAAGGCATATCTACATTCCTTAAAAGAAGCAAAGCAAGCTCAGTAATAACATGTTCATTGTGGTTTGGAATGTGGTGTTTTGTATTTGTACCAATTAACTCTCCATCACAAACACACTGATGTACAGAAGCCCTGAGAGGCACATGAGAAAAATACAATTCTGGTGATCCATTCACTGAGTCCAATCTAAGCTGTTTTCTTTCCTGTGTTTTTTATTATATTATTTATATTTCTCAAATATTTGAACTGGAAAAACCTCTGGTGTCCTAAATGGGAGCACCGCTGGCTGTGCTGGAGTTTGACATGTTGACTTAGAGAATAACCCAGACATCAATACTTGAATGGCCACAAAAGGGTCAAGATTGAAGTTTATCGCTCAAATTTTCTCTTGGGTTGCTTTCACACGTAGCGTGTTTGGTCTGGACTCTCCGCACAGTCCTCGCCAAACAGCCCAACAGCAGTCTGACCTAAAAGTGGTCGTCTCGGTTTGGATTAAACTGAACATCGGTTCAGGTAATTTCTAGGGTGAAAACATTATTTTGGAATCAGAATCGTGAAAAGGAAATGAGCTGCTGGAGCTCACTGGGGGAGAGGAGGAGACAAAATGTTTAACTGGCATTTGATCTAAAGACTTTATAAAGAGTTAACTGGAAAAAACACCAGAACCTTTCAAGTGTTGTTCTCGAGGATGAAAGAGGACCGGAGAGCGATGTGACCTGAAGATAAAGAAACTGCAGCAGTATACAAAACTGTACGCTGCCATGAGAAAAAGCAGTGCGTTGACTAATGAGACGACCTGATTAGCAATCTGTGTCTGTCTAAGAAGCCGTTGATGTGGTTGAATCTTCTCAGACTTCAAGTTCAAGAGCTTCCACTGATGCCACAGAAAACACCTCGGAAAGTGACGACCAGCCGATCGTGTTTCAAGTTTCTACTGTCACACTGAAAATATATCCTGCTTTTGCAGCATTTATTACAACAAAGAACAGCTTCTCCACCAAAAACACCAGGAAAGACAGCTCACATAATTAAAGTTCGAAACCAAAACGAACCGGATTAAATGTACCGAAGTAACAAAAACATGAAACGTCGTTTAGACTTTAAGATTACGTTCATTTCTTGTTCTTTCACCACAGCGTTTTTAATCATGGTAAAATGATAATATAAGGCTTTAAGGTTTGAACGTTTCTCTAAAAAATAAAATCAGTATATTTTGGATGGTTAAAAAAAAAAAGTGCTTAGCTTCCAGTCAGCTTGGCCGGTGAGTCAGAAGTGTATTTTGGACACTGGATGAAAGTCACGAAACATTTTATCTTACAAAAATATTGATCACTCCAGTATTTTTTCTCACTTTCCTTCTCAGAGCTTCAGTACTGATAATATTAGAAATGTAAGTTTTCCATCAAGTTACCTGTATGTTGACCTGATAGTCAGTGGGCCCGTGTATTGAACCATACAAGCCAAAACCCACTATGGATATTCTTTTGTTAACATTGAATCTAAAG